>JAQFVV010012412.1:7501405-8001521 GCA_028023455.1 Epiperipatus broadwayi
AAAATTAAAGACAAAAATAAGAATGGTACTTGTGAATAATTCAACCGATGACGTTTTTGACTTACCGATTTCCCTTCCGGTAGACATCGATGTTTTTTGCATGACAACGTTGTCATGGTAACCAAGTGACTGGCATGATTAATCCATCAGAGAGTCAATTTTTTTTTTTCACCCGCGAGATTTAAAATTCGTAGAGAGGTTTGAGAAATTTTTTGATTTTTCTGTCTATTGTGATTTTGCTATCCACGGCATCACAGTTACTTTTTTGAGCTGTTAATTCGGGTAAAGTGTTTTTATTTATCTGTTTATTTTGAATTTACAAATATTTTTTGTTAATATTTCTACAATTGAATTGTTTTAATTTCATTTTTAATTTCTGAATTGTATCATACAGAAAATTATTTTTCGTAATTTATTCCGGTAAACTGTTTTTTATTTATCTGTTTATTTTAAATTTACAAAATCTTTTTGTTAATATTTCTACAATTCTCAAATTATTTTTCGTAAATTCATCGGCAATTATAAAAATTACAGGGTGCAACGCCATTAATACCAGATTTGCATTAAATGACGCCATTAATACCAGATTTGTATTAAATCGTGTCTTTTTAATTTAGCTGTTTATTTAAAATTTACAAAAATTTTTTGTTAATATTTCTACAATTGAATTACATTTTAATTTAATTTTTAATTTCTGAATTGTATCATACAGAAAATTGTTTTTCGTAAATTCATCGGCAATTTTTAATTTCTGAATTATATCATACAGAAAAGTATTTTTCGTAAATTCATGGGCAATTATAAAAATTACAGCTATGAGAGTAATACAAGGTATAGGTGTACGCCAAGCATAACGGCTTGTCAAAAACACAAAGGGCCCCCTGCCAACTCCAGCGCTACGCGCTGTTTTTTATAATTGAGCATAATATAGGGTGGTTTTATAAATTAGAATATAGTTTTTTCTAAATTATTTTGACACATGCATGTACATTTTTATTTTTTTACTATTTGCCTGACCTGCGTCAGATTTTTGCCCTTTTTTTGTTGTTTTTTATCACGTGACCTGCGTCACATTTTTTTTCTTTCTTTTATGTTTAATTTATTTTTAAATTTTTATATTTTTGCCATGTTTTTTTGTTTTTTATCACGTGATCAACCGATGACGTATTACCCTGAAGGCATAACGGTCTAATGTTGCGTTTTTTAACGTGCCGTGTTCACGTGATCTGCGGACATATTTTAGCGACTAAATGTGTCTGCAGATCACTTGGAGACGTTATCTTAAAAATCGCAACTTTAGACCGATGTGCCTTCAGGGTAATACATCATTGGTTGAATTATACACAAGTACCATAAGAATTTAATTTTTAATTGTTAGTTTTAATTAAATTTTGCTTGACAGTGGTAAGTAGGTGTCTTTTTATTATCATAAGACTAAGTTCTTATTACTATTTTAAACTTTTAGTTTACCCTAATGGAAAGAAAAAAACACCCAAGAAAATGAATTTCTTTGGAAACAAAAATTTCAATTTTAGATAGCTTAGCAAAAGAGGAAGGATCAACAGCAATTGGAAAACATTTTAATTTGGGTGAGTTCACTATAACAGCAATTAAAAAAAATGAAGTTGACGCTAGTTGTATTTCCTCTTGTGATGAATCTGATGTCTTACCATTTCACAAACGAACCTGCATATCATCAAATAGCGATAATGATTAAAATACTGTACATGTATGAAAAAATGTAAAATACTGTAAATTACGCATACAAATATATTGTTTTGAATAAAATTAAATACTGTAGTTAATAAAAAAAAGTGAAAAAAATTTGTCTTGTATCAATTTTTTTCAAATTTGAAATTTTTTATTAGTCATACTTTATTTCCTTATTTTTTTTTATGCAAATTTTAAAGTAATTTTACATTGTTGCTTTGCTTTTATGCAATTTTTTAAAATTACAGTACATATCCCCCATTTTTCAAGGTAAGTTAAGTCTATTTTTGTGCAATTTCTTTTGTGCTCATTTTCTGAGGAACATATCTACCGCATAAAATGAGACCCAGGTGTATATTGCATATCTATATATTAGAACACATTAAAGCTAAATAAAACTGCAACTTGTTTTTGTTACTTGATATAAAATTCAGAAGTAATAAAAACACATTTATAAAATAATAAGTATGAATTTATATCTAGTAAAAAATGGATCAAATTTTAAAAGAAATTAAATAAAAGAATTTAAGATAAATTTAAAAATTATGTATATATGAGGGGGAACCCTAAAATAATCAGAATTGTTTATTTATCTTTAAGTGTTATAAATTTAAACTCCTTCAAAATACTATCCATTTAATACAGTACACCAGTCTAAACATATTTCCACTTTCTAAAATAGTCCAGAACACAAAACTTTTTTTTTTTTGAGGCATTTTTCCATTCAAGAAAATAAAAAAAAGCCACAGTTGTAGAGATCAAGAGAATATAACTGATAGATAAGTTGGAACATGTTGAATTTAATTAAAAATTGTTTCATCCTCAAGACTGCTCACAGAGGAATTGTCATGGTGAAGCTTGCACTCCCCACTTTGCCACAAAATGGGATGTTTTCATTTTACCGATTATGCAAACATTTCAGACATGTCTGACTATTAAGAACTAATTTTAAAAGAAAAATGCTGTCATGTCAATAAAAAAAAATATCAGCATTATCTTAGCATTGAACTTTATTTGCCACACTTTTTGGATGTAGTGAATTTGACAATTTCCTTCCATCATTAGTAAACTTGTGTTTTTCCCAGAACAACTTTCTTGTAATATGTTTCAAGCATTAAAACTGTTTTCCCTAAAAGAAAACAGAATTTCACATTGTTCCAATTTTTCAACCATTACAAAAAAATCGCAAAATGTAATTTACAAAAAATGTGCTACGTGATACCATGATTTCATATGGTAACATAATTTGGCAGATTGATGCAAAAGGTTTCCCATAAGAGGTAATTACAGAAGCATGTAAGACAACAGGTGCACTTATTAGAAAAAAAATTATTTTGGGGTTCCCCTTGTAAGTTAAGACATCAATAAAAATAAAATTATTAATCTTTTTCATTATTATTTCTCTATTGAAAATTAATGATGATAAAATGCAAAAGATACAATATGAACATAATATTAATTTATTATCTGTAATTTCAAACAACCATTTAATTTGCAATAAATTGTGTCATTTTGTGAATGTAGAACTCAGTTATTGTAATGTAAATTAGAAAATTAAAATTTTATTTTTTTGCTTGATATTGTGTATATATTTTTTGAACCATGAATAAGGGAATCAGTGAATTTTGAGATAGCAGAACTACAGACATACTTATCGCATATCCTTCAGGCAGAAGAAAATGATGATGGAATTCAATAAGTCATGCTAGTACTGAGACTTCGCTACTTCTATAGCATGTTCAAGAATGAAAGATGCCTGGAGAAATCTTATCAAATTTATCAGAAATGGATATATTTCAGACAGTGTAATTGTGTAATCTAAGTACATTGGTCCTTCCGTTAAAAACAACCTGGGCATATCAATTTGATGATTACACAAAAATATAACATCACATCTTACAAATCAACCATAAATTTGATATATATATATATATTATCTTTTATATATATATCTATCAAAATGTATAGGACAATGGAATGTCTTTTCTTCTTTGTGCACTGACAAGGTGTTGACAAAGCTTCACTTTAACACAGCCAATAAAAATACAACATAAGGTAAAATTATCTTTTCTTTTTTTTTAACATCCATATTAGGAAATAGCAATAAATCAAATATTCAGCAATTTCAAATTATTGTAAGGTAATAGAAATGATTTCTTTTCCATATTGTCACTATCACTGTATCATTCTTCTTTGTCAGAAAAACTGGGAATATAACACAATTGTTTATAATTGCCACCAAGATTATATAGAGATTATCTATCTAACAAGTGATATTATTAAAAATTAAATTTAAATCAATACCAGATGTAAACAAAGCTTCATTTTAATACAACCAATAAATATACAACAACAAAAAAATAATTTCTATTCTTTTATATATAATTTGAAAGTTCTAGATTTATTAATATTACATATTTGACTTATTGTGATTTACTAATAAGGGTGTTAAAAAATAAAAATGATTCTGCATTATGTGAACATAATCAATCTTTATAAGATTAGAGATAATAAGTATAAACAATCATTTTATATTTAATAAATGTTTTGACAAAGTAGTGCAGTACAATGGTATTGATACCACACAGAAAAGGAAGTCATTTCTATTATTTTATATATAATTTAAAACTACTGCATTTATTAACACTATCAATAAATATATATGAAAAATAAATAACCATTATAGTAGAATGTAAAAAAAAAGTATTTAGGAGCAAAAATGATTTTACATTAATTGCACATACTTCAGCTCCATATCAGACTAACATGTTTGGAGGCAAAAATTGCAGGTACATACCAATAGTTGTTTTAAAGAAATGACTATCATATTGAAATATTCATTATAAGAAAATAGTGGAAGAACAAGTTACTGCAGAGATCATTCAATGGTTAATAGCAATAATTATAGATATCCTTGTCATGATGAACTTTTGAGAAAAGCAAACATGATTTTAATGTTAAACTTTAGAATGACTTTTATTCACTGAAAATAAATTATCAAATTTGGAGAAAATACAGGTGTTTCATCAGTGTTTATCATTACCAACAATTAGCCATAATTTTGTTTAGTTGAATTCTTGTTGATCCTTTTAATATGCACTGACAATGTGTGTTACAATCATATACTATTAATATCTTCCAATAGAAATACAAATACTTACTTGGCTATTGTAAATTTCCTGACTTTTCACTATTGACTAATATCTATAAGTATTACTTCAAACATGTTACAATATTACATTATGGTATCAGTAAGTTATATACATATTCCGGAATCCCATTGGAGATTTTTTATCATTTAATGTGTCATCATGTATTCAACTGCATTCTACATCATGATTAATATATACTATATTAAATTATATTCACAAACTGTTTAATTTGACTAATAATTTTAGTTTCGCTCCATCTAGACAGAACTATTTTAGCATTGATTATTGTATGTATGTTTATTGAGCTGGAATTTCATACAAAAAGCTATGAACTATTCTGATAAGTAGCACTGCAAACAACTTAAACTTTCCTCTAGGAAAAAAAAATCATTAAATTGCTCATGTATACATTTTAAAAATATACCAAGATATTCATCAATCATATTTCACTACTATATATTTTGTAATAAAATCTATTGCTAATTTTATGTTTGATGGAGGGTTGGTTTTAAAATTAACATATTAAAAAAAACAACAACAACTTTTATTTAGCCTAGCTTTAGAAAAACTGGTTTGAAGATTACTATTGCTGGACTGGACATTATTTTGTTTACTTCTTAATAACTCTTGATCTTGCAAAATTTTTAATTAAAAACGTTGGTGGCCGAGTGGTTAGTACAGCTGCCTTACAAGCAGTTGTCCTGGTGTTCGCTTCCCGGCTGATGCTTTGACACACACACACAAACTCTTTTTACTACAATTTTTTTTTTAACCAACTTAATTCACATAATCTCACACACATTCAAGTCTGTTCGCATAATATATATTTTAAACAAAAAATAAAACAATTTTTTGCTTTCATTTTGAATACTTCCATAACATTATTTTTTTTAAAAAAAAAATCATAATGTAATTTCTTTCATTTACTGCTGCAAATCGATGTATATATCATATCTTTATCCTTTTCCAAATTTAATCATTGTATATTTTCTAATTCCTGCATAAAACTTTCCATAACAATCCCTCTTTACAATTTCTATCAATCATGAAGACTAATTAAAGATTTGTTCAAAAATATGGCAGATGTGTGAGCGGAAAACGAATAGAAACACATTTTAACTATAAAAAGATTCAATTAAACAACAAAAAATAAATTATACAATCAATCAAACTTCAGATTTGTTTTTTATTAAAAACAACATATTGGAAAACTACTGCCAACATTTTCATGTTACTGTATATCTTTATAATAACTTCATTTCAAAAATTACAGACTTTTATAACAAAAAAAAAAAAGAAAATCCTTTTCCTTTTCCATTATTTTATTAACATTAAATATCTTCTATTTACATTAGTTGAAATGATTTGCTTTAATTATCCAAATATATATTAATGAAATAAATTTAAACTTTGTATGGAATGGTCAAATGGTGCTGATGCCCTAGAAACAGGTGCAAATTTTTTTTTTAAATTAAAAAAAAAAATATATACATATATGAGCACATATGATACTAAAAAAAAAAAAAGATAAAGAAGCAATTTTTATTATTTAAGCCACTACCACAGCACGAAAAGCAATGACAAAATAAAATATATACTAATAAAGAAAATAACCAATAACTTGTATATATTTTATTTAAAATGTAAAATTTTTACAATTTATTTTAAAAAAATGATGGCTATCACTTTCGGAAGTTATAATAATGAAAACTTTTATTAAAATAAATAAAAAAAAAGATGAGAAAATGTGGATCATTGCTTAGTCTATAAAATTTATTTATCTGTAAAAGCTCCTGAGACAAAAGGATCATTCAAATTTTATTATACAGTATATATACATGCAAAAAATATCAATGATTTGGGAGAAGAAAGGAAAAAAATAAAAAAAATATACTGTTTATTAAATTGAGAACATTTTACTTATAAATAAAAGTACATATATTTCTTTTTAGTTCTATCTTCCTTGTCCTGCTTCAAGTTTCTCAAATGTAATTTATTAATTTTATGTACAAACAGAATTTAAAAAAAAAAAAAAGGAAGGAGAATAGGAGTGATGAGAGAGGGGAACATCCCCCCCCCCCGTCAAATTTATTATAATATCCAAGTGATCATAAACATATTCACTTTTTATACTTCAGTAATTAAAAAACAAATATTAAAAAAAGCAGTTGATCTAAATTAAATGTAGTTTCACAAGTGTTTATAGCCACAATAAATTGGCAAGAGAAACAATTTTTGTATTTTAAATGAACAATTACATTATATTAAATATTGGTGCAAGTTGTTAAATAACAAAAGATAATTTCAAAACAATTTTATGTTTTGAATTAATTAAAAAAAGATAAAATCTAAAATCAAACAAACAACTATCTGGTCAAATTTAGGTGAATACTATTAGTGAACATTTGTAGTAAATAAAATGTATGGGTTAATGGAGCATTTTATATGAGATCATTATCAATATTTAAAAAAATATATAAATTTTATGGATAATGAATCTTCCGAAAGTGCTATAATATTCTGTCATACTTTAATTACAAAATAATTAAAAATAAAATTTGTAATTTTTGCTCATTTATAAAACCCATAGAAGTAAAAATTAATCTGAAAGCACTTAGATAAAAAAGGGGAGGAAGATTTGCAAGACAAAAAAAAAATGTATTGATAGAATGAAACCAAACCCTCTGAATTACAAGAATGACATAGGTCAGGAATGATTAGGTAGTCAAACAAAATTAAAAATTCCCGAAAACTTACTATTTTATATTTTTCCTAAAAAAAAACAAACTCCTTGCATTGCCTCCCCTAAATACTTCATTTGTACATAAATGAATACAATTATATATATATGTAAAGCATGGCTGAAAATTTCAACCTTCTATATTCTTATCATCCGCTTCTTTACAGAAAAAAAAAGGACTAAATATATATTTGCATCTTTGGCCTTACATTTTTACTTCAAATGCTTTTACGGAGTTCTGAGAAAATGGATTTGAACTAGACTTCCTTGGGGTATCAAGGGCAGCCCATTCAGCATCAAATGGATCTGATACTGGGGGTGGGTATGCATTAGTATTTTGCCAAGGAAGTGATTGCTGAAATGCTGGTTTATTGCTTGGTGCAAAAACATCTGCTGACCCCAATGATTGACTCCTTAAATGAGTGATGTGAGGAGTGCGTTGAGTTTGCGACATCTCATAACCAGGCAATACAACATTACCCATAGGATGACTTGTTCGCATAATCCCATTAGCAGCAGCTGCTTGTTGTTGCTGAACTGTAGACCTTGCTAACCATGCTTCTGCAGGAGATGGCTGGTTTTCGGTCCAAGGATTACTCTGTCTAACTGGCATGGCTGAATCAAAACCTAATCAAAAAAAATATCTTATTATAAAAACCAGTATATCTTTTATCATTAGAATTTTTTACAATTTATATCAATAAATATATTTATGTGTGGACAGTTAGATAGGTATATAAGTATTTGAATATACATGTAGTGAAATATTTTTAATAAACAGGTATCTCATTTTTGAAATGTAGTTAAAATTTCAAGCCATGATATTTCTAAGGCAAACAACCAATTAAAACTTATTCTGCAAGTTAAAATAACAGTACAATGTCTAAGGTACTTTTTAACCAAAAGCCATTGCCACTTTTGGTTAGTACTCTAGCCTTAAATGAGTTTATAATGAGACAGTAAACACATATTGCTTTGAGAATTTGAAGCAACATAAACTTCTCTTAATTGTCATCTAAAATCAATATACATGACTCACTAGGGATGATCTTGATTTCAGATGAGAATTACAAAAAGTTTGTGATATTTTAAATTCTCATATTCATATACGTTAACTGTCTAATTAATAACACATTTAAACCACTAAACATCACATGTGTACCAATCAGAATTGTATGTTCATTTAACAAGGTTTAGAATCTAAGCAAAAGTACCTTAAATCCACTCATGCCCGAGATACACAGGTCAGTAGCAATCATGAATTCTGCCCTATTTGCTCTTCTCAAAAACTATAACATTATAAACAACACTTCTGATGATAACATGAAATTTTATTCATTCTGGTCCCAGAGACACAGCAGAGAAACATAAGATCTATACGGTAATTAATGTAAATAAATAATATCAAATATTGGCTCAATCAAATATCTTATGTGAAGGGACAATTTATAAATTTTAAAATGAATTCCACACAGCTAGCATTGCAAAAGAAACATGAATTATAAAATAGTATCCATCCAGGATGAGCAAGAACAGAATAACCCAGAGATAAATATCTATTTGAAGTAATCAGTTATAACTTCTAAATATTACTGACATTATTATAAATATTTATCAGTTATAACTTCTAAATATTACTGACATTATTATAAATATTTAATGGAATTCAATGAGTGAGAGTCAGTAAGACACAACGCATGAGTAATTATTAAAATATAATAATTTAATAAATATAAACAATTTAATTTACATTAGAAAACATAGCACAGATTTAATGCGGTTATTACTTTGCATATAAGCAACTGATTTAGTATGCTAATGAGTTATAGTATAATAATAAATTAATGTTATCAATGCGGTGATCATTACTTTAAGTAATGATAAGGACGTTTACAAATTCATCTCTAAAGAGAGGTTTACTCTTGATATGATAGTTAATAATTTATTGTTTATGAGCATATTTGGGCCTGTACAAATTAGGAATGGGTTAGCCTAAATTAGCTTTACTGTGACAATCCTAAAATATTCGACTAATTATAAAATGAGTGGTTTACAAACATCACTGCGCCACGTCTTATAAATATTATGAGAACTACCCATAAAAGAACTCGCAGTGCTAACTATAATGACAGCGTTTAAAATGGAGAAGATGTCCATCTTTGGACTGAAAAACTTTATCACATATATGATTCCTCTTGTATTTATCACAAGGCAGTATTCGAAAAATATGAGTGATAAGGATTCCATGGTACGCCCTCCGATGTGTCACATGCATAGCCTTAATACTCTAATGTTTATCCTGAGATCGGTTCTACCAAACCTCATTCCTAGACGAGTTACGTGAAGAAAATCTGGAGTTCGGATGATAAATATGATAAAGCAAAATATAAGTACTTTAAAATGCTATCATAAGTAAGCAACGTGAATATGGCTTAAGTCTTAAATGACTAATGAAATAATTTAAGCTTAAATAAAGCAATAATATCATGCGTAACGCCATGATAAAATGATAACCCACTCAGCATCATACGTATAACTTTAATAAATTTAGGATGTCGAATATAAAAGAGGGAAAAATATTATTTTTCCTATTTAACAAGCCCAAGCATTTCTAAACGACAATAAATTAATTAATTTAACTCTTAATGGTGTTTAAGCAATAAATAGTTATTAAAGTATATTAATAATCAAATTTATTAAAAGAACATAAATTGCATTTAAATATCGATAGTGATATGATTTTTAAACAATCCGCCATTAACCATAATTTCAAAATATTTAACCGATCGAACAGTGTTCAGTAAGAAATTTTACGTTTAAACTATTTAAATACTCCAAAATATCGGAATGATGACTGAAATAATATAAGTTCGCTAGATTAAAACATTAGCACACTAAAACTAATTTAATAAGATATATATTTAAAATAAGTTTTGCTGCATGAAATAAAATAATTAGAGTGTGAAACTTAAAAAAAACTAATAATAAATTTACAGTACATAATTCTGTGCTTAGCGTTTCAAAGAACAAATTTAAAAACTTAGAGAGAAAATCACAAATTTAGCGATAATTAAGTTTATAATCAGTTATAAAATAAAGATTACATTCTGATTACAATTAAAATTTAGGAAAGAAATGAAGTGAGGAGAATTAAGAGTTCATTCTTCGGCAAAACGGATTACCTTTAGAAGTTATGGTGGCCACTTATAATAATGTATACGAAGTTTAGCAAGGCACAATATTAATAAAATAATGGTAGGCATCTTCCAATATTCTTTACAATTAGACATAACAGTTCTCAAGTAGCGATGGCATAGTAGAAGGCAGGACAGAGACGATTTAAGATCAGGGAGGCAAATTGTTTTTACTCACAGTTCATATTGTTTCCACTCTCTACACAAATACCAGGGAGAAGAGTGATTTGACCTCCTTCTGTGCGTTCCTAGAACTTCTGCTCCTTCTATACTTGAAATTTAGCAATATTGGAAGATGTAAACAATACGTTCCAGAAAGCAGATTATTTTAACGTATTTTTAAAATTGCAAATAACTTTAAAATATAATTTTTGGTTTGACTTGAAATGAGAATAACATTTTTAAATTGTAATAATACTTTTTAGAATTTCTGGCATTGCTTTAGCTCTACATTAATTGTATTTATTTTTATATCTGTAATACATATACGCACATACACAATTATCTAAGTGAAGGGAATTTACAAGCTTGAAAATAAAATATACTTAAGCTAAAATAATAATTCAACTGGTTACACATAACCTTTTCTTAAATAAGCAGGGTGGAAGTGATATGTGTGTGCTTAACATTCCTGGATGACCAAATAAACATATAAACAGGTTCAAACCCTACTTTAAAGATATGTAATGTTATCAGGCAGTGAAGTTAAATATGTACTACAGATTTACCACTTCACATGATCACCATTTCTTATGCTTGATCATAACTGTTATTAAATTAGGTAAAACTCTCCATACAGTAGTGAAGCAGTAAATCTTAGCTTAAGATTTTGCTTCAGGTTTCTACCTACTAACCTGTGTTCAAACCCCTATATCCCATCCTGCTCCTTTTGTCAGTATGTATATTTTTATGTATATATTTGAGATGTGCACCTAAATTTATAATTTAACTTTCAATATTTATTATTATTGATTTTTTTTAGTAATTATTAGTTCTTCTTATTAAAATTATAGTTGCAGCTCAAATATATACATGGGAGCAAAACTTACTAACAAAATATTGATGTTTTTGTAAATATTTTATTATATGTCATTTTTAGCTTTTTCTTTTCAAATTGCTTGTTTTTCTATAAATTATACATTTTTTTTATATAAAATCCAATATGGAAGATGCAAGTGTTGTTTAATTGTCTAAAAATAATTAGGGGTTGGAAGCACTATTGTTTTAATCTGGGAAAGGTATTTTTTAATTAAAGTTTTACTTAAGATAAGTGGGATTAATTAGATTAAAGATTTACTTGTGTTAAAAACATGTTGTCAAATCTATTTCTAATCTAGAAATAGATTTGAATTTATTTTTGGCGTTATCTAACAATTGCATCTTGAAAACAACTGATAAGAGAAAAAGTATAAAATGACTAAATTTTGAATCACATAGTTAGTTATCAGTTACTATTGAAAGAAGATTAGCTACGCTAGTATAGATGATGGTTAACATCGCGGTAAATCTAAACAAATGATGTAGCAGTCAATCCACCCTCTTGCTGACCCTAGTGGGTCATCTTCCGCGCCATAATATTCTGCTACCTTCAAGTGAAGTAAAGGCCCGATGGAGAACTTTTAAAATACATTTAATAGAAACTTGCTGCCACAGGAAAACTTGCAATCTTTTAAATTGAACTCTTAAACTGCAAGGTAAATTATTTCAAACCGCCACCATTGAAACTAAATTTAGTCTAAATAATCTTTCAAGATCTCTTCTCATGTATTTTTTAACTTTGCCTTTTTTTATATATATATCAATAACATGTAATTTGCTCTTCAATAATTTATATAAATTTAATTCTCTCTTATATGCTCTTTAACGTTAGTGGGTCAATTGTTTGTAATTATTTATTACTTGATTATATATGTATGTTTTTTTATTAATTTGCTAATCTCAAACAAACTGGCGATTTTTTTTTATTTATAAAAATCTTTTGTCATTTTTAAGTAAAATTCACGAAGCAAGTTATTAACGTCCATTTAAAACAATGCATTATTAATTTATACAATCGCCAGATTGTTTTACGTACCAACATTTTATTTATGTTCTAATATAATATATATTTGTTTAACTCTGAATTTTCTACCGGTGTGAATTCAAAGTTCAAACAAATTAACGCTTTGAAATCTTATAAAATATTATTTATTTAATTCTAAAATAAGGTGACTTAATTGTTTTATATATATAACTGCTAGTTTTTTTTATATACTCTTAAAATGTATGCTTAAAATATCAACTACCGTATTTATATATTTCAGTTATTATAAAAATCACGAAAGTGGGATTTATTTATTTTAAATATCAGAAAAGGGATGGGGGTGAATCTTTTATGTTTCTTTTGCTAAGTCAAATTTTAACGTATATTTTATTAAATCTAAATATTCCCTATATATATATTATAATTGCATTGCATGTTAAAGTATTTAAATAAAGGGTCATTTATTTTGAAGCTGTAAAATGTATTCAATGTTTTTTTTTTTTTAGTGATATCATTCATTGCGTTTCTGTCATTTAGCCTATCTTCGTGTTTTTATATATATGTGCTTCTTAATCTGGGGGTTACGACAAATTCGAACCCATAGATTTCTTCTCAAGTCTTGTCCTGAGGATAGTTGAAGCAAGCTACCCAGGACCATTTATTTCGTATAAAAATGCCTCTGGCTGTGATTCCCAAAGTCTGGCACATGCTATGCATATTCACTTCGTAGACAAAAAGCCTCTCACGTCGGTAATACCAGCAAAAGTCTGGGTCACGTTATGCTTATCTACTTTTCTCTAAGCACTACCCAAAAAGGGAGTGTGGGATTTCGTTTTCATCCAGAAGCACGACCTTTTCCTTTTAGTTATTCTAGGCTACTATGTCAGCACCGCAAACTTCTTCATATTTAGTATTCCTTTTGCTTCATGACCCTGTTTTAATGCTCTAATATTAAAATTAGCTTTGCTTAAAATATATATATATATAATTGCCATTTCTATTGTATTAATTTATTTCAGTCATATACAATCCTACCTTCATAATTTATATATCTATTTAAGAGTATCTATGTGCCTTGGGGAAAATAAAGCGTTCATTTTATTATTGTTGTTAAAATAATTTCTCATTAAATATTATGTCATTTTCAAGTATGTTTTCAAATAGATTCAAATGTTTTCAAATGTATTTATATGTATAATGAATTTCAGAACGCTCCCCTAATATATATTAGTCGCCAGGTTTCTGAACCATAAATCAAAGCGTTAATATTAATTTTGTGTAACTTCTTTCTAATCTGATTGGCATTTAAATACTAGACCCACCAAAGATGTGTGTTTATTTGTAATATATATTTAGCTAATAAAGAGCATATTAGAAACTAGCGTGAATGACACTATATAATCATCTACCGCTTGCTCATTCACGCACATACTAATGTACTTAATTTATAAATGTATATAACTAAATTTTCATTATATTAAACTATCTTTTATTGTTTAACTTATTTGAGTAGTTCGAATTCCTTTTCCTCCACTTCTTCCACATATATTACAGCCATACTTATGTATATTTTAATATAATCATAATTAATAGATGTCTCATTGTCTTCTCAGCTTTGCTAGTCGGCCGAATTAAGAATAATTCTCATGAGCCATAACTATTATGTTATTCATTAGGTGTTCGATTTGGGACTTAGAGAGTGGGTTCGAATCCAGGCTGGTTCCTGACCTAAATCTTGGGCTTGACTGGGTTTGAAGTACATTTTGTGAGTTCCAGCTCATGTTAGATGGATAAACATATTTTTACCGGCTCAGTAGTGCCATTCAGTACAAGCCAGAGTAATCCATGGATGCCAAAAGGCTTGTGCATAAAATTCCTATCCAAGGCTTTCAATGATGAAAGCCACAAGCTAGAAACTAGTCTGGGAATATTGGATGAGTAGGCAGTAGATAGGGATTTTATGCACAAGCCTTCTGGCACCCTGTCGATTACTCTGGCTTGCACTGAGTGGCACTACTGTATGGAGAGTTTTGCCTGTTTTAATAACACATTTAAGAACTTGTATACTAACCAAAAAACATATTGTCTTTTGATTAAAAAATAGTTTATTTCGGCTTATGCAATAAGTCTTAACCACTTGTTGCCATGGAAACATCATGACTTGAAATGTTAATTAGATTCTAAAAACAAGGTTCCCATTCATTAAAAATGATTAACATTTCTAAATTTTTAGCAGTCTTCAATTGCAGTATTATTTCTGAAAAAGTACACGGTTTATTTTTTATTTAATTTTGTTTACATAAACATATTATATTTTTTATTATCTTTGTAAACAAAAAAAACAAACAAGCAAACTATGCTCCAACAACTTATTCCATTTATCCCTTGATATTTTCAGTAGTGGGGTTGATAGCTCCCCAAAATGCCAATAACTGTCTCTAAGCATTTATTAAATAATTATCATGAGTACTCATCCAAAATTTATACAAAACATTAAAAAAACAACAATTTAGAAACAACTATATAAGCATTTCATTTGTTTTTGTTAAGTTCAAATCTTCTATTTACAGCACTGTTTACACAGATGGTACTGGTGCATATATATATGTGAGCCTACATTATGTGTGCATACATTCATTAAGAGATGGCTTCATGTTTAAGTAAAGTCAACAACTATTATAAGAAAAAAAAACGTTAATAATATTCCCCTCTCTATTTTATTCGCGGAATATTCATTTTATTGTTTATTTTTCCAATTTCTGAATCCGAGAGCAATATTAGAACGATAATAACATATTTTTCTAAGTTAATGGAAGAGCTTTATAATATGGCTTTTAATTTTACCAATTATTTCATTTATTTCTAGCAATTCTTAATTAATAATACAACAATTAATGAATACTTATTTATATTGTGTGGACGGGCATTGTTTTTTTTTTAAAGTACAGTACTGTATTTGAAGACAATATAAACATTTCATACTTTACAGAGTCACCTAACGGACATTGCAGAATTTAAAATTTAATTTATTTTAATAGATTGCCTACAGTATGTGAGATAAAAAAATAATTTTATTCATACACAATAATAGTTATTAATACTGAAAGGATGCAGAATAAGTTATAAAAAAATAAAAAAGAGATTAAAATTATAATAGCAATTGCCTAGCAAGTTTTTTGACGTTAGAAATAAACACAAACTACAGGACAACAAAGTTAGATTTGAATAAAAAATATATTTGAAAAGATTTTAATATGGTGAATAAGAATAGTGATCGGAAAGAGATAAATGAGGAATAGTGTTAGTACTAGGATATCTGGTGTACAATACAACTTTTTCTAAAGCTTCCCTTTGACTAATAAATTTTTTTAAAATAATAGCAAGCAATTGAATATTTGAGTTAAAAGCATATTAAAATCAGAAGTTTATTAGAAATATCAAAACAACAATTTACATTTCCTGGTAGTGGATAATGTAAACTCATCTTAAGCTAATTCAAACTACAATGTTATCAAGACCATATTGAACATGCAATGCAGTTGTCCAATGAAATTACAATGAAAACTAAATAAATGGCCAATGGCATAAATAAGTCAATTGGAGAACTAGGTCAGTGAATCTGACTGCTTCCATTAGAGGAAAGGGATATAGCCATACATTGGAGGCCCATTTGATAGAGTAATTAGACAACATCAGACAAACATCACACAATAATGAGTTTGCCCATTATTTGGTAGAATACAGTAAAGCTTGCTCAAGTCTGGAACATGAAACTGCTACTACTGATACCATTGTATCTGTATAAAGCAAGCTACTGGTGGATTGGAAGTGTCAAGGTTCAAAAGGAGAATCTTAGAATTATTTTCCACATACTAGTGGTACTTTTAATAACTAAATATTCACAATGCACCAACTATACATAATAAAAGGCAAACCTCTGTATTTAAATTGTTGAATAACAAACATGTAAATATCTATAATAAAATATATTAATATTTAATTTTTGGATTGTGTGTACAACATTATTCTGGTGGGGAATATATATATAAACACAACAGGCTTGGCATAGTCAATACAAGATCTACTTTTGTGGGTTGATTAGATCTTTGTCATCATTGAAAAAAGAATAAAAATGAATAATCAAATCCTAATGGTTACTTTGTTTTCTGATAAATAAAAGTTGGAAAAAAAAAAATTTCATGGCAAAAAAAGAAGAATCATAAGGGCAAAAATAGTTTACTAAAAAAAGTAAATCCTGACAATTCAGAAAATTGGTCAACATATGAGAACTGAGTTTTCTTCTTACTTATGGCAAACCAAATCAAAAAATTGCAATTAAAATGAGCGAAATTTATAAGTATTTACAGTTCCCCGATTTATGAAATCATACATTCTAAGTAAGTCTCCATGCTTCTTGTTAGATTTTGATAAAGAAATATTTTCCTAGAGACTTATTTCTGTTCAAAATCCCTAACTTTCAATCTTCAAGGGAAGAAAAAAAAAGACTAAAAATTTTGCAACCGAGTTCAGGATGCAACACTAAGCTACAATTTCAAAGATTTCTTAAATGAAGCATTGAGAGACCATTGCATTTGTGAGAAAAAATGTTGTAGTCTAAAGGTCAAACTCAAATACTCAATTTTGATTCTGTAGTCTGCCAGACAATCCTAACCAAGTCTACAGTTGTCAGTCAGAAATCTAGGACAAATGAACAAAACTATCAAAAACTGCCTGAATAAATCAGCAAATAAGACTACAAAAGTTTATTATAGATGCAGCAAGCACAACACTTACACATAAACCAAATGACTGACTACATAGATAGAGTTTGCAGCAATTGTAATTGTATCAGGCTTATTAAAACTAAGTGCTTAAAAGAAAAAAAAAAACAACCAATAACAAGACATTCAGAAAAGAATGGGAGAGTTCATTCTAAAAAAAAACCAAAGGGTAAAGTCAAATCTTACAAAATCAACACCTGTTTAAATAATCTGAGAGGCACTAATTCAGCAATTTACAATTAATAAGCTGACATCCAGACTATTAGTAATAAATAATAAAAAATCATAGGCTATAACATTCCACTGTTGGATGAAACAATAGTAAAAATTACAAGTACTTAATAAAACAATTTTTTAGACTCGTTTTATCAGCTGATTAGCATAGCAATTTATTAGGCTGCAACCAGTTCAGTCACTTGGGAAAGAACTAAGTCACTAATATAACAAAATTAAAAAAGAGCTCAGAAGAGTTAGAATCAAATAATCAATTTATTAATATGATAGATTTAAAGACAAAAACACCAATAAAAAATAAATCAGTGGCTAAATGAAGATGATGAACATGGGTTCCATGTATCTATTTAGGTTGACAAACACAAAACTGAAATCTGCATGCAACTAGGCTACGACTCATATAGACTGAAACTCTCAATAGAAAATGGTTATGTTATCTGGTGATCAAAAATAGTGAGTCTTTCAGATAGCTGCTCTCAAGTTCTAAAAGATTTGCATAAAGAGCACCCAGAAATCATGAGAATAAAAATTCGGGCTAGATTCTTACTTACTGTTGATAATAATAGAGTCAACAATGTTGGAGTTGTAAAATAAATCAAAACATGTGACAAAAAATAAATTGGTTCAGTGGCTTGATACAGAGAGTACCTGGATAAGAATTCATATTAATCATGCTGGTGCTTGGAAAGCCAAGTTGTTATTAATAGTTGTAGGTGCACACTCCAAAGTGTCTGTAGGTGATTGAAATGTCTTTCTATGTCACAGCATCCATTCAAGCATGTAGATGACTATATGCAATTCAAGATCTTTCTAAAACTATAATATCAGATAATGATACAAGCTTCACAACATATTTATTAAAAGAATTTTGCCAATAATAAGATAGAGCAAGTGTTTAGTTCATTATTTCACCTGAGAGCAATGATTAAGTTGATATTGGTTCAAGAGACAAAAAGAGTTTTTAAAAAAAAACTACAGCAGATACTTGGAACACAGCATAGGTAGAAAGCTTTTGGAACAATATATTACATTTAAAACAGTTACAAAAAAAATGCCAGCTGAAGTGCTATTTAAAAGGGCTCTTAGGATAAATCTGTAGATTTAGACATAAAAACAAAGCTGAATTGCTAAAATGTGGGTAGGTACCTGAGTACTATGCAATATATTTAATAGGGCTATCATATGGATTCTAGCAATAATTATACATACAAAATCACATATAATGGTTGACCAAATCTTATATGAATAGCACTGCCATAAACACAGACATCAGATAAGATCAAACTATGAAATAACCAGATGTAGAAACTAGACCTGATGAAGATGACATATATCCATTTAAGATGGAACCAGACCTAAAGTTGAAGTAAGCAGACAATCTAGATTTTCATCAGACTATCTCAAAGACTATGTGAGACTGCAATGTTAACTTTACCTAGAAGATAGGAATATTGTGAATTCACCTTAAACTTATCTTCAAATAATGAATTATTTCAAAGTAAAAAAATTAATAAGTTGACTGAACATACAATATGATTGACCAATAAAATTGCAGTGAATGTAAATAAATAGTTAATGGTATAGACAAACCAAATAAGGAGTTAGATCAATGAGTGTTTATTTCCATAAAGAGGGAGATCTATTATGTAACCAGAGATAGTGAGCCAACTTCAGATGCTTGACAAACACTCAAGCTTGGAGCAGGAAAAGCTGCTAGCTAGTGACATCATAACACCTGCATACAAGGCAAATCATCTGGGTGCCGAAAGTTCTGGATACAAAAGAGAAATAGCAGCATTCTTTTCCCAAGCACTATTATAACATTAATAACTAAACACTTGCATTTGGCCTACTGAATGAAGGCAAACCCTGTATTTAAGTTGTTATATATATATATATCTTGTTATTGTAATTTAAAATAAATACACCTGGGTCTTGTTTTATGCGGTAGATAGGTTCCTCAGAAAATGTGCACAAAAGAAATCGCACAAAAATAGACGTAACTTACCTTGAAAAATGGGGGATATGGACTGTAAATTTCCAAAAATCGCATAAAGGCAAAGCAACAATGTAAAATTACCTTAAAATTCGCATAAAAAAAAAATAAGAAAATAAAATATGACTAATAAAAAATTGATACAAGACAAATTTTTTTTCCTTTTTTTATTAACTTCAGTATTTAATTTTATTAAAAACAATATATTTTTATGCGTAATTTACATTTTTTTCATACATGTGTGGTATTTTAATTATTATCACTATTTGAGACATCAGATTAGTCATGATGTGATGTGAGGTACTGTAGCTTCTCCTTAAATGAAGTCAAGAGGAAATACAACTAAAACATTTTCCAATCGTTATTGATCCTTCCCATTTCACTAAGCAATCCAAAATTGAAATTTTTGTTTACAAAGAAATTCACTTTCTTGGGTGTTTTTTCCTCTCCGTTAGAGTAAATTAAAAGTTTAAAATGTAAGAACTTAGACATACGATAATAAAAAGACACCAACTCACCATTGTTGGGCAAAATTTAATTAAAACTAACAATTAAAAATTAAATTCTTATTTTTGTCTTTAATTTTTTAATTTTCAATTCCATTTAATAATCAAATTTCATCGTTTCACATCAAATTAATTTCAGATCACGTTATATAATTTTTAAATTGTTAATTACAATTAAAAATCAGATTTTAATTTAATTGTGCCCACTGCTGTTACTCACCTTTTAAAAATAAACTTGCGGACACTAAATGATTAATTGATTACATACTCGTTTTATAAAAAGCAAAAATTGACATGATTTAAAATGCAAAAACAACAACAAACATAGTATTTTCCATCTATAACTTTTGAACAGATTTACATTATAGTCTTGTAAAATTTAATGTGTGTATATAAAATGGGAAAATTCTGATTTTTAAGTGAATTATGACCTTCTTTATTACATAAAATCTATTACAGTACTATTATAAAGTGCTGAAAATATTGAAATTATTACATGAAAGTCGAATTCCGATAATGGCTATTACTTTAAATATGACGTGAAAGCATGAAATTTATAATATTTAAAGTAATATCACATTATCGGAGCTCACTTCTGATCGAATAATTTTTATCGCATAAAAAAAACCGCGTACAAAGATATTAAGAAGAATCATGAATCGCATAACTTCAAAATCGCATTAAATAAATCTGCATAAAACAAGACCCGGGTATACCTTAACATTTAATTATATGTGTAATTAATGAATGACTTGAGTATTATTCTGGTATCAATACTGATAAATATAGATTGTAATAATTGCGAAATATACGTTGTAGAAACACACATACATGACTATCGGCGCTACATATTTGATAATTTAAAACAAATAAACAAATTATTAAGAGAAAAAAGAAACAAAAAATAGTTTGAAAAAAAAAGTAGATTTGTAAAAATAAATTAAATAAAAGATTGCATCATTTTTTTAAAAAATAAAATTGTTTATTAAGAGTGAGTGGGGAAAAAGAATCAGGAGATTTAAAATCCATTCTATTCTTTTTATAAATTAAATTTAGAAAAAAAAAAAATCTTAAAAGAATAGATAAATATGAAATGTTTAAAAATAAAACTGACAATAGAATTAATTAGAAAACCTTGTAAACTATCTCAATGGCATGAATGTGATAAGATAGTAATGAATCTAAAGGTTAGATAAAAAAGAAATGCAAAATTAATTAACCCTTTTCCCGCGCTCGACGAGACTCCTCGTCGACATCTAAAATCACTCTAACTCAGTTCGTTTTTATACGATAAAATTCGTTAAATACGTATTGAATTCGTTTTTAAAAGTTCTGTACGATGGTGACATCTTCCGATTTATTTTAGAAGTAAAAAATAAAAAAAAACGCATTTAAACCTAAACAAAGAAGGAACATTATTTGTGATTGGTTCTTAGCATGCTCTCAGCCGAAAAAGACATTCTGATTGGCTGGAAAGAACAAAGAAACTGCCTGATCAAAGAAAATAAAGAAAAACGCTGAGATTTTCATTTGAATACGATTTAAATTATTATTAAATAATATTTATGGAAATTAAACATAATTTTCAGAGAGAATAATAAAAAACAAAATTATTTTCGAAAAATATTGAAGATTTAAGTAAATATATTGAAGATGTAGTAAAAAGAAATATTTACTTTTCTATAACGTAAAAGTCGATCTTTTTGTTTACATTATAACTTTTATGTTGCCGATATAGAATATCTTAGAATAAATAAATAGCAATTTATTTTTGAAAAAACTTTCGTTTTCTTCATGACCTGAAAAATTAATTATATACTTTTTATAAACGTATCTGAGTTGAATTTAATATTATAGGCGAATATGTTTTAACAATAGGCTTTGTCTTCAGTTTGTGAGTTGGCCAATTAAAAGATTTTATTTTTACCTCATACAACCAATGATTTAATTAGCGGTTTAAGGGTTAAACCAGATTAAAGTTATGATAAAAAAACAATGGAAGAGTTAGGTATAAAAAAGGCAGCTTGATCATTGTTTCCAATTTCATTTGAGTTCTCATTCAAGTTTTTGTTCAAGTTTCATTCAAATTCTAGTGGAGTTTCACGTAAGTTTTTCATTTGAGTTTCTGTTCAAGTTCCAATTTACAGTTTCCAATTTTTCAGTGAAAATATAGCAGAAATTTAGTAACAGCAAGTATCAGTAATTGTAGTTTTTCCAGCTCACCAGTTAATCAGAAACTATAAACATAGATGCCACAGAAGTAGCAACATGTATTGCTAGAGAACCTTGCTGTGTTTGACTGGGCTTCATGCCCAGGATCCTCAGTCCCAACAACTGCTCTCACCTAAATCAATGTGTCATCCATAATATAGATGCTGCTGCATACTCTCACCCATAGTCCATCTGAAGAATGGAAGAAAACCTATAAAGCCATTGATGGAGACCAAAAGATCAACCAGTTGGAATTCAAAACCAATGGAAATGTTTCATCTCGATATCATGAAAAACCTAGGTAAATATACTTTTTCAATCGTAAATATCTAGACATATATTCTTTTGATGAAACAAACTATAATGGACATTAGTAAAATTGAATTCTTAACAATTAATGCATAAGTATTTCTTCTTTTGTGTTAAATTATACTGTTATATTTATTTAAATATGTGTGCAAGTGAATAAATAAATGTTTGCTTAAAATATTGCTTGGACTATAATCTCTCTTTTTTTAATTGTGTCACTAGTAATTTAGTACTGTGCTGGGTCCCCTGATCAAGATTATGAGTTAGCCTGGGTATATTTCAAGCACTGGGTTCATGTGCCTATCGTCTGGGCATGCCAGCTATATATAACATATATGGCAGAATGGTGCTTGAAACTTGTAATTCAGGTTAAATTATCTACCCCTAAAATAATGATTGAGAATCAGATAGTTGGATAGCAATGAATTTTGTTGGTATCTAACCATCCACAAATAATAGAGTAATCCTTAAATAATAATAATAATAATAATAAAATAAAAAAGCGCCACCTGGTTACTTACATTGTTGCAGGTAAGAAAAAAATCTCCTAGTTTTTTTCAAATTAAATAGCTATAAAAGTGAATTTTTTCCCTTAAATATTTAAATATGCTATACTCAATGCTTACCCGAGTGTTTTAAGAAATGTGCGTGTCCAAAAATAATTAGTGACCAACGGTTAAAAAAATCAATAATAGCTACAAGTAGTAATTAATTCTCCAGTATGGCGAATAGACGTCAATTCAAACAATTATAATTAATAACATTATTTAGAAACAAAAAGTAAAAAGAGTAGAAGGAAAAATAGCGAAAAAGTTAATAAGTTTTAAATTTAAAAAAAATAGTTTAAAAAATCAAAACAAAACTTTACCTTGTTGAAAAATTACTTGCGTAAGTAATAAAATGGTGACTGCCCAGTCGTCAGCTCAAGAAGCTGGGCCTTCACACCACACAAGAAAAACATATGCAACTATCGCAAAAACTTACCAAGATAACGTAAACTCGGCAAAAAATCCCAGATTTAGAAAAACTACGTCAGACGATCTTAAAGACTTGGATCTAGTAAACCAAAATGAAATTGAGCCCCCCCCACACCATGGACAGATGAAATGCTGGAACAGATTGGAGTCAGATTCAATAATACGATACCTAGAACCCTTTTTTCAACATTCAAAAGATTTTTTACTAAAAAATCAATAGTGTTGGCGGTAACAGACAATCACTGCACTCTCTACCATTTCCCCAAGGAGCTACTTATTGAAGTACTAAACAAAAATAATTTACTGGAGACAGTACAATGCATAGGCGACCATCCAAATAGCAGATATGTAGCAGTTGAGTTTTGTGAAGCTGCACAAAGGGATCAATTCAAAAATCATATTAAAACTCTAGGTAATTTTGCAATCGTACGAGTTGATGAAAACAGATACAAAAACATCACCGGAGTATTAAAAAATGCCTACTTCGAATATAGCTTTGACGATTTCCAAAGAATGATGAATCCATTCGGAAAGGTTATTTTTTTTCAGCAGATATACCTCAAAGAAACATCAGTACCCGTATTCACAAATAGTTTTGAATACAAAATCAAGCTAAACAAAGAAATAGACCCAGAAAACATTCCAACACACATAACAGACCAAGAGGTAATGCTATACTTATATATCCGAGGACTAAAGCCATGATGTTTTGCTTGAGGCAAAAAAGGCCACATAGCAATGCAATGCAATGAAGAAGTAAATCTAGTGGAAGAGAATAACCACCCCTCACAAAGATTAGAAGGGAAACTAAATAGAGCACACAAATCCACGGAGCAGGAAAACATAGATTTCCCCCCACTCAAGTCAATAATATCAAAAATTAAAATTAATAAAAATAAAACTATAGACCATCCCCCAAGCAAGTCAATGGAAATAACAATTAACACAAACACAAATGAGGAAGAGGAAAACTTTGAACCCGAGGCAAAATCACTTAGTGATAAGTTAATAGAAAATGAAAATAATTACATGCAAAAAGAAACAAAAGAACTGCCAAACAGAGATAATAATCAAGCTGAGGACACAATTATAAACAAAATGACAACTGAAATAATGGATACCATCACACAATCCCTTCCAGCAATTGAAAACACACCTCTGGAAAGTAAACGAAAACAAGCAGAACCAAAAAAATAGAGAAAATAAATGAAAGCATACAAAATGAAGCGAAGGAAATCCCAAAAGGAAATAAATATCAAAAAGAACACACAATAATAAATAAAACCGCAACAGAAATCATGGACAGCATTACAGAGTTTTTTTCAAATGTTGGAAGCACACCACTGGAAATTAAAAGAAAGCAGCCCAAAGCAAAAAAAACTAGAGAAAGCAAAAAAATTAAAACAAACGAGCAAGAACTTACACAAGTAGACATGCTGGACCAATCATCAGATGACTGTATGAAAATAGAATCACTATTATTGGAAGAAATGACTTTGGAAAACGAAAACAAAGAGACTGCAATAGTTAAACATGCAAATAATGAGTCTACCAGCAGCAAAAAAAAAAACGCAATGAAAAAGCGTTTAGCTCGCAGGTAGGAGATAAAACTCCAGCACTCTAATAGGGAAAAAATATAAATAATATCCCCTACATACAAAAATATACAATTCAAATGAAGATAATTATTACTGCAATAAATGTCCGAGGTTTGAATTCCATTAAAAGAATGCAGCAAATTAAATATTGGATACAGACAACACAACCATCCATTTTAGGGCTATTAGAAACAAAAATTTATAGCGGATCCCGCTTTGATCCAGTGCTACATATGAATAAAATAGGCTTTTGCGCGTGCTCCAGAGATACAGCAACGCCGTCAAATGGCACAGGTATTTCTATCAACCAACAATGCCCATTCACTACTTTTAAAATAATTTTTATAGATGCAAATCTCCTTATAACAACATTCAATCATAGACAACTTTCGATCAAGGTTATTTTTGTATATATACCTCCAGAGCCAATAGTAATTAGCAGAATAATTTCGACAATAAATTCAATTCTAGCAACCAATCCCCACCCAACTATTCTTGCTGGAGATTTTAATATGACCTATAAAAAGTTTGTCACAAAATGGTTACACCAACTTACAATACCACTAATGAGCGGGGAAGGTTTTCTTCCACCGGACTCAGTATCTTTTTATAATAACAGACACGGTACTTTAATTGATCTGCTGTTTTATTCTTCCATGTTACACCACGCAATTGAAGTAAAACTTTCTCCCACCAATTTTTCTGATCATGCAGCACAAATAATGAAACTAAATTTAGACACACACCGCAATATTTTTAACAACATACAAAAAACAATAAGAATTCTACTTCCAAATAATATTCCCGAGGCTCTCTTTTCAGAAATGTATATAATGTTAAACAAAATAAATCAAATTGAACTGGACCCGATCTCCAAATATATAGCATATATAAATACACTCTCGTTTAACATAAATCATGTTACACAAAAATCTACCCCCCCTTCAAAATTAATCACATTAGCAGAGGAAATAAATAAAAGGATAATACAGGCAAAAACAGTCAAGAATAACCAAGCAAATATGATAAAGCTAACAAAATTATACAATCAAACTGTTGATAAACTGAAACAATGTCTAGCAATAAAGAAAATTTGTCTCACACAACAACATACATGGACCCGCGGATATATTCATTGGGCTTTAGGTTATCCATGCACAAACAAAGTCCCCATGGCGCTAGAATGGGAAAATAGAGTGACAGCTGGTTATAATATGCTAGATCCTATATATAACTACTTCAAAAAAAAGCTAAAATAAACATAATCATTTCAAACCACTTGCAGATTATTTTGGCAAGCCAAAAATGGAAACACCTTTTGAAATAAAAGATTTTGCAATAGTTTTAAACTGAGTTCCAAGCACATGTCATCCAGGGCCACCAGGGATCCCACAATTTGTACTGTCACATCTCAGCCAATTCACAAATAAATATTTATGCCAACTTGCAAATCAATTATCACAGAAACTATACAATACACAAGGACTATATCCAATATCAATGGTCCCATTTATGAAAAAACAAGAACCAATTTCCGCACTAGCCAATCTCCGACCAATCTCAATGGAGCCATTGGGAATAAAAATACTGGAAAAGGTTATAAAGGATAAAATTGAACAATACATAGAACCAATAATATCACAGCATCAATACGCAAAAAAGGGGTCATCCACAGGGCAGGCAGCACTAATATATAAAAAGCTAATCAATTCAGTTATTAAAAAGAAAAAATATGCACCAATGGTAGTCCAGCTGGATTTTGAAAGTGCTTTTGACTCTGTCCCAATAGAAACACTATTGAGCCAGCTAAAAAAAACACAGATACCTAAAACAATATTATATACAATAGGTAATTTGCTTCTAAATAGAAAAATACACATCACGCTCAATGGTAGATCCACATCATCATTCAATCCCAGCCAATCAATCCCGCAAGGTTCTCCACTAAGCACACTGCTATTTACCTTTTATTTAAATCCACTGCTAGAGCAAATAAATAAAAAAATTCAAGGAATTCAAATACCAAATACTAATACATACATTCCCTGCATAGCTTATATGGATGATGTCACAGTGTTTCTAAACTCAAAAAAGCAAATACATATACTACAGGAAATAATAGAAGAATACACAAAAAAGTTCAAATTAAAAATTAACATCAATAAGTCAGTAGCATGGTCAATATACACAGGCAAAACAGACACACAAATTTATCAAGGTAAGCCCAGTAATTTCCTGGGTTTTCCTTTCCACTTGGGAATGAGCCAGATGAGAAGGAATATACAAAAGAAACTCAAGTTCGAAGCAGAAAGAATCATAACATCACTCTCCAGATCATATCTCTCACTCTATGCAAAAGTGTCACTATTTAATCAACTTATAATGACCAAAATAACTTACTACCTGCCAATAATTACTTTTACAAAACAATTTACAAAGTCAATTAACTCACTCTGTAATAAACTATTATGGAACAGAAAAATAGTAGCAATTTCTTTAAAGCAACTTAACCAACCAACAAAATGGAATGGCCTTGGACTGCATGCTATACATACTTTCTACACACAAAAAACAGTAAATTACTGATTACCATATTCAGATGTTTTCCAAACATAGAACCAAAAATGAAAATCACACCAACGGACTGACCCCCACCCATGGACAATTATATAAATACACTATTGACAAGTATTAAAAACATTAAAGATAAAATAGCACTGTAGAACCCAATTAAATATACTTATTGGCAAATTCATGATTTTCTAATTCAAAGCCAAAAAAACAACAATAGGCTAACAGTACTAGGAATAAATAATAGTCAATTACTCAAAAAGTACAAAACATGGTATTTAGAACCTAAATTATTTGACTTCACCCTCAAATTGAATCTAAATGCACTACCTACAGCACATTTCATTTGGTTCAGAAGATTTTACCTAAATGTTGATCCAATGTGTGCTTTATGTCGGGAAGAAGAAACACAAGAACATTTAATATATCACTGTAAAGACTTAGAAAAGGTCAGACAATTGATGGTGAATAATTATAGGAAAAGGGAAACCACAATAGAAAAAATGCTAAAAGCTTTCAATGAAAATAAGATACCTATAATACGTGCATCAACTTTCGGTATATATGCCTTATGGTGCACCAGATGTGCTTTCACTTTAGGAAACAATCCAAGAAGACATCCTAATACATATCACAACAAACTAGAAAAACTTAAGGAAAGGGACAATCTTCTAGCACCACCGGACATTTATGCTGCCACTTGGTCTCTATTTAAAATAAAAGCAGCCTTATAATGGATAGACCAAATGCAACCTCAGAAAAATGGAAAACTGAAATGAACTCATAATAAGAACGGAAATATCTAAAAGGTGTGAACTACAAGAGACTCTAATGATTAAAAAAACAAAAGTATATTTTCTGTGTTTCAAGATGTATCCTAGTATATGATGTTTGATACAATGTATTACTTGATAAGAATGTAACCTTTTTTGCCTAATAAAGGAGGAGGAGGAGCAGCAGCAGCAGCAGCAGCAGCAGTAGTAGTAGTAGTAGTAGTAGTAGTAGTAGTAGTAGTAGTAGTAGTAATAATAATAATAATAATAATAATAATAATAATAATAATAATAATAATAATAATAATAATAATAATAATAATAATAATAATAATAATAATAATAATAATAATAATAATAATAATAATAATAATAATAATAATAATAATAATAATAATCCATAAGTTAAAGACTGTACGATGATATAAGTAATAGCAATAATTATATAAAATTTAAATAATATAATAATTTGTATAACTTTTTTTTCTTATTATGCAAGTACTAATGATGTCAGTAAAATAATTATACCTCATATTTTGATAACATTAATAAATCATCTCTTATGATGGTATAATAATACCAGTAATGGTAATGATATCCATGTAAAGCTCACTCTTACATCTCTGAATAAGTACAACCAAGTTCAAATACCAAATTTAATAGTATTTGGGACACTTAAGCCATTTAAATGGTATTATACAACTTTATTCTATATCTTAAAATAATAATAAACTCCAACAATAATAACAATCTCTGATCATATATGTCTACTAAAGAATATGCTCTTATGTGGATAAATTATCCAATGTTGAGATAATAATACCTTTCTAAAATACTTCAAATATCATAAATAAATTATATCATTAAATATATGGCCACATTTAAATCATTAAATAATAATATATTTAATCAGTGTTAAATGTATATATTTAAAGATAATTAAAACTAAAATAGGAATGAATAATAATGGAAATATTTATGTCTGGAAAAGTGTACTTAGAATGAAAATAGAACATATAAAAGTGTATCTAAATGAAAATTTCTATAGTAGAAAAGATATCAACAGATCGTTATAAGTTTAGTACAACTTTCATGTATAATAAAATTTTCTGATGAATTATACATATAGTAAATTAAGGATTAAAAGTTAAAAGGATATATGGATGTAATACAAGGCAAATGTAAAAGGACAATGTTAAGTGAAGATTATATTTATAATTGTAAAGAATCAGCGGTCGGTTCGGAAAATGACAGACTTATTTATCAAAACTGTAATTGAAAAAAAAAAAAAGATAAGTGTAAGAAATCAACTAATCACTGAAGACAATCAATATGGAATAAATATGTATGGGAGCATAAAGAGTCGAATAAATTAATGGAATAAACATTAGCTTATTGGAGAATATAAAATGTATATTGAAGATAATGTCTGTCTATATTTAAAGAAGTATAAGATGCTCTATCTTAAATGATAACCTTGAAAATATAATGAGAAGACCTAAGCATAGTAGGGGACCGGTGAATATGGATATTATAATAAATGCAAGAAGTGTCTGAATAAAATACAGTATGCAAGTTCAAGATAATCTTTGATTGTCACGACCCCCCCCCCCCGAGAAATTGTCAATAATCTATTTACATTGGAATTGTATAAGTTTATAATTTTCTTATGAGAACAAAAAGAGCATATTTGGGAGGAATGTTGACGCATAATTAGTCTGAAGCATTTGGAACGATTGGAATACTATTAAAAATTGAAGTTTTTTTTTTTTATTTAAAAAGAAAATATTGTAACAATATTTGTATACAGTATAGTTTAATTTGTACAATTTAAAATAATTCTATAAGTGTTTTGCACACAGACAATGAAGCTTAATATTGTAAATATATTAATATTTATAATATTAAATATTTAATATTAAAGGCAAATATTGTAACCAGATTATCTCAACATAAATATTTATATAATAGGACAAAAACAAAAGCATAGTATAATTCAATATTTGCAGAACATGAGAAAACTACTGGCCACATTTTTCAACCATTAGCAGCAGCAAGTTTGTACAGAGAGAAATGATACAAAAAAAAAAAAAAAGGTTAAAGAAGCTTGCTATGTGTTCTACAGCAATTAATCTAAGAGAAGCTTGCTTTTTCATTTCAAGAAATTGGACTTTGTGAATGACGCACATAGGTTTAAATATGTTTGCGTAGCATGTGCATAATATATATATATATTTCATTAAACTTAAAGCTGTGAACATGGGATCACATATTTCCCGAAAGCGCTCAGATAATTATTTTATTAAATTTTATTTTTAAGCTTCATTCTCTGTGTGTAAAACACTTATAGAATTATATTTTAGCATTGAAGTAAAATTTTATTTATTTAAAATAATCGTTTTAATATGGAGGGGGGGGGGGATAAATAAATAGAAGTTTTTATTTTATTAAATTCTATTATGTAATTACAATAAATGGATATGAACAATGAGTTAGTGAAATATACCCATAAAAGTAGTTACAACTATGTATTATAAAAAGAAGGGATATGTTTGTCCCCGAATATAATATTGAAATGATAAATAATGATATTTAAAGTTTGATCTTATGTTTAACTATTAATGCTTTAATATAATTGTAAGAGTTATAGCTAATTTTAGTTTATAATTCTTTATAGGCTATTTTATAAGACATGTATGAAACAGGTACAGCATGCAAATAGAAGATTCATACCTGAGTTATTAGATAGATGAAGATAAGGATTTTATTTTAGGATGCACCAAAGAGTAGTCTATCAACACTTAGCTTAATATCATAAATTGTAAATGGAAATTAGTCCAGGAAGAGATAAATTGTCATATTTGATAGTGTACAGTATAAAAGTTTCATTTGTTGTAAATTATTATAGAATTTGATAATAAGACCATAGGAAAATGGAGTGTGAGATCAGAAAACAAATTAAGACCATAGGAATATGGAGTGTGAGATCAGAAAACAAATTAATTATTTCATAATTATTGTATTAATATCTTCTTAGTGTAAGGTAAAAGAGAGATCAAATGGTGATTATCATAAAATATAAACACAGATAAATATATAATATTTCATAGTATTATAATGAGATTATTTTAGTTAAGAAATATAACACTAAACCATATTTTAAATCTTCTATTTTGCAGCATAACCTATAAAAGATAATGAGTGGAAATCAAATCCCTAAAAAAAAAAAAAAAGGATTATTTAATAAATACATATGATTTTGTGATATAGGAAATAAAGTTAAATATCTCAACACCACCATGTTGTATGAGCAGGGAGTTTTTTTTTTAAATTTTAAATATCTCATTGTAATTAAGGGGAATAGAAATGTTCAAATGTGTATCGATGTTACTGTATTATATTGTTAAACAATGTTACTAATATTGTTATTTACTACATTATTTAGTAGTTTAAAATAATTGTTGAAAAATCTTGTAAATAATATTATTAAAGTTAAGGTTTTAAAAGTTAAACTAGTATCTAGAGTTGCATTTCTTTTGTTAGTCATCATCACTACACCATCTTCTTAATTATAATGTACACATGAACCAAAGCATGCACTCTGAGACTTGAATAAAAAATTAATTCAGCACCAGATAATGTATAATAATCATTTAAAAAAATATTTTTTAAAGAGATTTTAAATTATTACAAACTACCTTGGTCACACAAGTCATTGAGAAAATATATTGCAAAATTTATTAAAGTATGTTTATCTATAGGAAATCAGAGTATAAATTAGTTATTATTTAAAGTGATAAATTATGATTACAATTTAGATAACAATATTTACTTATTATTAAATAGTAGAGAATATAAATATAAAGTAGTAATATAATTTTAATTATAGATTAAGGTTATAAGTCTTTTCTTAATCATACACTACCTATAGAGTTAAGTAAAATTCCTCTTGATATCTTATGTGTGGAATGAATACCTAATTTAAAATCAACGATAATCCTGAGATCTCATTAGTATAATATTATTATTATGGTTATTCTTAATTATAATCCTATAAAAGTAATAATAAAAGATCAATATACAATAAAATGATATTATAACTTATTAATTTGGTTAACTTAAACTTAATAATCATAGATGTTTTATTATATTTATTTAAGTATTTTTGTTAGTCATGGGAATATTTACAATCCTGATTACGAAGGAGTATCTTAGTATTCTTATGCCATTGAACAGATATTTTGGTATTTGTTTAATGTTAAAGAGTAGGTAATCTTGTTAATGGGATAAGCGGGTCTCATAATTGCTAATACTAATTAAACATAACTTAGAAATAAATAACAATATCAAATTGTACCTAGAGAAAGAAGGTAAGAGTATAGCCCAATTTAAGAACTTGTCATGTTTACTAGGGGTCATCGACCTATTGGCAGGGTACAATATATATATATATATATATTGGGAATAGCTTACTTATATAATCCCTTTCTCTTACCAGTTTGAAAAATATCACTTTAGTTCGCAAATAACGTTAATTGGAAATTAACTTTTCCAAGATTACAAAATCTACATTAGCTGGATAAAATTTTAACAAGTACTCAAAATATCTTGGGCTATATAAAAATTAACATAACTCATCATAAATATCTTATATTAATGATAAACTGTAATATGCCCAAGATCAAGAAATATTTTCTAGAATTCCTTACTTCTGGAAGTGATATAGCATTAACATTAATTAATATTAAAATAAATAATCTTTAGTTCTCTTTCTTTATTACATGATGTATAAAACATTATACCAATGAATTTCATCAGTATTTGTATTTAAGACATGCTTTATTTAAAATTATTCTTACCTATTTATTGCATACATTATTCATCAAATTTGTTCCCACAAAATGTTAAGAACAAAACTACTTGATCATGAATAAATTACATATTTGTTTTGCCTTATCACTTCAACATTTTATTAACATATAACAGTCATATGTTAGAATGTAAAAGTTGTAATCCTGTAACCAGACAGCCGGAAGATATGTGATGTATATAATTCACAACAAGAATTGCTATGTCTGTAGTGTGTTGTTGGTAATGAGATTCCAAATATGAGTGGAATAGTGGATAAACCAAGACCTAAACTATTTCATAAACGGAAATGACTCAATAAATCCTGACATCTTTGTCTGTACTCATGTATATGAAATGGTTTAACTATCCATGGAAAATCTAAATATAATTACCAGACAAAACAAACACACCAGAATAAAATAATCAAGGTTAAACATCTATAACTCTCCTGTTGCACTTTTAAAATAACTGAGGGTACTAATACAAAAAATACACATGCATTATATACTCAATACTAGAACCCTGAAACTCAATAATATTATAATCTAAGATATAATCATATTCCAAAGAAAATAAACCATGGCAAAACAAATAGCATGGTCATGATAAATATCATAGCCTAGTATAATCTTATGCTTGCAAATATAAGAGATCAAATGGTGATAATGATTTTTAAAGAATAAGCATTCATTCAAACAGATATATCCCTTATCGCAAAACAATTCATCTAATAATAATGTTGAGAACATTTGATGTTGGCTACCTTTATTCCAATATCGGATATACCATCATACTTAATAACTAAACATAATCATAAGAAGAAACCAAATAATATTTTTTTAAAAACTATTAATAAATAGTTAATTAAACACTTCTTACCATATATATTAATGGTATGTTTAATCCATAATAAACAATCAATTTATAATTTAATGTAAATAATAAAAGAAAATATTATCTACTAATGTATTAGGAAATAAAAACATTTATTATTCAGGAGAAATGAACTCCTCAGTGACAAGAAATTGAGATAAAACACTTAAGTTATAACACTGAAAGCAAAAGATTTTTTTTTCTCTTTTCACTTGTGTGTCATCATCCAGCTTAGTAATATTAATTAAAATATACAATTAATTTAATAATGATTGAAAAGTTCTTTCCACTTTTTAGAAGTTGTGTTTTAAGCCCAAAGATGACTTTAAAGCAGACAGGAGCAAAAAGTAGAAATCTTGTTAAGTATTTCATCATTTTATATTGAACTGAGTCCATTCAGTAGATGATCCAGGGTTTAAACCTTATTTATCATAATTTTATATTATGAATATTACGTGAAAGGGACCGGCCCTTCGAGTAGAGGGGAGAATACCATTGCTAGCAGAGCTATCAATGATACCCATGATCAGACTGAGCTATGCAATGCATAACACGATCACATTTCCAGACCGTGGCCCATTTCAACTGCTAGATTCAAACCCCTACTATCCAAGCACTTTATTTGTTTTGAGGGAAACCTCCGGTGCCAGCTAGTTACATGAAGCAACTAATGTGCTGGGATAGTAGGCCCATAATCCAGTGCCCAAAATATCCCATGACTAGCTCAATCGAAAAGTAATACAATAACAAATTGTTGCTTTAATTAATGGTAAAAGAATTGATTGACAAGCATTAAGTTTAAAAATAATTTATTTTAACTACGTACTTATTATCATGACTTTTAAACTATTTATATAAATCTTAATTAAATAAAACAATAACTTATCACCATCTCAGGCACACACCTATTATCGTAAGATATACAATATAATATAACAAAAGATATTAAATAATACAAGGCACTTAAAAACATGCACATCAATAGTTCTTTATGTATGCCATAGAGTTCTTTTTTTTATATTGACTCTGAAGGCTTTAAGGATTGCAATGGCTACATTAATTAGAAATGGAAATAAGAAAATGTTATTTATTATCTAGAATTTCAGAACATGGATACTTCTTGCTGTTTGTTGTGAAATTTATTTCCAATAGGATTTTGTCTTCTTGCTGGTTTCTGGTTCACGTGAAAATCCCTCCAACCGATTGGATTCGAGGTTTCTATGTTTACTATTCTGTGGCACTATTCTTTGAGACAGTTAGATATTGAATGGCGGATTTTCAAGTTGTTAGGCAGACATCACTTTTACCGGGAAAATTACTGTTTCATTGGACTCAGGCTGGAGCAAAGCTGTATGATTCCAAGGCTTCAACTGATTGATTGACTGAACTCTTAGACTGAACTGAAATGATGAACAACCGGATTATTTATGTGATGACCTGTTGTCACTTTGATAATTGGTTTTTATGTTCGCTAGCTATATCTGTTGTTGAAATTCCTCCACTGCTTTTGGATTAAGTTTTGATAAGATTTTAATCCTGTTGTTTGAGATCTTTTAATTAGTAACCATTGCAAATTCCATTCTTTTATATGGCTTTTAATATATACAATCCTTGAGGGAATTTCTTATAACTTTCATTTATTCTTTAATATTTAACATGCACATATTTATTTTATCATCAAGCACACATTTATTTTACTATTCCCTATGTTTACAATCTCTATTAATGCACATGTATATTTTTAAAATCAGAGGTATTTTTAAATTTATATAAAAGATTTATATTTTAAGCTTTTAGTTTCAACTTGTCTTTCCCCTTTATATATATATATAGAGAGAGAGAGAACCTTTAATTATTCCTTAATGGGTAAAACTATTAATTAATTGATTTTTAACAAACTATTTTTTAAAAAAAACTCTTTAAACTTTTTTTTATTAAACTTCTATCAAGTTTAAACTTTCTCCCCCTTCTAATTAATTAATTGTAACCTCTACTGATAATAACTCTTTAGATTTTTTATGCTGACTTACATATTATTTATTTATTTATTAAAACTTTCGCGTTATTTATGAGAACTTGGTTTTAATAATTGTAAACACAATTTTAATGAACGCTCAGCTCAGTAGCGTTACAATATGTAGGACTTATTTCCATAACATTTTAAATTTCATTCATGGAATAGTAACTAATTTTCCAGTGGACATTATAGACATTTATATGCTTAAATACAATAAGTATTTTTATCTTAACTGTTTTATTTTTCGACTTTACTTACTCCTAAATAATAAGCAGAATAACACAATTTATCAGTTATCCATAAGAGTATTATATAAACAAAAAATCTTTAAACTCCACTCTCTTCTTGGAGATATCCAATCCTCATAAATAAAGAATCATTTCAAAGTATTCAGTTTTCTATCAAATAATTAAAATTATGAAGATAAAATTTAAAAATAAACAACTTTTTTATCTTAATTTTAGTGAAGACATTTTTTAAAATAATAAAAAATAAAAAGGAACAAAATGTACAATCAAAATTAAAAAAAAAAGTTTAATGTTAAATTGTCCATTGTAGGAAAAATCTTTTCAGATGTTACAAATTTCTAATTTATTTTTCTAATAATAATTTAAATATTAAATAAAAAAAATACTTAAAAAAATGTATTATATATTATCTAATGAGTTTGTAATTACTGAATACTTTTATCATATTTTTACTGCTCTTTTGGATATAAATGTGGACATTTTAAAACTTATCAATTCTAACATTTATTATTAAATGTTAATTTGTTTTAATAAAAAAAAACAGCATTAATTTTACTTAATTTCCAATAATTCCTTTGATTATAATAATTTTTTGTTTTGATTTAATGAATTATTTAAAAAATCAAGTTTTTGTAATTAATTTTTCAAGAATGAAAATTAGGTTGATCTGAAATACAACATATATGAAAACTCTACTTATTGACTAGTGAAAATGTTATATTATATACCTGGGTCTCGTTTTACGCGATAGATAGGTTCCTCAGAAAACACGCGCAAACGAAATCATGCAAAAATAGACATAACTTACATTGAAAAAGAGGGGAATGCGGTCTGTGATTTTTCAAAATTCGCGTAAAAGCAAAGCACCAACGTAAAATTACTTTAAAATTCACGCGCAAAAAAAATAAGGAAATAAAATATGACTAATAAAAAATTTCAAATTTGAAAAAAATTGATACAAGACAAATTTTTTTTTAACTATAATATTTAATTTTATTCAAAATAATATATTTTTATGCATAATTTACAGTACAGTAATTTACATATTTTTATACACGTTTTAATTATTATCGCTATTTGCCGAAATACACGTTTGTTTGCAAACTGATAAAAAATCAGATTCTCACAAGAGGAAATACAACTAGCACCAAGTTCACTCTCATGTTGTGTTAATGGTTATCTGTTGACTACGTAATTAGTAATTAATCTTTGAGACGATGATTTTATTAATTGTTCATGAACTTAAGACTTATGATAATAAAAAGACATTTATTCACCACTGCTGGGAAAAATTTAATTAAAACTAACAACTAAAAATTAAATTCTTATTTTTGTCTTTAATTTTCAATTCCATTTAAAAATCAAATTTCGTTTCACTGCTATTACTCATCTTTTAAAAATAAACTTGCGGACACTAAATGATTAATAATTAATTACGTTCTTTTTTAAAAAGCAAAAACAGAATGTGATTTAAAATGCAAAATTAACACGCACAATGTTTGAGCAAATTTACATTATAATCTTGTAAAATTTAATGTGTGTATACATAAAATGTGGAAATCATGATTTTAATTTCATTATTGCATAAATTCTTACTATTATAAAGCACTGAAAATATTGAAATTACTAAGATGAAAGTCGAATTCCAATAATGTGCTATTACTTTCAATATGACGTAAGTGCGCGAAATTTATTATTTAAAGTAATAGCGCATTATCGGAGTTCGACTTCCGGTGAAACATAAATCCTGTAACTTCAAAATCGTGTTAAATAAGTCCGCATAAAAAGAGACCCAGGTGTATAACATTTTGTATTAAATATAATAATTAATGCAAAATACATTGTAATCTGTCTTCAAAATGAAAATTAATGAAATTTATTATGCTGTTTTTTCATATAAATTATAATAAATTATGAATTAAGAGATGATATAAAATATAAAAAAGTATCATACATAAAATTAACTGTAACCAATACAACATGATATATTATGGTCATACAGGAAACAGTTAGAGGTAAGAGCCAAAGACTATGATGTAATTAATAGGTGAGATGCTAAATCTGCTTTATACATTCATTACCTAACATATGGACATAAAATAAATGTTACAAAAAAATTAAACCTTTAAATTACATTAAAGGTCCAAAAAGAAGACAAATATATGAAACATACTTAAATAATTGTATAAATATAAAATTTCAACAAATTTAGTTAACAACTGGTTATTTAAAAATGAATGGAGAATTATTGTAACAGATATGTAAATATACATGTTACATGCGATATTCAGAAAAACAATATAATAATAATGTATTATTTTTATTATTATTAATAAAAAAGACTGTCAGTTTAATAAATAAAATAAAGAGAGTTAAGAATAGATCAAAAGTCGTAAGTAAACAAAATGAAATCTCAAGTTGAAAAAAGTATAACAGATAAAAATATAATTATAGTATAATGCAGTTTAAGAATTTTAATTAAATTTGCTATTTAAGGGAAATGGTTTGTTCTTTTAAATAAAAGTACAAATTCCAAAATGTTAAAAAGTAACTTAAAGATTACTTAATAAAAACAATTTAAACTAAAAATATTAATTGTAAAGAAAGAACAAGATAATGTAAATAATTGTACAGAATTATTGTTTAAAATTATTTAATTAAAGAAAAATATGATCAAAGCAAAGATTAAAATAATTTTGTAAATTGTCTAATTAAGAAGGGATTGTTTTACTGAAAATAGTAATTTACCCAACCTGATTAGATAATTAATACTGTAATGTTATTAGAAGGGATTTGAACTCAGACTTTCAAGCTCCCTACAGCTATCCATTATATCTTATACAGCCAATACACATGATCACATATATGTGGAAAAGATAAATGATCTCCAATATACATATTGTAATGAATGTTGTATTTTTTTTTTTAAAAAAAAACTAATTAAAAAAAGATTGAAACTGATTAATGACATGGGTGAGGTCAGACAATGGTTTGTCAAGAATATAAAGGCTACTAAATTTTCATTAGAATTATTCTGCTGTTATTTTAATTCTGATCTTGTTAATTGATTTGGCTGTTGCTAGCTATATTAATCTCTGCTGATTTATCATCTGCTGAATTTTGCAGACTCTTTCATCAATAATGTATAGTTCATCCTTCAATAATGTATAGCTATTTATGCAGTCAGCCTGACATTATCATGCCATGCTAAATTCGCAACAGGGTGTTTATTCAGTTTTCATCACCCAGTTCCTGGACATTTGATAGCCAGAAATACAATAAATATCCTAGACTTGCCATTGCTGAAACATCTACACATCATTATCAAAAGTTATTACTAAACAAAGCCATAAAGATATATATGTTGTCCTAGAAAAGAAGAAGTGACAAGCCATTAAAAGAAACTGGGAAACCTGTTCAAGAATGCCATTCATGAATTCTATAAATTGTAAAGAAGACAGGAGTGATCATTCCAGTAAAACTATAAAAAAACCTAGGTTAAGATTAGAAAAGAATTCAAAGACTAGATGTAAAATGATATACAGGGGTAAGATTTAATTCTCTTAATAAAATCCCATGAAATTAGAAATAATAAATTCTTACTACCTAGTTAAAGTAAACATAACTATACAAAATAACTTTGTAATTAGTTTGATTTAATTTTATTATTATAATGTGTTTTTTTTTTTTGTAAATAAATATGTTTTAATATTTTAATTTGGCTTAAATTCTCTCTCTCCATACCTCATCATTTAACATTTAATTAAAATAAATTTGTCAGTCATATTGTTTGTGTTTAAATATGCATTGTCTGATAGTATAAGTTAGATAAGTTTCTTGTTCATTTGAGCTAGTTGTGGAATCAAACACTTGAAGCGTGTAAAATCTTCTTTTATGGGTATACCAGTCAAATTGGCTGGATAGTAAGCCATGAAAATTTATCTCTAATATAAATAAAATTATCCGCAGGTGAGATATCTTGCTTCTAGCAGTTATGGAGTGAATGCAATGATCTTGAAAGGTGCCTGCAGTTTGTGTATTTATAGACTATCTCAGTCTGATGGTTGGCATAGGTAATATGTAAAAATATTAACTACATTAACTTCTCTGCTTGTATAAAAGTGTTTCAAATTTATATAAATTATTATTGTAAAAATTTAAAAATAACAAAAAAAGGTAAATATCTGTTATAAATGTCATCCAACGTGTATGCACAAACGTTCCATTCTAATTGGTATCAAATCCGAGTGTTCAATCATGCAATTGACTAATTGCCACCTAAATTGATCTCAGCTATCAGATAAAGTAAAAAAAAAAAAGGTAATGAAAATTAAATAAAAGTTAATAATTTGGTTAAAGATGCGGGAGTGGAGAAAACAGCCAACAGTAAAATAAAATAATTAAATAAATTAAAAATATATATATATGTAAAAGTATTTAAAAAATAAGACTAAGATAAATAAGTAATTGGAGATAGATTTATAAAAGTAGATTTATAAAATCAGCAATGGTAGAAGTCATAAATAAATAGGCAGATAATGTTAAAAGAGACTGTGGAAAAAATTCAATTAAAAATATATAATAGATTAATTAAAAAAAAAGAGATAGTAAAATGATAGCGATATTGAAAATAAATAAATAAAAAACAATGTAATTATTATCATTAAAAGAAAAATATAATAAAATTAAAAAGTATAAATACTTACTAGAACAAGAGCAAAAATAAAAGTAAAAATAAAAATGTTCCCAGCAAAAAACAACAACAAAATAGAAACGATAAGCAAGAAAACAATGACATCACAATAATGATGGCTAAAATGTTCGAAGAACTTAAAAACCAAAATAAGGAAATGGTCGAAAAGATTAAAAATCAAAATAAAGAAACAGCTGATGAGCTTAAAAATCAAATAATGAGTCAAATATAAACTTGAAAAAATGGGAAATCAAAATAATGAAACAAACATAAAATTAGAAAATCAAGCTTAAATAATTGAAAAAATAGAACAGCAGCTTAAATCAGGTTACAAAAAAATGAAAGAAGACATTATGAAAAGAATAGATGAAAGTATAAAGCAAATGGAAAATAAAATAGCATGTCAGAAAATTGAGCAAAATAAAATAGAATAAGAAGAAAAGATAGAGCTGTTACAGGAAGTAGTAACAGATAATAAGATAGAAAATATTAAAATAGAAATTAACACTTTAGCAGATAAATAAACAAAATAGATTTTAATAAAAGTAGGCAAAGTGAAACGCTTAAAGAAATTGGAAAGATAAGTGAAAAAAAGCTTAGAAAGACATTAATAATTATGAGCAGGAAAGCATAAATATGCATATGCAATAGATAATCAGTTGATAAATAAGTGTATTTTTTAAATACATAGGTAAAACTTTCATCGAATACATTGGCAGCTTGGAGAAACATTTATAAAAAATTCCAGCAAATTTACGAGAGTCCGAATACTATAGTTTGTCAACATGACAATAATGCTTTGGAGTGTTACCAAATATAGTATAGAAAAGGAAATGTACAATGCCTGGTCTCTGAAATTAATTAAAAAACTAAAAGATAAAGAACTGCCAGATAAAAAAATAATCTATTAATGAGTGACCTTATAAATAATGACCCTGGATTGTGTTGGTGAATATATGATTAAATTTAGAATGTTACTTTTTTAAATAAGCATCAATAAACAATTTCTTTTTTTTTAAGCAAGTCACTGGATAGAAATTGTATGAGTAACAACTCTAGATAAAGAGTTTAAGAATGAAAACTTTGAAAGAAAAAAAAAGTATCAATCCCAGAATTATGACATTCCAAAATTTATGAGTAATCCAGATCATAAGTCCGTACTTTGGACACAGTAGAGCGTGCGTTTAAAATTGAAAAAACAAAACAAAAACGTGATCACATAAATATTAGTCATGAATGAAAAATAATGATACCATTATTTAAAGTACATGTCGAGCGATGATGAGTAAGGAAACAATAGATTGAAGTATGTGTATGTATATAAGTGAAGATAGGAATTTCAGAATATATTTTGTGTTTGATTAGGCTTTTTTCATTGCAGAGATATTGATCTGTAGATGGATCTGTGCATGAAACCCCATTATGATGATGATGCACCAGTTAAAAAAGTCCCGGCTCATTAACAAACAGTATAGCTAAAAGATAAATTTTCAGCCAAGTGAAAAAAAATTTTAAATTGAAAGTTCAGTAGAAATAGTTATGACATTTGCAGATAAATATTCCAAGTCCACGTTTTGCACTCATATGGCACAAAATTTGGTCTATGCTGTAAACATGACTTCTGCAAGAAATTAAATGTGTTTAATTAAAACAGAATCGATTTGTGTATGATATTCAAAGTCCTTAAGTTGGATACCTCTCTTATAATACTTACTTATGGAAATCTTACCTGGCATTATGCCTTCATATTAGTAAATTATAATTTTTTTTGTTTAAAATAAATGTTTAGTTGGAGGCCCCAAAGTGTGGGGGGGGGGGGTTGGGGGTCGCGCCCGGCCGATGCTATGACACATGGAAAAAAAAAAAAAATAATAAATGTTTAGAATTAAAATCAGTCAATAGCTTAAAAAAAAGGAATTGACATATTTTACTCCTAAATTGGAAGGAGTGCAATATAACAGACATGCAAATATATGTTTTACATGAGATATTCAGGTAAAATAATAATGTATTATTTTTATTATTATTAAGGAAAAAGATTGTTTATTTAATAAATAGAATAAAGAGATTTTAGAATAGATCAAAAGTCAGAAGTAAATAAAAGGAAAAATAAAATTGTGTATCTGAATCTCAAGTTAAAATAAAAAAAGTAGAAGAGGTAAAAATATATAATGCAGTTTAAGAATTTTAATTAAATTTGCTATTTAAGGGAAATGGCTTATCTGTTCTTTTAAATAAAAGTACAAATTCCAAAATGTTACAAGGTATAATGAAAATAAAAGAAAACTAATTGCGTAAAGGTAACTTAAAAATTACAAAGTTACTTGGTGAAATGCGATAATATGTTGGACTATTTCCATCATCTATCAGTAAATGTTGAAAGTATAGAAAATTTTAAACTTTATTTAAACTTTTCAAATACAAACAACTTGTTAGTAGTAACACACAAATAGATATTACAGGAAATAATTACACAATGTTTCGAGTAGTATTATTAAACTCACACCTTTAGATTCTCGAATATCGAATTTAAGGTGAATGCTCTAATGCTGTGTAATTACTAACCTGTGCTGTCTATTTGTGTGTCATTACTAAGTTGTTTTTAAAATTTTCTATACATTCAGCATTTACTGATAGCTGGAGATAGTCCAACATATTATCACATCTAATATACCATCATCACATACTTTCAGGCAAATACTTGATGAAATAATTTAAACTAAAAATATTAATTGTAACGAAAGAACAAGAGAACTGTAATGTAAATAATTTTTCAGAATTATTGTTTAAAATTATTTAATTATAGAAAAATATGATCTAAACAAAGATTAAAATAATTTTGTACATTGACTAATCAAGAAGAGATTGTTTTACTGAAAACAATAATTTATTCAACTTATTAGATAAGCAATACTGTAATAAATGTTGCAATTAAAATTAAAAAAAAAACAGAATAACTAATTAGAAAGAACAGAAGATTGAAACTGATTAATGAGGTAGGTAAGATCAGACAGTGGTTTGTCAAAGATATAAAGGCTATTTTCATTAAAATTATTCTACTGTTATTTTTAATTCTGATCCTGATAATTGATTTGGCTGCTGATAGTTATATTAAATTGCTGATTTATCACTTGCTGAATTATGTGGACTCTTTCAAAGACAATATATAATTCATTTTTCCATGATGTATAGCTATTTATGCAGACACTCTGACATCACCATGCCATGCTAAACTTGCAATGGAGTATTCATTTGGTTTTTATCACCCAGTTCCTATATATCTGATAGTCAGAGATGTGATAAATATCCTTGACATGCCATTGCTGAGACATATATCCATCATTATTGAAGGCTATTAAGAAACCAGGACACCTGTAAAAGAATTTCAGCCACTTTGTCTATAAACTGTCAAGAAGACAGAGGTGATCACTCCAGTAAAATTATAAAAAAACCTAGGTTAAGATTAAAAAATAATTCAAAAGTCTAGATGTAAAATGATATACAGAGTTTGAAGCATGTAAAATCTTCTTTTGTGGGTATTCCAGTCAAATAGGCTGGATAGCATCTAGGGGAATTTATCATCAGGATAAATAAAAATATCCACAGGAAAGGTATTTTGCTTCTAGAAATTATGGAGTGAGTGCAACTATCTTGAAAGGTGACTGCAGTTTGTATATTTATAGACAATCTCTATCTAACCATTGGTATGGTTAATATGTAAATATAATAACCATATTAAGTTCTCTGCTAGTGTAAACAGTGTTACAAATTTATATAAATTATTATTGTTAAACTTTAAAAATAATAAAAAAGGTAGATATCCATTATATATAAAGTTGTATAATATATGTATTATTTATTCTGTATATTGTCATTATATAGCCAATTCTTTGAGGTTATAATGGATTTCTATATAAAGATTTTACTCTATTACAGATGTTTTTATTTTGTTATTTTACTTCCATTTAATTGGTTAACCTTAAAATAGATTATTAACATTTGAAAAGGGCATAAAAGTGCTGAAAAAGGTTTTTATATGTAATTATTATTAACATATATTTATAGAACTGTTGTATATAATTTTTATTATTTATTATAATTGCAATCTATGTAATGGATTTTCAAAATTTTCATTATCATTTTCACAGTAAATGATACTACAAAAGAGAATGGATTTGCATAAAACAATTTGATTTACTTGCAGTTCAAATAGTTATTTAAAATACATTTTTCTTGCTATGAAACTAGTGCAACCATTATAGTTATTTAATTATTATTATCACATTATTATTGTTGCTAAAAGGAGGTTGTCTCGACAACAGTTTGAGATTGTTGATCATTATTGGGATTGTCTAAGTATTGACTGGTTTTTAATGATTAATTATTATCTTATATTTATTAACTTACTTAGACTAGTAGCAGGCTGCTGATGTGATGGGTTGAACTGTTGTTTTGCAGAAGGATCATCATTACTACTCAGCATATTGAGTCCTTGTGTCAATTGTTGGCACATGGCGCTGATAGAATCTTCAGGTTTTTCAGCAACTGGCTGTTCATGAATTACAGCATCTGATTAATAAAGAATAATGATAAAAAGATATTAGAGAATAAAACTTTTTGTTAAACATGTTTTTTTTTTTAATAAAACACACATAATGAAGTTTAGCACAGTAGTTATTTTAAATGATTATCAGTAAATTTGCTTAATAATTTCAATTATCAAAAAATATATATATATACAGTAGAAGTTTCTACATGCATAACATTAAAAAAAAAAAAAAAATTGTAGCAAAAAATGTCAGGAATAAGAAATAATCTTTTTCTGATTAATACATCAGATAAAACAGATTATTACCAACTAGTAAAAATCTAAAAAGTATCACATTTGTATTTCAAAGGAATTTTATTAAAAAAAACAAACAAAAGTTTAAAGATAAATATATTTAGTTACAAAGGATAAATAATTAAAATTACATTAAATATAGAAAAAAAAAAATATTGTAGAAGTGTTTCTGGAAATAGTAAATCAACTAGACTTAATGACAATGATGAAATAAAGGACAAGCATATCTAATTGTAGTTTGGAAAATTGCTGTATGAGAAACAAACTTGCTACATATATATGTGGTGAGATTTTTTTTTTATCTTTTATTTTGAGCTTATTCTTAAAAGTGTTTGAGTGACTTCTACTATTGTTATTGCAAAGAAAAATGCATTTTGTACACCACAGTGCATAGAGTATAAATGTTGTACTGTGGATTTCTGTAAAGTTTGCATATATCAATGATTGTATTGTAGAGTGAATGGTGTTTTTTTTTCTATATCACATTTATGTGTATTAATACTAACACGCATAGATATAATTTTAGCACACTTGTTCTCAACATTAAAATGCACTTAATGATTATGTTTTAAAACATTATGCAAGATTATTTCATATATAATACAATTAATTTTTAACAATTCTTATATTTAAATATAACGAGCAAGTTAGTATCAATTTAAATTGTTAATAGAATGACAAAAATATGTAAATTATTAGATGACTAAGTAAAGCTACCCGTTTTGTGTAATTTTTTTTTGTTATAACCAAGACAAATTCAAAAATTACATAATTAGGATTTAATAATTATAATATGTTTAAGCTTTTTTTTTTTTTTAAAAAAACAACAACAACAACTGATATTTAAATAATTACTTAACAAACAAATAATAAGCCAAACAACTTACTGAAAATAAAATAACTTACTGTTATTTATAACAAATGTCAAAAGTAATCTAAGCTGTCAGTCAACAACTTTGGAAAGAATTTAAGAGGCTACACATTTCTACAGCTGCAGATAATTTCTGAGCAAAAGCAGAATTATGACCAAACAAAAACTTTATAAATCATTTGATGTATTTCTAACTTTTAGGAAATATTACAAGACAATCGCAAACAAAATTATTTGTAAAAATAAAATCACAGACAATAAAAAATTACAATAGTGGAAGAAAACAAAACAATGACCTTTTTAAAAACCTGATATGATAATCAAAATTAAAAAAAAAAAGTTCCTGTGCATGTGTGTATATATACACATACACCCAAAATCACTTTTTGCAACTCGAAATTTTTTTAAATTAGCAAATACTATTATAAAATATAAAAATAGAGACAATATTCTAAGATTATAACCTAAATATCATTACTTAAGTGACTCTTAAGATTCTCATAATTTCGTACTCTTGTTACAATTTACTTTTTATAATAGAATTGCTTAAATACAATATTTCTTTTACTTTAATTAGATTACACCAATATTTAAATTAAAAAAATCAATAATTTACAAATATAAAATACAGTGCAAACATTATAATTACCCAATAAAAATTATTAAATTTGTTATAAATATAACCCTTATCTTAATGTTGACTGAGAAAAAAGAATTTAAAACTAATCAAAATATAGGGGATATTAATCCCAGAAACATGTAGAGTAACAGTTAATAAACAATTTATCTTAAATGCATTTTTGGTGTGAGCACCCTTGTCAAAGACAACCTTTATTAAAAAAAATTATATCAAATCTCCAAATAGAAGTTACAAAAATTGACATTTTAATTGCACATATTCCAAACTGTACTTAATTGAACACTATTAGGCTTTCTATTCATTAAAAAGTTATTGTTATTAATAAACCAAGTATTGTGTTTGGATGAATTGCAGGTTTCAGCCTCAAACCAACAGTAGTATCAAAAAAATATGAACACTCACAAAACTAATATGTATTGTAACGGAACAGATATGAGAACCATCTGAGTAAATTGGAATCTTAATATGTGATTCATGCCCAACAATTGGCTGCACCATTTGTAAAGGAATGGTCTATTATGTATGAGACCAGATTCTAACAATGCAATTGAACAATATCTAGCACTAATAATAGGTCGTTAATTGGAACGAAACAGAATAAAATGGCTATTTGCGCAAGTCAATTTATTTGTACAATGGGGCTATGGAACAGGTTCAAGTCCCTAAAGTTTGCCAGGTATAAATGTATCACATTTGATAATATGCTGAATTGAACTCTTATACATATTGTCAGCATATGGTTGCTCTTTAAGACCTCAATGTTGTGGTTTCTCTTTATATTACTGTTACTCCTCGGTATTCAAACTCCATGGTTATATGCACAATTCTAATAAGTTTGATATAAACTAAAATATTTACATTTGAGTTATGTGTATAGTATGGCATGGATAATGGTAAGTGAGATAAATGATATAGTATGGCTAATGGAAAGATAAATGATATGGCATAACTAATGAAAAGACAGATAAATGATATGGCATGGTTAATGGAAAGATGGATAAATGATATGGCATGGGCAATGGAAAGTTGGATAAATGATATGGTACGGCTAATGGAAATAGAGATAAATGATAAGGCATGGGCAATAGAAAGTTGGATAAATGAGGAAACATCCACAAATTCTAATTAAATAAAATAAACCATTAACAACTTTATTCCATTATAGGTGATTTACAATCTTATATAATAAATCAATTTGATGTTTAGATAGGTCAGATCATCCTTCATGTGTTTCATAAAATATTATAATTATCCCTAGCTTTTGATCCCATGTAGAATGGTCATTCACTATCTACTCCAAACTTTACTTAGTATAACACCATAATTCATGATTAATATGATATGATCATCTTGTTGATGAATCCTTCTATTTCCTGGCTTTAATTTGTCTACCTTAATCGATGGCAATGCGTTATGATTTATTGACTGTCATCTTTGAATATGAAGTCCCCCCTTGACATTACCAGTGTTTATGATAACAATAGTAATTTATACAAGAGGTTTAGTCAGTCATACAGAATAACAAATAATAATAAAGTTAATTTAACAATAACAATAAAATTATCCTGAACTAATGGGAGCATTTAATATTTTTGTAGATAAAATCTTACCTCAACACCAGTCAGTCATCCAGTCCTTTAGTTGGTAGGTCTAGGGATTAGCATCTAAATTGTATTATAATTAAAAATTATAGTAAGTGACCTATAAACCCTCCTTACATAATTATGATTGATGATTATAGATAGGGCTGGATCATCAATTCTTTCAATAAAAAAACATCAGAGTTATACAGCAAAAAATGGCTCTACATTATATATATAATTTGAATAGTTGAAATTGTTAGTCCATGTAGTTAGCTATTTTTCAGCACATAGGTACATAGATGATAATATGGTAGGTTCTTTCTAGAATCCATTTGATATCTGGTCATTCTCTAGATAATCAATTGATGACTTGCCAGCGGACAGGTAATGTTCCTCTGTTTGCTGCTGCTATCTCCATGATCCTTGTGAATACTATCTCCTTCTGGTGATGGCAAAGAAATTACTGATGTTATTAGCTTATAAAATTGAATAATTAATTGGCATATGACTGGCAGTCTTCCATCTGCAATGTGTAATGACTCTTCTACCCCTACATCCATCCTTCTGTATTGCTTAATATTCATTAGATTTAATATTTTCTGCTATAGATTAGGTGTGTAGTCCTTTTTGGTTTCTTCAGCCAGCCAATAATTCTTCTTATAAGCCTTGTGTAGATAAATAATAAAATTTCACATGCATTAATTTCATTGGAATTATTAATGTAAATTTTTTCAATGGAAATAAATTACTCCTCTGACCTTTATAAGCTTTTCCTTTTATAATCATTTTCAATAGCTTTTTGGAGATAATTTGTTCTTTTATAACACAATCAAATTATAAAACAAATATTAATTCATTTCTAAGCATTATTTTATACATGTTAATAGCTTAAAAAACAAGTATTATCTACTTTTGTCTTGATTAAAACAATTGAATTTCTTTTCTCTGCACATCAGTCTGTATCATGAGCATGTATGCATTCCCATTGTTTAAGAGTTTTAATTTCTAGTCTCTTTAACCCTACTTTATTTAACTATTTCTGACATTTTTCTTTGTTTCACAGGTTTACGTAAAATATATGATAAAATGATTATTACTTAATCATTTTATCATATATTTTACATTGACCTAAACTGAAAATAATTTTTCTAGAAACAATGACGTATAAAGGCTTTCTGTAAATATTAAAAAAATGAAAATGTAATCAAAACAAAGACTTTATATGTCATCGTTTCTAGAAAAATTATTTTCAGTTTATGTCAATGTAAAATATATGATAAAATGATTATTAATTTAGCATATTTGACTTCCTTTAATAGATATTCTTGTTTACTACTGAAATGAATTTTAAATGTTCACATTTTGTTTCTATAAATATTAAAAAAATGAGACCGTAATCAAAACAAAGAGGTGTTATAAGTCAGTGTTTTTAGAAAGATTATTTTCAGTTTATAAAATCAACAAAGCAAATCTCCAAATTTGCTTCAGGCCATATTTACGTTAGCTGCTAATATAACATTATATTTTTGAAAATAAAGTATTTCAAGTCAAAATAAGTTATTAATAATTTATATTTGTTGATATCTAATAAATATAGTGTAAATTATTTAAAAAAAACCCCCCTAAAACCACAATATATTCGCAAATAAACATGTTTTTGCATCACTGGAAATTTCAATGTCATAAAACATCGAATGTTTTACAGCCTCAGCAACACATAATGGCTGATCATGTCAGGAAGGGGCTTATGACTATTGTTAGAGTGGGAATTTTGAATTTTTTTTGCAGAAAGTTCGGGCAAAAAATTTATTGTAATAAAATATACCATTCTACATGCATTTTCATGTATAATACTTACAGAAAAATTTACCAGGGGACGAATCGGCCAGAAGACGTTTCTCTGTCATTTGAAGTATAAATGGGTTAATAATTATTCATTTTTTTTCAAAAAAAAATTAATGTAATAATTTCCGTCTTTCTTTGTTACTCTTTATACCAAGTTTAGGAATTTGGTCATTTGAATATCAATTACTTTTTTTAGTCAGTAGGTTTAACATAACAAGAAGAAATATAAAACAAAAAACTATGTCATAATCTACTTATAATATAGTTAATGTTATAACTTGTTTTTAATAGATTGGGACCATATATAAGTTATGATTTTATTGCTTAAACCTTACTTAATTTTTCTATATGATATTTGATAACCAATATCTTTCTTTTTATACACTGTAATTTGAGGAAACTTGATTTACTTCTTTTCCTCTTGAATTTGAGATTATGCAAAATTGGTTTCCATTATATGTGAGAAATTTACCAAAGTTAACTATAAATATTTCTTTCTCGTGATGTCATATTGGATTTGAAAAACTCCTAATTTTAAGTCAGTTGTTTTTGTCTGTTGTCTTTAATATGCATGTTCACACTAAAACCATTAGAGTTGATCATTCCTGGGTCATACAATTGTTATACAACTGTGTAGAAAATTTTAATGGCTTTGGGGTGCTTCTTTCTCCTAAGCAGATCTGAATCCATCTTTTATGATTCATAAATTTTGATAGTTGAACAAGCATTTACCTGAATCAATAAAAAAAATCTACAAGGTTATTTGATGTTGTGTATCCTTTAAAACAACTCATCTGAGAGATTTGATTTGGTAATGAGTACTATTGTGGGTGTTTGTAGACATCTGTCCATTCATGATCTCATAAATGTTTTTTTTTGGTTAATTTTCCAGAATATAACCATAGTAGGGTTTAATATTCTTGAATTATAGGTACCCCATAACTCACTTCTGCAGTCCAACCAGTATGCAATGGGACCTGAGTGTTTTAGTCTTATATGATTCCTCATATGCATTGCAAAATTTATGGAAAATGAATTCCTGTGGCTTTTTGATGTGGTGTTTTGACAAAAAACTAAATCTATCTAAAATTGATGATTTGATTTTACTTGGCTTTTGTTGCACTTCCTTCCATGTACCTGATTCAGGTCATGGGCTTTTCTCTGATCTTCTTCGGGATCTATTGGGGTTTTGTGGATATGGGTTTGTAGGTTTTAAACAAACTTGGGATATCTTGTTTTAAGTGTAACCTGATGGGTGTGAACCCTGTGGACACTCCAATTAATATAATCAGTTACATGCTCACCCATCCCTTCTCTTTCCTCTAAAGAGGTCTAAACAAATTCCAAGTTCACTCATGATGTGTTCCCATGGGTTTGATTGTGGATTTCTAATGAGGTTAACATATTTTATTTGTAGTCTTTCTACCCATTTCTTCCATTCTTTGGATAGGAAATGAGTACCATGATCTTATAGGATCATTTCTGTTTTCCCTTTTGAAGAAAAGGGTGTGTAATACTTTGACTGTATATCTAGTATTAGCTTGGGGTATTGGGTAAGCTGACATGAATTTTGAAGAGATCATAAGCTACTAACAGATACCTTTGTTTATTAGATGGTGGTAAAGGTCTGTAAAAGTCTATAGCTAAGACCTCATTTGGTCTTTTTGGTATTATAGATTTAATTGAACTGACATAATGTTGGTTTACTGGCTTTGCACTCTTGACATTTCTGGATTACTTTTAGGATCTCTTTGTACATTCAAGCCCAGTAAAACCAATTTTTTCAGTGTCTGTTATGCATTATTTGTATGATCACTATGGAGCCTGTCAGAAATCACTATCCTCCACTCATCTGTCTCATTGTTCATTTCATAAAATAAGACCTTGTTTTCTCACTTGTATTGTTTAAAATCATGGGCTATAAATAGAACTTTCTATTTAATGTTTTAATAATTGGTATTAGTTTTTCATCTGGCGCTGTAGGTCATAAATATTTACCCAATCATTCTCTACATTTTTATTGAATAACTTTATCAATGTTGGTAATGTAGGCATTGCATGGATTTTGACTCAGTACATCAGCTACTATGTTTTCGAATCCTTTACAGTATTGGACTATATAGTTGAATTTCTTGTAATGACAAGTTCCATCTAATCAACTGACTGGTAATACGGTAGATGTGGTTCAAGAATTTGAGACTGTTGTGGTCTGCGATCACTATTACCTCTGATCTGAGCATGCCTCTTTCTTTGTAACCATGTACTTTAATTCTGGATCCTTCAGCATCCGGCTAATGAAATATCTCTGGTTGGCCATCCTCTTGGATATGGGATAACATCACCCCTAATTCGTAACCACTACTATCGGTTTGTATATGATGAAGGGTTTATTAAAATCAGGAAAAGCTAGCATTGTTTGCTCTAGAAATTCTGTTTTAATTTCCTCAGATGTCTTGTCCTGTTATTTGGCCCAATTCCATTTACATCTTTTTTGACGGCTTCAACAATGGTTCCATGCTGTCAAATTATTTTTTGTAAAAAATAATTGTAAAAATAGTCCCAAAAATGATCAGATATATTTCTTATTCATAGGCTTTGGAAAGTTCTGTATGGCATCAATCTTATCGGGATGAGGTCTTATCTCACTGCACCCAATGATATGTCTTAATTGACTTTGATCCCTTTATCATGACATTCTTTAAAAACTTTTCTCAAAGTGTTGAGTGTTCTTCAACAGTAGATGAGGCAATTATGATGTCTACATAAATAGTGGTCATTTGCTTGATCTCAAGAGAGAAGATTTGGTCCAGGCATCTGATTAAACTGGTACCCCTATTTATCAATCGAATGGCATTCGATTGAATTGATATGTGATGCTCTCATACTAGATAGCGGTATATTGGTGATCTTCTGGGTAGAGTCCTATCTGCCAAAAGCCAGAGATTAAGATGAAAGTAGAGAATACATCTTATTTCCAAATCTCATGAACAGCTCATGGATGGGCGGTGGTATATTCCTATGGTAATTTTGTTAAATTGCCTAGCAGCTAGACAAAATCTCATTGACCCAATCTTTCTTGTTCACTGTTAATACAGGTTTACAGTGTGGTAAAGAGCACTTCGAAATAATCCACCACTCAAGCATCTTTGCTTGATTATTTCCTCACAGTACTGGTATGGCATGGGTGTTGACTTGGGATTGAAATAGCTGGTCATCAAATAATTTGATGTGTTGTTGAACCCACTCTATAACTACTGACACTTCAGAAAATATTCTGTATTTATCAAGAATGGACCTTAACTTACTCTTGTCATTGCCATAGATCAAATTGGATTTGAAAATCTTGGTTTGTATGAATGCCTCAGGGACATTTGAAGCTATGCAGTTAATTTTAGATAGGTCATATCTTGGCAGCAGTGTCATTTCTAAGACATCATCATCTATCCTGACAACTCAACCAGAGTTATTCATGTGTAGGAAGCCTGCCTCTAATATGGCCACATAAATGAGGCCATTTAAGATAAGGAACACACAATATTATTTGAGCCGACTTTTATCTCTATCCAGATTTGCTTTTGGGCCACTTTGACCTTCCTGTTGTGGGCCAAATTCACTTGGACTGACCTCAGCGTAGAACTTTACCATTAGGATCTTTATGTGTAATTTTGTAGTAAAGGTCCATTGATACCACAGATATCTGGCTTCCAGAGTCAATTATCATTCTGGTAAGCAAATCCTCAAACAGCATTTTTAACACGGGGCAACTTTGCAGAGCATAGCTAGGTGCTCTATCTTCCCATGAATATGTCATATTAGTGATTTCCCTGATTAAAGGTTTATTTTGTTCTTATTTAATATGGTTGCTTGAGATGAGGAGCGATCTCTCAAATACCCATTTAGTTTGTTGAGATACTGTTTTTGATAAGGGATTTATTTAACTCTGAGATCGATGGCTTTGGTAAACTATGGTCTTGAAGGTATGTTTTGTGCTCCACGGTTGCTGACCATTGATCTCATTGTTTCTATTATTGGTAAGTTTTTCACCATTTCTCTTTTGATTTTTGGTATTGGTGGTTGTTTTTTTTCTTTTATAGATAATAGCATTGATGGGGATTTCTTCCTTTCTCTTTTTGCCAAATTTACTATTCATGTTTTGGTTATTGATGTCAATACTATCAAGTAATTCTGCCAAATGTCAATGCTACTAACATTGGTGCGTATTAACAATTGCTTAACCTTCAGGGGAAGGTTATGCTGAACTATGTAAAGGATTTGCCTCTCGCTTAGTGGGTAAGTATACCTGGTGATCTGTCTTCCAAAGAATTTCACCAATGTCTCTCCTGGTACATTACAGTACTTCTCTTGCATTATCTGTTATAGTAATGCTTCCTGTCTATTTTTATTCCAAGAAACTCTTTATTACTAGGGATTTATAATTTTCATAGATTGATGGGTGTCTGGGAACAGTGACTCCCACCATGTCAATGCATTGTCCTGCAATGGCTGTATGTGGTTATGATCTTCTCACCTTCTGATAGTTCTGGTTTCTCGAGAAGTACAGGTCCAGACTCCTAAGATGTTCAGTAGGGGTTTCAGTGTGTAAACCTTTGAACATCTTCAACTTAACATACTGGCTGACTGAGTTCACTGTACTGTCTTTATATTGGACTCTTGAATCATATTTTCTATTAGTGTGGTCCTCTGACTTCCTGGGTCTTCTTTCTTTTGACCAGAGTCTTTATTTGTATTTAAGTATTGCAGGAGCGTCATTCCCCTCATTTCCTCAATTCTGATTGTGGGTTATATCTTATTATAATCCCTTTCTTGGCCTAAGATCTTTTTAATGGGAGTATCTAGTCTTCTCATGAGTGACCCTCTCTCTTCTTGTGACTCTTGATCCTGTGAGTTTCTTTTTATTAACCCATCCTCTAGGATCCCCCCCTATACACTGGTTGACTGAACTTTTTAGATCCTTTATTTGGGCCTGTAAGTTATTTTGATCATCAATCATCTTTTTGAGACCCTTATTTTTTCGTGAGATTTCATTCTTGATCACAACTTGTACTTACTTCCATTAGTCTCTGATTATTCCCCTCCATTATTTTCATCTTTCCTTCTATATTAGTCTTCCTATTATTTTGTATGATTTCTATGACTTTTATTTTTGAATCTACTTTCTCTATTTCCCTCTTTTGTGATTCCAGTTGTTCTTGTCTTTCCTTCATATTGAGGCATAGGTTCTCACATGCCTATGTAATTTCCACAATTTCATCATTAAACTAATCTTCTAGCCATCTTTCCAATTTTCTATTTTGACATTTGAAGTCCATTCTTTCGATTTCTCCTTTCACATCTTTGACTTCATCCCTCAATTCCAAAGTTTGGTTACTAAGTCTTATGAATTCTGTTTTCATTATTCTGTTTATCCATTTTATTTTCTAAACTGATGTTCAGTTTGGTCATATCTTCCTTCATGAATCCCATCCCTAATTTCAATCCAGCAAGATCTGCCTTCATTTAGTTGCTGTTTTGTTTGTCAAACATGTGTTGCATCATCATCATAATCTGGTGCATGAGGTTTTTTTCATTGACTCTTAAATAACTCTCCTCTCTTGGATTTTCCATTGCCATTACTATTTTTTTTTTGAGGCTGTTCCATTTCAGCTCCAATCCGCCAGAAATATCTCATCATCCTGTTCAATTATATCCTCTGAAATGGATGCTTCTATCCTTTTTTTACAAGGTTTGCCTATCCTTCTCTTCTAACTCCTCTGATCTCTTGATTACTTTCTATATCCATTAATTTGAATTTCCCTCTTGATATCATTTTGACCTTTTTCTATTAATGTTTTATGAGATTTTGCTAGTTTTATTATGAATTACTTTTTTAACAATAATATTGTTCAACAATGCTGAGGTTTCCCCACCTTTACATGTCAACTATAAGTTAGTATATATTTCCTAATAATTCAGTATTTTAGGTTGTTTTTATGCTTCCTAATAATTCAGTATTTTAGGTTGTTTTTATGCGCTTTGTTTAGACCTTCAATTAACTGGCTAACTACCAACTATTTTATTATTAATATTTTCTTTTTTAGTTCATTTACCAGATTTCCACATGCACCACACATTAAATCAATTTTTACCATCGCATATACCCATCAACCTCTTCTCCTCCTAGAATCTTCGCTAACATTAAGCTGCAAAAACCTTTGAGACTTATGATTGATTTTGGCAAGGCACATTATTTCAACATGGCAGTTTTGGTCAATCGCTGGCTTATTGATATATTAGGCTTTGGCGATTACACCATTAAATCATCTTTCATGTTTGTAGGAAAAATTAAACACGCGTTTATACCAGCTAATTTTAAAATCGCATCATTTGATGTGGCAGAGCTATATGGCTCCATTGACCATAAACAATCTATCGAAATAGTCAATGATAAATTAATTGCAAGAAACTGCCCACCTACACGTGCCAAATTCATCATCGATTTTTTAAAATGGCTTGATTTAAATATAATTGCTGTTTTCAGAGATAAGTGGTTTAGTATGAACAATGGATGGCCGATGGGCCTCCCACTTAGTGGTATAATGGCAAGCGTTGTACTTGACCATTATGAGAAGCTAATACTACCTGCATTCTTCATGTCAACCCCACATATGATATATACGCGCTACATTGATGACATATTTGTTGCTGCCCCAGAAGACATCATCTCTAACCTTCACAATAGCCTCCATAATAATTACCAAACTTACTTTTACTACTACTTGGGCAAACCAAGACAAACAGGTCAAATACCTTGACATATGTGTTAGCAAAAACATAGATAAGCTGTGTTAGCAAAAACATAGATAAGCTGGACTACCAAATGGTAGTCAAACCTTTGGAAGTAAGAGGCTTGACAAACCCTAATTCTTACACGCCTCACTCACCCAAACTTGCAGCCCTCTCTTCATTCATGTTTAGGAACCATAACTTGTGCAAATATGAGGCAGATGAAAGAAAAAATCTCATCAATTATATAACGGATTTAAGGAAAATTGGACACACTTATTCATCTATCAACAGAAAAGTCAACAAATTTTTCTATAAAATAAACCACAACCACAAGAAAAAAAACAAACCAAGAATCTTAATTCCATACGTTCTCTCTACAGCTAAAAGCCTTATCAATCAACTATCATGTGACTTTGAAGTCGCTTTCCGTTCACCTCCCAACACCAATAGTCTGATAAATAATACCAAAGACAGGATCAAACCTGAACCCACCCCTCAAGTTGTGTACAAAATTACCTGCCCCCAAAGAAATTGCATGGCAACATATTATGGAGAGAACAAAACTAACATTGCCACCAGAGTAGCTCAACACCGATACCTTTACAATAAAACCAAAACAAAGTATGAAGGTAATTCGATTTTTGTCGAACATGAAAGAAACTCTGGACATGCTTTTCTACCTACCACAGCCAGTGTCGTTTGCTCTGAGACAAACGACACCAAATGTAAAGTTAGGGAAGCTTACTTCATTGCGGCTGACCCATCAGCAATCAACAGAAGAGAGGTCTGCTATTCCCTATCTCGTAAATGGTCCACGTAACATCTGCATATAAATTTGCATAAAATTTGCATAGTTTTACAGTTATTAATAGAATAACTCGCCATGAATATGGGACTGTAGACTGTCCCGAAAGCGCTTGGCAGTAAAAATTTTGACAATTTATTAATAGCTTCATTAACTGTGTGCAGAGCACATATATATATTAATTTATTTAAGCGTTAATGTAGTAAAATCTTAACTACCATAATATTGTAATGTTTTAATTTCTTTGAATTTGGTATTCATTAAATTATCTTAATTTTTAATTCTTTCGAGTGACATAAAAGTGCTAACTCTAGGTTTAACTTTGTATGAAATAATCCCTTGGGTTCAAGGTTATAACATAGTGGTATTGTTTGTAGAAACATGATACTTATGGTTTTGAAATTGCAATGAATCATTATATTGATTTTACAAGGTAATATATGTCAATCATTGAAGTTTGAGCCCAACACATTGGGACCATTTATAATGGAATGGATATGACAACAATCTGAGTTCATGCTCTAAAATTGGAATCTTAATATTGTACTGGTCAAAACATGTTGATCCATCTAACATGAGCTGGAACTCAAAAAAATGTACTGCAAACCCAGTCAAGCCCAAGATTTAGGTCAGGAACCAACCTGAATTCGAACCCATTCCCTAAGCCCCAGATCAAACACCTAATCAATAACATATAATGATGGCACACAAGAATTTATTATAAATCTGGCAGAGCGGAGAAAACAATGAGACTCAATATTAACTGCATTATAACAACTGAAATATGCATACACATGTTGTACATGTGGAAGTGGAGAAAAAGGGAATTCGAACTACTCAAGTTAGAAAATAAAAAATAGTTTAATAATATGAATTAATTATATACATTAGTGTATGCATGAATAAGTGGTCTACCAAGCGGTAGATAATTACATATTGGGATTCACGCTGATGATTCTCATATGCTCTATTATTAACTAAATAATACATAAACACACATCTTTGGTGGGTACGATATTAAGATGCCAATCATTTATTAAAAAGATTACATAATATTGCTATTAACACTTTGGTTTACGATTCTGAAACACAGTGACTAACATATTATTTTGGAGAGCGTTCCGAGAAGAAAACTATTTTCACACCATTGCGGTTGTGAAAATAAATAAAACACATTTAAAAAAATTATATTTGATTTTATGACAAAACATTTATTGAAAAACATTTAAAAGACAGAACACTTGATTTTCCCCAAGGCAGATACTCTTAAATAAAGAAATAAAGTACGATGGTGGGATTGTATAATAAGACTAAAATAACATTAGTTAATAAAACTAGTAGTATTTGAAATTTACGTATATATTTGAGCAGAGTGCAATTTTAATATTATAATATCAAAACTGGGTCATGAAGCAAAAGAAAAATGAAGAGATGGCGGTACTGACATAGTGGCATAGAAATAACAGGAAACGACCGTGCTTTTGGACAAAAACGAAGTCTAAGACCCCCTTCTTAGGGCAGTGCTTAGAGAAAAGTGGATAGGCATGACATGAACATGACTGACATGCAGAGGCCTTTTATATGAAGAAAGTCCCGGGAAGCTCAACTATCAATGGGACAAAACATAAAAAGAAATCTATGGGTTCGATCCTGTCCCAACTCCCTGATTACAAACATGTATATATATATTTACAAAGATAAGCTGAATGTTAGCAATGCAGTATGGATGAATATCACTAATGACATGAAATAGGATTTACTGCTTTAAAATAAATGACCCTTGTTTGTATGCCATAATTTAGACAAATAATATGCTATGTCACTATAATATGTATAAATACAAGATTTTATTTAGTAAAAGAAACATTAAAAGTTACGATTTAAAAATAATTTAATCCCACCTTAGTAGATTTTATAATAACTAGAATATTTAAACACTTGATATTTTAAGAGTATGAAAAATAAAAAAAAACTAGCAATTATAGAAAACAACTAATAAGTTACCTTTTCAGAATTTAATAAATAATATTTATAAAATAAATAATGTTTCAGAGTGCTAATTAGCCTAAGTTCTCTATTCACCCCGGGTAAAATTACTTTATTCTATCTGAAGTTGGACAAATAATAAATTTTTATACTAAAACATAAACAAAATGTTGACTCATAAAAACAATCTGGCAAGTGTATTAATTAATAATGCATTATGTTTTAAGGGTTTGTTAATAACCTTAATTCATGGAGGTTTACTTAAAAAGAAGAAAGAAAAGATTTTAAAAAATTCAACTAGTCAGATTGCTTGAGATTGACATATTAATAATAGCTAAAATAGACATAAAATCAAGGAATAAATATATATAAATAAATGACTGTACCAAAGTTAAAGAAAGTTAGAGCACATGAGAGAGAATTAGATTTATCAAAATTATTTGAGAGCAATTTACATATTAGAAAGATACAAATTTAAATCAGTCATGAAAAAAATGTGATGAGATTAGTTACTTTTAGGCGGCATAAAGATAATTAATTACCTTGCACACTTTCTTAAGAATTCATTTTAAAAAGTCAGCTCATCAGGACAATTGAAAGGATCCATGCAAGTTCTTATGTGACAGCAAGCTTCTAATCAGCATTTTAAAGTTCTCAGGTCGGGCTTCTACTTCATTCTACAGGAGCACGATGGTACGATAGTGACCAGTGACCACCATGGGATGGAAAGGTAATGGACTTCCTACTCACTCATCATTTTAAATTTCAAACCCATGTGGGTTATCCTGGCAATACAGTTCTCTCAATAGTAGCTAATTTCTGATGTTTAAAATCAGCCCATTTTATACCCCACTCAGGTATTTGTGGAATGCTTTTAATTTCTTATTTGTAGCTCAGAGTCTAATTTCTGATCTAACAAAATCTTACATTTCTTTGTCTAATTGTTTTGAGAGATGCAATCGTCAAATAAGTTTCCAAAAATATATTCAAATCTATTTCCAGATTGGAAATAGATTTGACAAAAATGTTTATAACAAAAGTAAAATCTATTAATCCCATTCCCCATTTTATTGTAAAACTTTAATTAAAAATTCCTTCCCAAGATTAAATTATAAATATGCAATTTTTTTCGCATGTGTTAGTGAAGCTGTAATTATACTATAATGTTTAATATGCCTACTTAGTGCTTTCGAGATTTAGTATTTAAATCTCATACTCATAGCTTTACGAATGAAGACTGTTGTGATTTATTGTACACATATGCAAATGAGCTTGAATTTTTAATTAGTTAGTCCATTGTTTGGTGAGAGCAAAGCATGCCTCTCTTCTATTAATGGCACTGAAATCATTTGCTATGTAAAAACTTCTTTGACTTTTCTTTTGGCATCACTCTTCTCTGTGTAAATTATTTTGGCAGAACTGGGTTTAAATACATGGCCTATAGCTGCTTGGTAGTCCCAGAACATTGATGTTCCTTCATTTTTATTTTTAACCCTGATGTATGCATACCTGTGTTGGTAAATTCTTGTATTGATGTTAGCCCGAGTCTCACCGTAGTAAGGTGCCTGGCAGTCTAATTGAGGGCATGCTATTTTATAGACCACATGAGGGGCTTAATCTTTTTCTATTTTATCTTTGGAATTATTTATTAGTCTGTTAATGTTAGGAGGTATTCTAAAGCTAAATTTAAAATCGTTAGTCAATTTTTCAGCAATTTTTCAAGTTACATTAGGTATAAATGAAATTGTTAAGTACTTCATATTGTCTTTAGGCTGTTTATTATTGAGTTTTCTATAAAATGTTTTTATTCTCTGATGGATAGTATTGGGTTTAAAGCCTATGTTGGCCATTTCCTTTATCTATTTATCGATGTTGTTTTTCCTACCCACTGTGTATTTACATAAATGGTGATTTCTGAATAGGAAAGCATTCACACTCGCCCATTTATATGTGTTGGGGGTATTAGACTTTGGACTTGTGTAACCTTTTATGTGCAGTGGTTTAATTATCATTTTATATTCTAGGTATGTGTTTTCTCTTTTTATTATCAAGACTAGATATTTTATTTCTTGTTCCTTGTTTTCATCAGTTCTACTAAGGGTTAATCCTGAGATGGCTTGAAATTCATTTTTTATGTTGATAGTAGTGGAATGTTTTGCTGCTATAAAAATATCATCAACATATCGAGTGTATATGAGAGTTAGTTCTGTTATGAAGTGTTTTGGAAGAATTTGGCTCTCATAATGGTTTATGACGATACTAGCAACAATTCCACTCATTGGCAGTTCCATTGGCCAACCGTCATTTATAACATATCATTTGTTTTCAAATTTAGCCAATATGTTGTTATCCAGCTACTTCAAGAATTCTATTATAAAATCAATTCGTTTTGTTGGATAATTTTTCTTATTTAGTTCATCTTTGATGATGACAATGGAGGTTTTTCTGTTAATTGAGCCATAGAGTTCATTGACATTGCATACAGTCATTTGTGTTCTAAATCTATTTTAGCATTTTTTATTCTTTCCACAAATTCAAATGATAATTTGACAGTGTGGTTTACAAATTCCAGGAAATCTATAATCCATAGGTTGATCTTTTTTGCAGTTTGGAAATAGTGAACGCCTCCAAAATTGAGCATTAATCTGAAAGAAGAGTTTTTTTTATGCAGTTTTATGTTGGCAAACATTCTAGGTGGTATGGAAGATGATGGATAGATTTGGAAATATTCAGCCCTAGATAGTGTTTTATTTTTATGAGTCCTTAATATATTGGATATGAATCTATCTTTGTTGATTTTATTATTGTTTTCAGTTACGCATGTGAACTTAAGTTTGTTGATCTGCTCTTCCATTTTATTTGTGCTCTTGAAATTAAGATGAATCTATTGCCTTTATCATCTTTGATGCATACAATTGAATTACTTTCTAGAAATTGTTTAGTTTTATTAATCTTGTCATCCCAAGATTAAAACAATATTGTGTTTCCAACTTTTTAATTATTTTTGGACAATTAACAGTATGCATCTTTCATCTCGGATTTTATAAAATAAACAGATTAATAGAAAAAAAAAACAATTTATAAAGAAAAAGTTTTATAAATAATGGTATAATAAAATATTTATAAAACTAATATTTTGTTAGTATGTTTGCTCCTGTAATATATATATATATACCTGAGCCGCGCACCTATGTGCTTTAATAAAAAGAATAATAATAATAAAAAGTTAAAATTTATAAAGGAGTGGGATGGATATAGAGTTTGAACATGTTAGTACAAAGTAAATGAATGAAGGTCAATCTTAAGCTAAGATTGACTGATTCAATATTTGTGATTCGTGGCCAACAACTGGTTGTGCCATTTGTAATGGAATAGTCTATTATGTATGAGACCAGATTCCTAATGGTGCATTGAACAGTGTCTAGCACTAATAATTGGTTGTTAACTGGAATGGAACAAAATGGCTATTTGCGCAACTCAATTTATTTGTACATTTGGGGTCATGGAATGGGTTTGAGTCCCTAAAGTTTTCCAGATATAAATGTATCACATTTGATAATATGCTGAGTTCAACTCTAATACATATCATCACCATATGGTTGCTCCTTAAGTCCTCAATATTGTAAATTCTCCTCATATTCCTGTTACTTCTCGGTATTCAAACTCCGTGCTTATTTGCACGATTCTAATAAGCTAAAATGATGATTATCAAATGGTTGATATAAACAAAATATTTATATCTGAGTTATGTGTGTAGTATAACATGAATAATGGAAAGTTAGATAAATGATATAGCATGGCTAATGAAAAGATAGATAAATGTTATGACATGGGCAATGGAAAGACAGATAAATGATATGGCATGGTTAATGGAAAGTTAGATAAATGACATGGCATAGCTAATGAAAAGATAGATAAATGATGTAGCATGGTTAATGAAAAGTTAATACATAATATGGCATGGGCTATGAAAAATTGTTTAAATGATATGGCATAGCTGATGGAAATATAGATAAATGATATGGCATGGCCAATGGAAAGTTGAATAAATGAGGAAACATACCCAAATTCTAATTAAATAAAATAAACCATTAACAACTTTATTCCATTATGGGTGATTTATAATCTTATACAACAAATCAATTTGATGTTCGGATAGGTCAGATCATCCTTCATTTGATTCATAAAATATTATAATTATCTCTTAACCCTTGACCCCATGTAGGATGGTCATTCCCCACTCTAAACATTCACTTAGTATAACAACATAATTCACGATTAATTTGATGTGATCATCCTGTTGACCAATCCTTCTATTTCCTAGCTTTAATTTGTCTACTTAATTTATGGTAATGTGTCATGATTTACTGATTGTCGACTTTGGGTATGAAGTCCCCCTCTTGACATTACTGGTGTTTATGATAGCAATAGTCATTCACACTGGAGGTTTAGTCAGTCATATAGAATAACAAATAATAATAAAGTTAATTTAATGACAACAATACAATAGTCATGTGCTAGTGTGAGCATTTAATATTTTATAGATAAAATCTCACCTCAACACCAGTCAGTCATCCAGTCCTTTAGTTGGTAGGTCTAGGGATCAGCATCTAGATTTTATTACAATTAAAAATATTGATCTATAAACCATCCTTACATAATTATGATTGATAATTATAGGCTGGATTATAAAAACAAGAACAAAGAGTTGTACAACAAAGAAAAAAGGCTTCTACATGATATATATAATTTGAATAATTGAAATTGTTAGTCCATGTAGTTAGCTAGTCTTCAGCATGTGGGTACATAGATGATAATATGGCTGGTTTCTTCCAGATTATGAAAATTCCCAGATCTTGGGAGTTGATAATCCTTTTGATGTCTGGTCATTCTCTAGGTAATTAGTTGATGACTTGCCAGTGGACAGGTAATGTTCCTCTGTTTACTGCTGCTTTGTCCATGATCCTTGTGAATACTGTCTCCTTCTGGTAGTGGTGAACAAATTACTGATATTATCTTATAAAATTGAATCATTAATAGGGACATATGACTGGCAGTCTTTCAACTGCAATGTTTAATGAGTTTTCTACCCTCACATCCTTCTGTACTGCCTAATATTCATTAGAATTAATATTTTCTGCTAAAGATTAGAAGCTGTGTGGTCTTTTTTGATTTCTTCAGCCAATCAACAATTCTTCTTATAAGCCTTGTGTAGATAAATAATAATACTTCACATGAATTAATTTTGTTGGAATTATTAATGTAAGTTCTTTCTATGAAAATATATTTCTCCTTTTACAATTATAAGCTTTTCCTTTTATAATCATTTTCAATAGCTTCTAGAGATAATTTGTTTTTTCGTAACACAATTAAATTATAAAACAAACATCAATTCATTTCTAAGCATTATTTTTATACACATTAATAGCTTAAAAAATAATTATTATCTATTTTTGTCTTGATTAAAATAATTCAGTTCCTTTTTTCAGTATATCAGTCTGTCTCACAAACATGTTATATATCATGCATGCATTCCCATTGTTTAAAAGTTTTAATTTCTAGTCTCTTTAATATTTTTTTAAAATGTTTAAAAGTTTTAATTTCTAGTCTCTTTAATATTTAGTTTTAGTCAAGCATTGGTGGTCAAGAGGTCAGCACAGCCGCCTTATAAGCAGTTGTCCCGGGTTAGCGGGCTCACTTCCAAGCTGATGTTATGACACTTGAAAAAAAAATTAGTTTTAGATCCCATCTTTCTTTGTTACTCTTTATACCAAGTTCAGGAACATTTGAGTATCAATTACTTTTTTTTTTAGTCAGGACATTTAACATAACAAGAAGAAATATAAAAACAAAAAACCCTGTCATAATCTACTTATAATATAGTTAATGTTATAACTTGTTTTTAATAAGTTGGAACCCTATTCTTACAGTATAATTTATTAGAACAAATGTTATACCATCAATAAATATAATTTTACCTATAACTTAGTCAATAATGAGGTGGTCATGCCCAAATGATTGAATTCACTTCCAGCTATATACATTAGCTTGTCTCATGAGTTTTAGACAAGACTCTTTTGCTGTACTGGATAGCTTGCATCGAGTTGCCGTAATCATAGCAGCTTCCAGTCAATCATGCCCTTACCTCACTGCGTATTGGTAATGACTATAGTAAAAACACCACAGTTAAAAGTGGCTTCAATTGACAACATGTTCAGTTGTTCTGGTTAGACAGACATTATCTCTATCTCTGGCTTGCCTCCAAAAAGCTGACTATTTATTGTCAGATCCCCTACCTTATTGGCAGCAATCAGATTCAAAGAGCATCATTGCTTAATGGCCTATACTAACCAATTGTAGGATTTTATACACATGTTTACACATTGGCCGTACTTATGTTTTACCCTTTAGCTATGTTTATACATTGGTTATTCCCATGTTTACACATTGGGTAGCGGCAATGATTGCTCAATCCAATTACATTAGAAAGGATCTGGACTAGTCCACTTCTGAAGGTAAGATCAAATATAATATCCCTTCCTTTGGATATATTTAGCCCTGGAGAATGTAGTCATTGAGATAAACTGGACAACATGTTGTGCACTTTGTTGGTTTCTCAGGTTTATTGCTGTTCTTGTCTTGTGCATCATTCTTTTTTGTCCCTGGGTGTTCATCTGGGTTGTTGCTGACTTTGACTTGGTGGTCATCATTTTCACTTGATGTACTTGTTTCTGTGTGATTCAGTCTCAGTTGATTTAGGAGGTGATGATGTTGATACCCATTTGCTGTTTGAACTATTACAACATTGAGTCCTTTCAGTTGTGTAACCACTGCTAGTATCCATTTTGTGGATCATAATACATTCTACATGGCATCATAGAGCCTATTTATAGTTTTATCTTATTATTTTCTTTTTCTATGCATTTGGAATTGGGTTTCACGGCTGACAGGTAGGTCTATTGAATAGCAGTTCTGCTGGAGTCTTTTTTGTTGCTGTACTTGGCATGGAGTTCTGTGCTAGTAGTGTTCTGGCAATTTTGGTGTTCCAGCTTCCCAGATCAATTTTTGTTATCAACTTTTTTGCTTCTTGAACTAGGTTCTCTGCCTGGCCTATGCTTTCAGAATGGAATGGTGGGCTGCACCCTAGCTCAATGCCACTATTAGTGTAAAGGTTTTTGAATGCACTTGCTGTAAATACTATGCCATTATCTGACATTTATGTCTTAGGTAGACCATGTGTTGCAAGTAGCTGTCTAAAAGTTTCTATTATGACTGTGGATTGCAGTTATCGGACTTCCACTACTTCCAGTTATTTGGAGTATGAATCAATTATTATCAACAGCAGTTTGCCTTTCCATGGACCTGCATGGTCCACATGAAGTTTAGACAAGGGCTCTTCAGGTACTGAGCTGTTTGTGTTTTACTGGCATGTTTTGATTCATTTTGCTTAATGTTGTGACCTAGTTCACTTTTGTCACAGCAAAATCTGGTTCATTTTTGTCACTGCAAAACCTGTGACTGAACCAGTCATGGTCTAATAAGTTGCTATAATCACCTTATGACACCACCAGTGGTAGGTATAAAGTCTTGTTAGGTATAGTAATTTTAACTAATGTTTGGCCACCAGTGGTAGGTATAAAGTCTTATTAGGTATAGTAATTTTAACTAATGTTTGGCCAATCCCTGATAGTCTGTGAAAGACTTACTGCTAGGGTGCAGCTTATATTCTTTATTTTTATTAATGATAACCCAAGTCTTTCTTGAAACAATGGATGCTGCAGACTTTGTATCCAGTTCCATTGAAACTGGCATATCATTAATTATAATACTATGTATAAATCCAGACTGATTGTCTTTAATACGATTTATACAGGCAGCTTTTTTTTTATAATTGCTTTTGCTAGTATTTGGAATAAATTCTTCCATTCTTATATTGGCTGTCTTTTTAATTTTAAACATACAGCTTTTATATGTCCGACCTGCTTGCAAAATGTACATGTCGTATAGTGGTGCCAGCATTCTGTATGTAGGTGGATTTGTTCATTGCATCAGCAATATGTTAGGCTATTTGATGCTGAATTGTCTGACCAACCCAGTGTTACGCTTGATTTTTTTGCACATCATACTTAGTAATTTTTTCTAATGGTTTTTCTTGACTAGCTGTTGATTCTGCTAGTACTGCTTGGCCACAGATGTTTCAAAATCTAAATCCGGCATTATCAGCATTTTAAGTCTTGAATTGTGATCGTTTATGCCACAAATAAAATGATCACGAAGTGCTTCATTCAGGAAATGTTTGAATATGCACTTTAATGGCCAATGATTAAATTATTGTTGCAAACTCTCTGGCTTCCCCACCCCCATTCTTGCAGCAGAGGTTGCAATAATATCTGCATTATTGTCAAGGGTTTCGGAAAAAAATAATCTTTGTGAGAGTTGTTAATATTTGTCAAAATCTATGTCAGCTGGTGTTTCTGCAGTCGATTGAGATTTGGGTATCTTGTAAGTTTGAGGACTATTATGGTCATTAAGTAGCTAATTTAACCTCAGGCTTCTCAATCTGACTAGTAGGTAAAATATCAGCCACTCTTTATAGCTTGTTGAGCCCTGGATCAAAGGCTTCCATAGAGCCAGTCAAATTTCGCTATTGATTTACTTTCTTCTTTCAAGTCGTGAGAATAATAATTGAGAGTTCAAAAATCGATAGTGAAAAAGCTTACAACCGACCAGGATGAGCTTCTGTTGCTTTGGAATGAGTAAAGTTCTCATGATAGGCTTAATCTTTTAATTGATACGCCTATATGATTATGGTCACTATTTCTTTCGAACAGATATAAGTGATTTTAATAAATATTGTATTGTAAATATGACAAAATGTCTTTAGCCAGACTCGCACATTTAATCTGTTGGAAGTGGCTTATTTTATACTATTTTTCAGTCAATGGGGAAAAATATTCCTTTTGTCTGACTGCACCAAATTTGTTGTGTTTAGCTGAATTGTAGGTTTCAGATCCAAACCAATAGTAATATCAAAAAAAATATGAACACTCACAAAATTAATATGTATAATTTATTAGAACAAATATGCATACATGTTATACCATTAATAAATACAATTTTACGTATAACTAGTCAATAATAAGCTGGTCTGACTGAACTCATTTCCACCTGTATACATTAGCTTGCCTTGTAAGTTTTAGTCAAGATTCTTCTGGATGCATTGGACAGCTTGCCTCAAGCCGGCCATAGTCATAGCAGCTTCCAGTCCTATCGTGGATTTGCCTCCCTGCGTAGATGTATCGATAATGATTATAGTAGAAACACCTTCACAGTTGAAAGTGATTTCAATTGAGAGCATGTTCAGTCACTGAAGTTAGACAGACATTATCTTTCTCTCTGGCTTGCCTCCAAAAAGGCTGACTATTTATTGCCAGATCCCCTACCTTACTAGCAGCAATCGGATTCAGAGAGCATCATTGCCTGTACTAATCAATGGTAGGATTTTATACACATTGGACATACTTATGTTTTATCCTTGGGCTATGTTTATACATTGGTTATCCACATGTTTATACACTGGATAGCGGCAATGAGTGCTCAATTCGATTAGATAAGAAAGGAATCTGGACTAGTCCACTTCTGAAGGCAAAAACAGATATGATACCAAGCTTCTTTAATTTTTATGTTTTCTATCATGTTGTCCATTGCAAATAACTTTAATCTCAATAGGATTGAAACCATGGCTAAAAAGTTTTTCATGATCTAAGAACACTAAATATATTGAAGGATTGTAACAACATATATGTTAAGTCATCTTAAAACTAATATTAACTCTGGATTTTCCACAAAAACAAAAAGGAAACTTATACTAATATTTTATTAAACAAACAATAGTAGGATATTTCTTAGAATCAATTTTATGTTTGTTATTGTTAATCAAATGGTTTAATGTAGTAGGAGAATAGAAATATAAATTATATTCTTTATCATACAATTTCTTATAGAAGATATATAAGGAAGAGTGAAAATGCTTAATATGTTTAAATAATGCATATTTATTGTAACCTATCCTTATTAATCCAGACATATATTATTATTTTTAATCAAAATTCAAATGTACAAAAATTATGGTCCCTGTCCAAAAATAAAATTGATCCTAAGGAAGGTCCTTGTATTGTTTGTTTAATTAAATATTAGAATAGTAATTGTACTTATGTTTGCTATGGTGAATCCAGAACAAATAGCAATGTATGATTTATTCAGCATATATATTGTCATAATAAAACTAAGATAGATCCTTCCATAATGTCAGAATTCTTAGTTCATGAAAGAGTTTTTGGTCATGTTCTCAATTTTAGAGATTAAAATAGTTTATAATGAACAACATGATAGGAAATGTAAATTAAAAAAGTTTGATTTTTTAGTAACAGTAACTTTGTGATAGAGTCTAATAGCATTCAATTAAGAGCGATTTTAAATATGCACAATTAATGTGTCAATTTTTGTTATTTCCACTTACAAATTTGATGTAATGGTTTTCCTCTTGCATATTTTATAACTGTTGCATTTGATAATAGTACTCAGCACTGAAAATATAATATATTGCTTATCGACTGCTTTTCTTTGTATTTCCGGGATTAATATTCCCTATTTTTAAATTATATTTTTTGTAACAGTTTTTTTATTTATTTATTTGCTTCTATAATAATTAAAAAAAAAAAATTTATGAAAAGATAATTAATCACAGATTTATACTTTGATAAATGTAATATTTGATTGAATACAAGTATAATTTATTTATTTAAAATGTAAATTATAAGGAACTTGAACACAGATTTTCAAACTCCAGCTATCCGCTCATCTCATACAACCAATACACATGACTCCATAAAATATTCATGATTATTTAATAAAAAATAAAACAATTTAGTATAATTTAAATTTGATGGTTGGAATGTTTTAAGTAAATTAGTGATTGCTTCATTTTTGGCTTATTTTATGATTATAGACAAGATAGAAACAAAAGATTATTATTATTTAATTAAATACAATTGTGTAAAAAACAAACATGGTAAAATTGGCAATAATAAATAAAAAAATTATATATTTATAATGTATAAGAAATGTGAATGTATTTAATGGTATTTATAGGAGTAATGATGAAAATTTAATTTTAATATTCTCACAATTTTAATTTATTTTATTCATTTAATTTATAGAATGTACAAGATGACTTATATGCACATAAAGTGGTATTCTGATGCTGGCCTAGTTGCATTGGTGAGTCAAAATTTGCATTGAAAAAGATAAATTGTGATTTTCTGTAGATAGATTTAAATCTGTATTTGCTAATCATTCAGTTATTTGTAATAAAAGTTTTTGCTTTGACAGAGTTTTTATTTTATATGTGGAAAATGATTTAATGAAAAAATCAAAGTGACATATTTTATAAATATGGCAGAGACTTTATTAAAAAAAAACAATATAATTGTTACTATAGTAAATTATGGAAAGTTTATCATTTTTGTGGGATGTTAATGTTGTGCGACTTTAATGAGATTTGTTTTTTAAATTTTAATTAAGCATTTATTTTATATAGCGTATGTTTACAATTGAATACATTCAAATATCAGCCTTTTAAGCTAATTGTGCATATGCTTTTCAAGTGTTAATAATAAATGAATACTTTCTCACCAATACAAGATATAGTATTTATGCAGGAATAAAAGGAATCCTCTTATTCCTACAACTCAAATGCTTATATATGAGCAAATCTGAAGTACTGGCAAGTAAAGCGTGAGGATGGAACCGTCACTTTAAATTACTATATATGATGTCTGAATGAATAAATGCTCCTCAGGATGGAGTACATGCAGCAAGTTGGTTATAGCTATTGTTTATTTTTATATATTGAATATTGTAAAGTTTATTTGTTTATATATACAGAGATTAAAATATTGGAAATAAATAAAAACTAAACAAAAAAATTTCAGTGTTTTGATCAAAATAAAAGTAAACCAATTGTTCACAGCTAAATTCATATTATAAATTATTATAATTAGTTGCTTGGGAAGCGAGTCATGTAATGTCTGAGCACCTAAATGTTTGGTTGAATGCAATATTTCCATTTAGTTGACAAAGTGAGATTTTTATCAGTGAAGAATTGGGATAGAAATTTTTAGCCCTCAAGTCCAACATTTTATCACTGTATAAAATTGCATAGGGCAAAATATATTGTTATATGATTAATTGTTCAGATGTCATGTGATGTTTGATCACTCAAATGCCAGGATAAACATGATAATCCATTCAAATGACCAAAATATGATTTTTTTTCTTTACTCAACTATATTAAATAAATAAAGTAATGATCAATTTTTAGTATTTCATTAAATCAATATATATTTCAATTTTTAAGTCAATAATAAACAACGAATAACAACAACAACAAACAACTATTTATAAGAAAAATAGATATAATGATTCGGAAACTCATTATCATAATTTAAGCAAATAAGTAAAACCTGATGAATTTTCAAGCCATCCCAACTTATAATCTCATTTGAAAAAATAGTTTTAGCTACTGATTGTAATCAAAATATTAGTAAAAAATTATAAAAGATAAAAATCATTACTTACAATAAAGAAAAAAAGAATAAAGATCTATTGATCTTAGTAATTTTTTACAACAAATATGTGAGCAATCACTATTAAGTGCAGCCTTACTGTATAAAATAATTTCTTTTTTTTACTTCTTTTAGTTTAAGCTAGAAGTGAAAGCATAAGTGAGGTGTTGTTTACAGAAAAAGTGCAAAACTATTAGTGGAAGGAAAACAATGAATAATAAAAAAAAATTCTCTAAAGATGAGAACACATTACATTTTGTATGCATTACAGTTTTCAAACTTCGTGGAGACAGTTCATATATTTTATCTGAAAGAGAGAAAAAAAAAGCAAAATTGTTTCAGAAGATTACTATATTTAAAACAATTTTGACAATGATGAAATTAGAATTCTAAAATATTTTCCATTTAGTTTGAAAGAAACTCAAAAAACACAAGTTTTAATTACTCAAACTAAAAATAGTGAAAAAATTGAAAACTTTCATAAAAAAGATAATGCACAAAATCTTTTTTAATGGCTTTTTTAGTCTGGATTTTATTAGTGCATAAATCTAATTCTATTTATGAATCAATACAAGCCCATTAGAATTAATCTTGTAAATTTAAATTTTTAAAAAAAATTTGATCCAAATTATAGATAATGGGTCTAGGAAGTAATGAAAAAGACAACTATGTATATATATATAAAAATATTTATTCCTGAAAATGAAGAATATTTTAGATATTTTAAAGTTGAACCACCAAATATTTTTGATTTTTTACAATTAAATCAATAGTTTAAATAAAGAGTATTTTCAGATTATTTATTTCAGTATGACCATTATCAGCCATTGATAAACAAGTTTTGCCATTGAAACTTTAGAGATTAATGTTCATACTTTTGCCATTGACAACGCAAGATTAATGTTTATACTTTTGCAAATTAAATAAATATTCAATTTTTAATAACTAATCAAATGCATTTTTAATGCTGAGTATCATACGCTTGATGAATCTAATCTATTATTCATTACAAAAAATTTTGATTGTGTATCTCAATTATTTCAAAGCTATGTTTCTAAGTTGCTCTTTTTTAGCAAAGTTTTCGCTTTATTTATTTAGCACATTTTTCAAAAAATATTAGGTTTTTTAAAGTAATAAGAAGCACTCTGTAAAACAATCTACTGAAGTAGTTTCTTATGGTGCAAATTCTGTGAATCAAAACATAATAAAAGTGATATGTTGTGTTTTCCTGAAGGTTTGTGATGATGGTATTTTAGTTGTATTTATATATTGGACTATTTCCATTATCTACTAATATAAGTATTGAATGTCTTTAGAAAAATTTAACTTTGTTTAAATATTCCAAATACATTCAATTGTAAGTAATAGCATACAGATTAGTATAAGCATATATTAAACTGTATGCTATTATTTACAGTTGAATGTATTTGGAATATTTAAATAAAGTTACATTTTTCTAAAGACATTCAATACTTATATTAGATGATGGAAATAGTCCAGTATATAAATACAACTAAAAGTAATAAATTATCTCATACTATACAATGTTTAAAAATATTTATTTTCTTAATGCCATTGCAGTTATCATCTGAAATTTTTAAATAAATAATTATAATTTTTATAAAACACACCTGACCCATTATGCTGGCTGAAGTCTGGTGGATCTACAGATTGTGATCTTTGTTGCCTTTCTAGGGTAGAAGGCAGTTCATTGACCCGCAATGAAAGCTGCCTTTTGAATGGAGATGTCTGGCTAAGTGATGGGAAAACTCTACACGATCCTTGACGTTGTAACATGTGTGGTGTTGCATGAGGACGCTGGATAGCGTAAGGATTATGAATCTGTTTAACTGGAATGGGATCTATAAAATGGAAAAAAAAAAAGCATAAGTAACATTTACATATTTTTAAATTATATAAATTTAAAAATATTACAAGTGATTACTTATATAAAACACAAGATTGTCTGAGAGCAGAGATGGTGAACCTTTTTGATAAATGGGTCCAAACTGAATTTAATTTTTTTTTAAAAACTGAAGTGTGGGTTGGTTATTATATAAGCAATTAAAAAGTAAAATGCATATAAATCTGATTTTATTTAGATTAAAAGTATAATTATTATAACACACAATTTTATAATGATTGAAAAAAAAAAAAAAACAGTAACATGAACAAAAGAAATAATAACAAATTTTACATTATATATATTTAATGTGAAATTTGTTTATTTAGAGATAATTCTTGTATATTTGGTTCATATTCAGAATACATTAATTTTACACATGCAGTAGTTATTTTCGGCTGCTGTTTCTTTCAGCAGATTTTATAAAATTTATTGACGAAAATAATTGCTCAAAGCATATGATGAAATAGACATTGTTAAAAGTACATTTGCCAGTATTTTCATTATATTATTCCATAAAATATTTTGTTATTTTTTACTTTTATTGTCAATAATATTTTCAGAAATTTGTTTCTCTAACTCTGTAGTTAAATTTTCAAATTTGTTTTTCCACTAAATTTCTAAATTATCAATACCTAATCCTATGAAGAAGATTAATTCTAAATTCTTAAATTCAATTTGATATGGATACAAAATAAACTGCAGTGTAGTTTCTAAATGTTTAATTTGATTAAATCTCTTCAAAAAAGTTTGTTCCATTTTATCTATAAGAATTAATACTTTTTTTAATGCAATTTCTTGAGTATTGATACTATTTTTAAAAATTCTCTTGTATTGAAAATGCTTTTGCAATTATGGAAAATATTTCAGTACTTTCATTTTAAAATCATTTATATATATATTGTAACAGTCCGCTGGAAGAGGGGGTTCACATCTGACTATGGTCAGACCTAGGGTCTTCTGATAAGATGCTGTGTATGATGCAATGAAGTACCTAACCAATAATCGTATTATCTACTTCCAATGGGTTAGCTCTAAGTTTACACATTATATTCAGATACAATTTAGGTTAGTACATCCATACCTCACCCCTCTTTCGAATTCCATTATGCCTCAGTATTCAAACTCAAGGAAAATTTTGCCTTCAGCTCTCTTCATGAGTGAATTTACTTTGTATAGCAACTATTACCCTTCTGCATAGGTTTCCATTGACATAAGGTGCATCCAACCCTATTACTATATCATTTATATATAGGGAATGGATGTGTGTGTGCACATATATATAGTCAAATAAATTGATGGGTGGGTGTATGTAAACAGTTTTGATAAACTAAAGATCAGTTAAATTTTAAATCAAATTAACAACTTTTATTAATAACAAATAAAATTTAAAACTCATTTAACATAATAAAAGATGCAGAATATGTGTCGAGTATGCATTTCTACCATAGCATCGATTAAAAGTATCCCTTATTCCAACCCATGCACATGGTAGAGATACATAACTCAGCACTCACTATTTACAAAGCAAACTGAATTTTAAAAAAAATCATGATTACATCGACCGCGAAGACCCATGCCTAAGTATGATTGGTATGGTTGACAGAAAAGAACATCCAACTCAAGAAGATTAGTCATTCACACAGAATAAAATAAATACGAGTTAAAATAAACAAACAACATGAAATCTGTCCTGTAGTAGTGCATATAATTAATATGGAATAGTATCAAAACTCTTATTCAAATATTACATGGTGCTGACCCAAATATCAAATCACTATGAAAGGAACTGACCTAAAGTTTATTTACATAAAAAAAATTATCTAAGTTAATAATCTTCCCCCTATACTATGTTGATTTTAAACATATGAACTCTTCCAAGTGTAGGCACATTGAAATTTCTAAGTGTAGAAATGAAATGAGAATAGAAATTTTGCAAACATACATATATATATAAATCTAACATTTAATAAATCAAATTTTCTTCGATCATCCAGATGGAAGTCTGTGAATCTAGTGATAATGTTTCTCATCCTTCTTTTCATTATACTCTAGGTAAGTCCTTTCTCAAATTCCTCAGCAACGCACTTAGAATGATGTTAATTCCATTTTCTGCTGCTGCTTTCCTCCTGGATCCATTCAGACATTTCGTATGGGATATTTGATGTTTGTTTAGGCATTATATAGATGAGTGAATTAAATCATTATGCTTTTATGGTTGGAAGAATAGCATTCAGGTCCTATGGCGACTTTATTTAGCCAGAATACCTTGCTTAATACTTTATGATAGATTTAATTTTCTTCAGTTCATTATTTGTCATTTAGCAAATTATGTAAAAGAAAATTTTTTACTTTGTCATTTATCTATATAAGCTGGTGAAGTACTCTTTTTTTTCTCCTTGTTCAAACAATAGCACAGTCTTTTATTTTTAATTGTCAACTCAAATAATCAGTTCAATTCTTTGATTAAACTGCTAGAAATTATCAACTTTTCTTATTTCAAAAGTTGATTACGATTTCTTTCAATTTTTTGCGATGTGAAAATTATACGACTGATACAGGATTTTCAAACAAATCATCTATCTTTCCTTGCATTCTAAGATTCGATCTTGAAATATTGGTTGTGTGTGCATTCTAAAATTCGATCTTGACATATTGGTTGTGTGTGGTTATCCTATCCTTCAATAAATAACAAAAGATGACAGAAATGAACTGCATTCGCTTTTATACCATGCAAAGTTTCCATTGCCTAATATATGAACTTTTCCAATTCCTCTTTCATTGCTATAGTTGTCTATTGTTGCATGTACTAAATGGTTGTAGTTAAAATTAAAATTTAATATTCTACTCTCATTTTCTGACACTTGGTTGCTTAGGTATTGACTTGATATTAGGTCATCGTTATGTCTACTAAGTTGAAGTCATAAATCATGACATCTAATACATTGAAAAATATCAGATTTAGTATATGTATGTATATATGAAAAATCTTATTACATGATCCATCTTTTTTTACTTTACTTTTCTGCATTATAAAACAATTGATAGTGCACATCCCACTATCTATTATCTAGTTTATGTTTCAAATGGATTTGATTTGCTGTTGTAGATAAATAAGGGCTCGTCTAGACAGGATTGTAAGTTATCATTACAACTCCCCTACTTTACAGGGTTAAAATTTTATGCAGTTATCAAAATTTTAACACTTAAGTGATGTTTGTGTTGCTTTTGTGTTGTATTATTTTTTTAATTTTTAAAGGGTTATAATGCTTACCTATTTTATCTCCTAGTATTTTCTCAATTATCTTCATGCTTCTTTACAATTTCTTATTTTATTATTTGCATTGTAATAAAGTGAGATTTATATATGGGCCCCTTTTTTATTATGATGGTTGAATGGTTTGAACTCAACCGGTAATGGGTCTCTATTGCAGATGGCACATAGTTAAACTCATTGGCCTTCATTCTGCTCACTTTTTGAGACTTACTGGATTTTTCTAAGGACTAAATGAGCTATAGGAATGATCAACTCCTATGTCTCGGTTGGCTCTAAAGCATCTCACTAATTGCTTTCACACTTACCTGGGTATACTCTCATTCATAGATTACTGACCCTATCTATACATATTTTTTTGATGTCATCTCCCTTTGTCTTCTCTTTTCATCTAAAACTCATGCTTATCCATAATACACTTGCATGTAAATCAAGTATATTAGTTATGTGGTTCCTCTGCTTGACCAAAATATAGCTTTAAAATGTGGGTATTGTATGTTCCCTTAACTTCCGTTTCCATTTCTATCCAAAACACATTTGGACCTGACTGCTTCACGATAGTGAATGGTCCTTCATATTGGTGATAAAATGTTTGATATATACCTTCCACTGATTTACTCAGATGGGGCATCTTAAATACTTTATCGCCTATCTTGAAGTTGTATGTATTCTTTTTCTTGTTTTTGTTCCTTTGCTCAGTCTTATCCAATAATTGCTGATGTGCCTTCTGTATGTTCCTTTTTTGTAAGGGTTCAACTGCAGATTCCTAATGGACAAGAGCACATGTCTTATTGAGAATTTTTCTATCCATTTTTTCCATTCTTTGGATAGGAAAGGCATACCATGGTCTGTTAAAATGGTTTGGCTTTTCCTATCCTCATGAATTGGAGGGTGTCTAATACCGTGATTGTGTGTCTGGTATTAGCTTGGGGTATTGAGTAAGCAGAAACATATTTAGAGAAGAGATCGTAAGTGACCAATAAATATTTCTGTTTATTGAATGGGGGCAATGGCCCATAATAATCAATCACCAAGATCTTGTTTGATCTTTTACATATGATGGCCTTTAAAAGGTTACTATAACTTTCGTTTACTGGTTTGGCTTGTAGGCACACTAGACAATCTCGATTTCCAAGATGTTCTTATACATTCTTGGCCAGTAAAACCAGTTTTTCAATGTATGTTCTGTTTTACAGCATTGTAGTGTCTGTACAAACAGTGGATATACTTTATGAGTGGAGTGCACATTGTTTTAGTTACTACCCTCCACTCATCTATATTTGTATTTACTCACTATAAAACCTGGTCTTCTAACTTATAATAAGTAAGATCCTTTGGTGCATTCCACACTTTCTCTCCTTTCAAAATTTACATGATTGGGTTTAAATCTGGGTCTTCAAATTATAATTGGGGTAGATTCTCCAAATCGTTCTCTACATCACTATCAGTCATTAAATTGACACTTGTAATGAAGGCATTCTCTACCAATGATTCTGTTCTGACCTACATGGGTTTCAACTAAGCATGTCAGCCGCAACATTCTCAGATCCTTTACAGTATTGCATGGTGTAATTTAATTCCTGTAACAGAAAATCCCATCTGACTAGATGACTATTGGTCAGATAGCTATGATTTAGATATTCAAGGTTTTTATGGTCTGTAAACACTATCACCTCCAATCTGAGTAGCATCTGTTGAAACTTTTGGAAGGTCCCACACTATTGCTAGTACTTTCTTCTCGAGAACTATGTAATTTATTTCTGGACTCTTAGGAGCCAGCTGATAAAGTAGAGAACTCCAGGCTGGCCATCCTCCTTGATTTGGGATAACATTATCCCCATCCGTAACCACTACTGTCAGACAATGAATGGTTTATTAAAATCAGGAAAGGCTAATATGGTTTGCTCTAAAAACCCCATTTTAATATTTTCAAATCCCTTGTCTGTTCATCAGTCCAGTTCCATCACTCACTTTTCTAATTATTTTTTTAACAACAGTTCTATGTGGTCTGAGAACTTCTGGTAGAAACGATTGTAAAAATTGCATAAGCCTAAAATGACTAATTTGTTTTCTGTTGGTTGGTTTAGGAAAGTTTTGAATGGCACTGATCTTACTTGGATGGGGCCTTATCCCATTCAACCAGTGATATGACCTAGGAAGACTACCTGGTTGGAAACTAGCATACTTTTCTTCAAATGGTTTTTAAAAAATATAGCAAGGAGTTGAAGATGTTATTCATCTGTGGCTGATGCAATTATTACATCATCCACATACAGAGTTGCAATCTGTTTAACCTCAGGAGATAGATCTTATCTAAACATCTTATCAGACCAGCACCACTATTGATCAAAAGGCATCCTATTAAACTGATATGTAAAACCCTCATATCGAAAGGCAGTGCATTTGTGACCTTCTGGATTGAGTTCAATCTGCCAATAGCTGGATGTTAGATTGAAAGTGAAAAACACCTTCTTGTTTCCAAATCTCACAAACAATTCATATAGGGCAGTGGAGTGTTCCTGTCAGAGACAGTAATTTTGTTGTCTAGCATCCAAACAAAATCTCATCGTCCCATCTTTCTTCTTCACAGTTACAACTGGGTTACAATAAGGTGAAGAGCATTTGGAAATGATCCCCCAATCCAGCACTTTGTTAATCTGTTTTGATATTCTTCATGATACTGATATAGAATAAGACACAATTTGGATTGAAATGGTTGGTCATCTACTAACTTAATCATTTGTTGGAATCCCTTTATCATTCCTGGTTATCTATGAGAATATAGGCTTAAATTCATTAACAAAAGATCACTATTTCAGTGTACCTTCGCTTCCAAGCAAGTTGGATTCTGCAACATTGATTTCTAAGAGTGCCTATGAGATACTAGATATAATAGTCAACTTCAGGTAGATCATATCTCAGAACCAAAATCATCTCAAAGATTTAGTTTATTCTGTCATCAGAAAAATTAATAATGCAAGTGTTCAAGTGTAGAAAGTCTGTCCCTTAGGATGACCTCATGGATTAAGTAAGCCATTCAGTAACAGAAATACATGATAGAGGATTGTTTGGCCTACTTTTATTTCAATCCAGGTTTGTTTTCTGTACTAGCTTTGACTTTCTACTGTTAGCCATGGTAACCTGAATAGATTTCAGTGGTAGGGTTTAGATGTAGGATTTTTAGTCAGAATCTCTTGATAGAATGTTTTAGTCAGAATCTCTTGATAGAATATGTTTGACAGACTAAAATTTGACTACCAGATTCTAACAGTGCTTTAACCAGCAAGACCTCAAAGAAAACCTCTATCATGGGGCAGTTTTGCTAAGTGAAATTGGGCACTTTACCCTCTTACAAACACATCAGATTAGCAATTTCTCGATCTGGGTTTGATTCAAGTTCCTCTGTGTCATTTTGGTGTCTTGAGGTGAGGAGAATAGATATTTTTTAGTTTGGTTTCTGTTGGACTTTGAGTGTAAAATTACTGCACACTGGTTTTGGGGGTTTCCCAGGGATATTAGGGGGCTTATCCCTGTTTTGTCACTTAGTCCAACCACTCTTATGTAACCAGATATATGGGAGTTCCTTTGCAGTGATTTCCCCTTCCAATGGCTGGTATCATTGTTGTTCTTTCTTTTCTTATAGAACATGACACTGATGGTGGCCTCTTCGATTCTTTTTTCAGGTGTTCTAGTTGATAGATTGGTGTTATTCATATCTATGTTGTTCAACAATTCAGTCACCGGCTCGATGCTTTTAGCGCTCGTACATAAATAATTGCTCTATTTTGAGTGGCAAATTTCTTTTTACAATTCTAATGATCTTGCTCAGGTGGTATGTATTCAGTGTCCTTTGTGACCTGGCATCAAAAGAATTTTGTCAGTATCTCTCCTGGTGTTGACTTGTACTTTTCTTGAACACCTGGTATAGTAAGGCCTGTCCCTATTCCAAAAATTCTTGATCAATAATGTTTGATAGTCATCAAAGATGGATGGGACCTAAAATAATGACTCCCACCAACATCAACACATCTCCTTGAAAGTGGCTAAATGCGATAATTACCTTCTCATCTTCTGACAAATTTTGGTTCACTGAAAAATAAAGGTTGAGACTTCTAAGATATTCTATAGAGGCTTCATCGAAGGCTCTTTTAACCTTATGAACTGATTGATTGCACTATTCTGTGCTGTGTGGGTGTGCTTCTTAATCATCTCTGAAGTGCTTTCTTGTGAGTCAATATATGGTTACCAGGGTTAGCCTTATAAGTATTTGGGACTATTCCCCCCAAGTTATCATTGAGGGTAGTCTTCCATCTGACATTATATGATGTGGGAGAGTAGGTTCCTCACAAGGGTTTATCTTCCTGAGAGTCTTCGAGTGCAACCTCCAGGTGATTTTCTCTATCATTCTACTCCCCCTATTAATCTGGGTCCTTGATTCGATCTCAGTTTGTCGCACTCCAGTGGTTGGTGTCTTTTGGCATAGCTGGACCTGATTGTTGAAAACCTCTGATTGATGGCTTCATCTATCCTGTCTATCCAATCCCGCATTTCGGTTGCATTTTCCATCAACTTCTCTAGAGTGCTTTTGTCTGTGGCTGTGTCAGTTTCTACTGAGGCTATCTTGTCCTTGAGTCACTTAAGATGATGATCTAGGGTCTTCAGTGCTTTATAACATGACTCTACCTCGATGTTCTGTTGTGCAGTGTTGGTCCATCCTAGAGTGTATATCCTGAAATTTCCCTTAGGACTTTGGCTCACAGCTTCTCCTGGTCTACATGCATCTCATCTCTAAAGGTCTCCTTTCTCCTGCACCCTTCATCGCATATTCAATTGCCCAGTGATGCCAAAGCTAAATTTTTTCAAGTCATTGCTGGCACTTCACATCTTTCTCATCTATCTCACTTTTAGTTCATTCAGTGTTTGTTTCATTTCAGAGTTGTCCCTTTGTACATGAGTTTATCGACAATGGCTCCATGTCAGCAGACAGTATAGTTTCTGTCTTTTATTTCTAAATTTTACATCTGCTCTAACATTATCTATGTTTGCCTTTAAATTCTCTTCCAAATTTATCATCCTATTATTAATTTCTTCTTTCAATATTGTTTTCATATTACTCATATCTCCTCTCAAATCCTCTTTCATGTTGTTCATTTCATCTCTTAGACTACTCATACCATTCATAATCATTTGGTCCATCTGCATCATGGTCATTTCACCTTCTGTATCCTGTGCTATCCCGGATTTGGATACTTGAGCTACTCCCTCTTCGAGTACTCCTTGAGATTGAGGTAGCACTTGGCCTGCAACATGTTTGTGAGGGTGATCAATATCAACCATAGACCCCCCAGGTATTTGATTTCCTGATACTAATAGTATCATCTTCTACTTCACTATCGCTAGTACTCTGATGCTTAATAACTGTTTCCCAATTCGAAGTATCATTAAACTCCTTTTTGGATTAGTTATTTTTTTTCCTTATAAATACAGATAATTATATGTCATAGGACCTCTTGCCAACCCTTACCATCCAGCATTTATATTTAATTTCTCCCTGTATTTTATATTTTTGTTTGTGTATATGTTTTTTTTAATGCCTACTTTTTATTTTTGACCATCCCTTTTTATTTAACAGACTCTTCTATTTTAATTTATCTTATTAGCTATTTATTTATTTATGGTCTCAGTTTATCAATTCATACCCATCAGTAGACTGTATTCAATGTTTCATTTGATGTTTATTCTTTTTTGGTTAAATGCATCAATCAGTTGTTACTCAAGTAAATCCATCAGGGTTTGTATACTGTGGAAAGTTTGAGAGAAGAGTAAATTCCCCCCCCAATTTTTTTTTTTGTTATTTTACCAGCCCATTGGCTGGATCTCCCTAGAAACTTCTGTCTCATGCTCCTAAAGTTTTGGTGCCAGAATGTAATAGTCTGCCGGAAGAGGGGCTTCACATCTCACTATGGTCAGACTTAGGATCTTCTGGTAGGATGCTGTGAATGATGTAATGAAGTACCTAACCAATGACTGTACCTACCTCCAATGAGGTATCTGTAAGTTTGGACATTAAATTCAGATACAACTTAGGCTAGTCCATCCATACCTCACCTCTCTTTTGGATTCCATTATACCTCAGTATTCAAACTCAGGCAGAATATTGCCATTGATTCTCTTCAGGGGTGAATTTACTTTCTATAGCAACTATTGTATCTCTATAAATGTTCACATTGACTTATGATGCATCCAACCCTATTACTGTATCATTATATATATGGAAATGATGTGTGTGTGCACATATATAGTCAAATAAATTGATGGATGGGTGTATGAATATTTTTGATAAACTAGAGACCAGTTAAATTTTAAATCAAATTAAACAACTTTTATTAATAACAAATAAAATTTAAAACTCATTTAACATAATAAAAGATGCAGGAATAAGTGCCAAGTATGCATTTCTACCATATCATCGATTAAAAGTATCCATTATTCCAATCCATACCCATGCTAGAGATACATAACTTAGCATTCACTATTTATAAAGCAAATTGAATTAATAAAACAAAATCATGATCACATCGACCATGAAGCTGACTAAATAACTTACAAAGTTACACGAATATATAATAGCCTCATCGTCAAATTTCAATGATTGATGCTCCATCTTCTTTGGGACCCCCCGCCTATGTATGGTTGTCAAAGAACACGCACACAAAAATATTAGTCACACACAGAATAAAAAAATATAACAACTTAGTTAAAATAAACAAACAACATGAACTCTGTCCAGTAGTAGTGTATATAATTAATATGGAATAGTATCAAAACTCTTATCTTATTCAAATATTACATGGTGGTGACCAAATGTCAAATCACTATGGAAGGAACTGACAAAGTTTATTTACATAAAAAATATTATCTAAGTTAATAATCTTCCGCTATACTATATTGATTTTAAACATATGAACTCTTCCAAGTGTAGGCACGTTGAAATTTCTAAGTGTAGAAATAAAATGAGATAGAATTTTACGACTGTTAGTTAAAATAAACAAATAACACAAACTCTGTCCTGTAATAGTGCATGTAATTAATATGGAATAGTATCAAAACTCTTACCATATTCCAGTATTACATGGTAGTGATCCAAATGTCAAATCACTATGGAGAGAACTGACCTAAACTTTATTTACATAAAAAATATTATTTAAGTTAACAATCCCCTATATTATGTTGATTTTAAACACATGGACTCTTCCAAGGGTAGGCATATTGAAACTTCTAAGTATAGAAATGAAATGAGAATAGAAATTTTACAAAAGTATATAAAAAAAAAACCTAACACTTAATAAATCAAATTTTCTTCAATGATCCAGATTAAAATCCATGACTCTAGTGATAAAGACTCTCATGGATACAGTGTATCAGTAAGTAAGTCCTTCCTCAATCATTTGAATTCCTCAGCAACACGCTTAGAATGATGATGTTTCCATTTTCTGCAGCTGTAGAATGATGATGTTTCCATTTTCTGCAGCTGCCCTCAATCATTTGAATTCCTCAGCAACACGCTTAGAAAAGGGGTGTTTCCATTTTCTGCAGCTGTAGAATGATGATGTTTCCATTTTCTGCAGCTGCTTTCCTTCTGGATCCATTCAGACATTTCGTATGGGACTTTTGATGTTTGTTTAGACATTATATAGATGAGTGAATTAAATCATTATACTTCCATGGTTGGAAGAATAACATTCGAGTATTTAACCGGAATACATTGCTTAGTACATCCACGCCTCGTTTTATGCAGATTTTTTAAATGCGATTTTGAAGTTATACGATTCATGTTTCTTCTTAATATCTTTGTATGCAGTTTTCTTTTATGCGATAAAAATTATTAGATCAAAAATTGAGCTCCGATAATGCGCTATTACTTAAATATTATAAATTTCGCGCACTCACACATCATATTTAAAGTAATAGCACATTATTGGAGTTTGACTTCCATCTAATAATTTCAATATTTTCAGTGCTTTATAATAGTACTGTAATATATTTTATGCAATAAAGAAGTTCATAATTCACTTAAAATCAGGATTTCCCCATTTTATATACACAAATTAGATTTTGCTAGATTATAATGTAAATGTTCAAACATTATAGATGCCTATACTATGCATGCTGTTGTTTTTGCATTTTAAATCACATTCTATTTTTGCTTTTTAAAAAGAGTACATAATCAATTAATCATTTAGTGTCCGCAAGTTTATTTTTAAAAGGTGAGTAACAGTGGTGGGCACAATTAAATTTGACAATTAAAAATTAAAATCTGATTTTTAATTGTAATTAACAATTTAAAAATTACGTAATGTGATCTAAAATTAATGTGATGTGAAATAATGAAATTTGATTTTTAAATGGAATTGAAAATTAAAAAATTAAAGACAAAAATAAGAATTTAATTTTTAATTGTTAGCTTTAATTAAATTTTTCCCAACAGTGATGAGTAGGTGTCTTTTTATTATCATAAGTCTAAGTTCTTATTTTTATTTTAAACTTTTAGTTTACCCCAATGGAGAGGAAAAAACACCCAAGAAAATGAATTTCTTTGAAAACAGAATTTCAATTCCTTCATTTTCTTTGAAAACAAAATTTCAATTTTAGATCGCTTAGCGAATGGGAATAATCAACAGCGATTGGAAAACATTTTAGTTTGGGTGAGTCCACTATAAGAACAATTAAAAAAAAATGAAGTTGGTGCTAGATGTATTTCCTCGTGATGTATCTGATGTCCTACCAGTTCACAAACAAACGTGCATATCGTCAAATAGTGATAATGATTAAAATACTGTACATGTATAAAAAAATGTAAAATATTGTAAATTACTCAAAAAATATATTGTTTTGACTAAAATTAAATATTGTAGTTAACAAAAAAGTAAAAAAAGTTTGTCTTGTATGATCTGTTTTAAAATTTGAAAATTTTTATTAGTCATATTTTATTTCCTTATTTTTTTTTATGTGAATTTTAAAGTAATTCTAGTTGTTGCTTTGCTTTTATGCGATTTTTGAAAATCACAGTACATATCCCTCATTTTTCAAGGTAAGTTAAGTCTATTTTTGTGCGCATTTTCTGAGGAACCTATCTACCGCATAAAACGAGACCCAGGTGTACTTTATAATAGATTTAATTATCTTCAGTTCATTATTTGGCATTTAGTGAATTATATAAAAAAGAAAAATTTTACTTCATCATTTATCTATATAAGCTGGTGATGTACTGTGTTTTTCTGAAGGTTTGTGATGATGGTGTTCTAGCTGTATTTTTATATTGGACTATTTCCATCATCTAATATGTGTGTTGAATGTCTTTAGAAAAGTTTAATTTTTAGTTAAATATTCCAAATGCATTCAACTGTTAGTAATATCACAGCAAACAGGTTAGTATATGCACCAACTGTTAGTAATATCACAGCAAACAAATGTTAATAATATCACAGCAAACAGGTTAGTATACGCACTAACTGTTAGTAATATCACAGCAAACAGGTTAGTATATGCACAACGTTTCGAGAGGTATTTTTCTCCCCTCTTCTTCAGGTGTTGCTGGCCTGACCAGTGACAGTACTAGCATGGGATTCGAACCTGGGTCCTTAGATTCTTGATTATTAAGAAAACAGTAAACAGACAACAAAAAGAACCATCAAGAGAAAAGACAATTATTGGTACTGTAGTGTATCCATACATTCCAAAAATAGCAGACAAATTAAGGAAAATCTGCAATCAGTATAACATCAGAACAGCTTTTCAGAGCCATACCACACTACGAGGAATTCTAACTTCTACAAAGCCTAAACTTGAAATGCTGCAAAGAAAAAACTGCATCTATGAAATACCATGTGAATGTGGAAGAACATATATTGGTGAGACCAGCCGTCCCATTCAAAAGCGCTTGCAAGAACATAAACTGATGATTAGAAGAGAGAAAACAGATGTGTCTAAGGTAGCAGACCATGTATGGACCAATGAACATACGTTCAATTGGGAAAATACAAAAATATTGGATAAAGAAGAAAAGGTACAAAGAAGAAAATTTAAAGAAGCTGCTCACATGACAATGGCAAAAAATCCCATAAGCCAACCTAGTGTGACTATACATAATGTATGGAAATCACTAATCAACTTTGCTCTGAGGAAAAAGTGGAGAAATCAGGAGGAACCTCATAGATAAGTATATGAAATTACTACATACTGTTGCCTTTGGCAGGATGGCTCAGTTGGTTAGAGCATTACCTTAAATTTCAATAATCAAGAATCTAAGGACCCAGGTTCGAATCCCATGCTAGTACTGTCACTGGTCAGGCCAGCAACACCTGAAGAAGAGGGGAGAAAAGTACCTCTCGAAACGTTGTGCATATACTAACTTGTTTGCTGTGATATTACTAACAGTTAGTGCATATACTAACCTGTTTGCTGTGATATTATTAACATTTGTTTGCTGTGATATTACTAACAGTTGGTGCATATACTAACCTGTTTGCTGTGATATTACTAACAGTTGAATGCATTTGGAATATTTAATAAAAATTAAACTTTTCTAAAGACATTCAACACACATATTAGATGATGGAAATAGTCCAATATAAAAATACAGCTGGTGATGTACTCTTTCCTTTTCCCCTTATTTGAACAATAGCACAGTCTTTTATTTTTAATTGTCAACTCAAAATCAGTCCAATTTTTTCATTAAACTGCTAGAAATCATCAACTTTCCTTATTTCAAGAGTTGATTACAATTTCTTTCAACTTTCTGCGATGTGAAAATTATATGACTGATATGGGATTTTTAAACAAATCGTCCATCTTTCCTTGCTTTCTAAAATTCGATCTTGAGATATTGGTTGTGTGTGGTTATCCTATCCCTAGATAAATAACAAAAGACAACAGAAATGAACTGGGTTCACTTTTATACTATGCAGTTTCCATTGCCTAGTATATCCGCTTGTCCATTTCCTCTTTCATTGCTGTAGTTATAAAAATTGCTGCATGTACTAAATGGTTATAATTAAAATTAAAAATTATGTAATAAAATTCTACTCTCATTTTCTAACATTTGGTTTCTTAGGTATTGACTTGACAGTAGGTCATTGTTATGCCTACTAAGTTGAAGTCATAAATCATGACGTCTAATATATTGACAAATACTTTATTGTTAGTATATATATATATGAAATATCTTATTACAAGGTCTTTTTTACTTTACTTTGAAAAAGATAATTTATTCCATTGTGACATTATTTAATTTAAGATTTAATAAAACAAATTTTTATTGTGTGTGTATATATATATGTATGTGTGCATTATAAAACAATTGATAGTGCGTATCCAATTATCTATTATCTAGTTTATGCTTCAAATGGGTTTGATTTGCTGTTGTGGATAAATAAGGACTTGTCTAGACAGTATTGTAAGCTACTCTTACAATATATATATATATATATCAAGTTTTGTCACAAACCTTTTAATATTTTTGAACATGTTAATACAACTTGACTACATGCCTGAAGTTTTTTTTATTAAGTTCACTGAGTGATATCACATAAAAACATTGTCATTTAACCATTCTATATATGATAATTCATCATACATATTATCTTTTTCATGCAGAATTTTTATTTCTTCTAATAAATTTACAAATTGATTTAAAACTTGATCATAATTGAGCCATCAAACATTATTACACATTAAAACTACCAAATATTGAGATTTAATTTTCTGTTATAATTGAGCAAATTCTAGCTTATGGAGAGTTCTTTCTTGCATTTATAAAATTGACAACTTTTTTATAACTGACATTATATTTGAATTTATTTTGCAAATTGACAACTTTTTTATAACTGACATTATATTTGAATTTATTTTGCAAATAATCCCTCTTAATGAATGAAACAATGAAATTCAATTAATGACTAATATTTTAAGTTTTGAATAAATCCTATATACTACAAATCAATATCTATTTTTGTAACTGTATAACTGAATTTCTTAAAAATATCGACCAGTAGTTTTCTGATATTTCCAGGTTTATATCTATCAAAAACTATGTGACCACTTAAAACTGTAATCTCATCTAAAGTCATTAAATGTACTTCAGCACATTTAATATCATGATTAATTTGAAAATAAATATTTTTTTCTAATTACAACCTATTGGTAATTCATTTAAGTGTTTTATTATCAGTTTTTCCCCTTTAAAATCAGCAATAATGTAGCATTATATCCCCAAAATGCAACTTTTAAAAACTCTCCCAAAGGGTTTTCCATATCAAGCTATAACTAGCAATAGTTATGTTGTTTTTAGAAACGATAAATGTTTTAAATATATTAGCTTGAGATTATATTTAGTTTTTAAGAAAAATATTTTTCTTTTCTTCTTCTATTAAAAAAAACAAGATTATTACATATTTTTCCATAATGTCATTTTGCATTATATGCATACAATGTGACATTTTCATTACAAATTATGCAAAGAGTTTTCTATATCAATAAGTCCAAATTCTTCAAACCATTGGCTCATGTTTCTTAGCCACTGACATGGTTAACATCTGAAAAAGTTAATATTTATAATTATAAATTATTTAATTTGAAATAAGGGTACTTGCCAGCAGTTGAAAACTTTTATTAAGAGAACTGTTGCTGATAACAAGACTAATCCAAAATAAAAATATTTATGCATAATTTATCATGCACTTGTATAAAATCTTATGCACATGTCCAGTATGCTTCTCTATGATCGACTAAGTATGGTCATACTAAATTTATATTTTATTAAATATGCTCAACATTTTTCCTTGAATAAATATCAAATTTAGTTATTTACTTGCCATGATTTGGAGGAAGGGGTATTGTTTTTTTTATTATATAATTAATAACATTTGCTTTAGTAATAACATGTAAGTATTTAAAATAGTTGTGTGGTTTAATCTGCGAACCACAGTTCATAGGTTTTCCAAAACTGTCTTAGGGCTTTGTGTATAGTGAATTCACAAACCAGCTCTACATATATAAAATTAAAAGAAATGCCATTATACTTTGTAGAAATTTATAATCACCCAGTTTACAAAATAATTTAATAATTTATTTATTATTAACCAAATTCTTATTTGTTTATGCAAATGTATATTAAATATTTTAAATAAAATTCATATACAACTGGATTTATTTTTTAAAAAAAAGTATCTATTTTTATTTTCAGGTTATATACAAATTTAGTTTCAAAAATATTGGAATTTTTTTAAAGAAATATCTGGACTCATGAAGATGTGCCATGCAATCTTAAGTATGATTTTATTGTTCTAATTTTTAAAAATAAAGGTAACAGATAAGATTGTGACAATTATCATGGATTATTATTATTATCCATTACAGTAAAAATACCTTCAGAATTTTATTGAATAGATTGCTTCCAGTTATAGATGAATAGCTACCAAAAATAATTAGAGAATCATGAAATATTAGAGATATAATTTCTGTTGACAGACATATGCAAAAAAAAAAAAAAGTGTTGGGAACAAAGGAGTGATTTATATACTACTTTTATTGATTTAGTCAAGGCATTTAATTCAGTTAATAGGACAGATCTATGGCATTGTTTGAAATTAGTTGATTATCCATCAAAATTTATTTCTATTATACAACTTCTATATGATGGGATGAGAGAATGTTATTGCTACAGCTGGCAATCTGAGACATTTGAAATAAAAACTGATGTCAAACATGGATGTGTATTTGCTCCAACATCGTTTTCTATTTTTCTGACAATGGTCTTTGGAAATGTTTATAGGCAGCTTAATTAGAAAGGGATTAACATGTGATACAGGTTTAATGGTGGGATTATTGATTTAAATCAATTAAAAGTAAAGAGAAGAACTTCATATTCTTGGATTCAGGATTCGTAGTATGCTAATGATTGTGCCATTTTTGCCAGTTGAAAAGATGATTTACAGAATGTTCTTAATGTTTTGAATGCAACTTATAAAGATCTCAGTTTAGTAATTAATATTAAAAAAAAAGTTCTTTATCAGCCAGTAACAAAAAAAAATCTTCACAACTTTCAGCTTGGATGGTTATCAATTTGAGAATGTAAATCAGTTTAAATGCCTTGGTAGTTTTATAAGAAAGAAGATGGACTTAGATGTTGAGACTCGACCCAGACTCCAATGTGATGCTGCTTTCAAGTTAAAATAATATTTCATCACAAGGAAATAACTATTTCAATTAAGCCGTATACAACTAAGCTGTCATTTTACCAAATTTATTGCATGAATATGAAACATGAACATCTAGCAGCATATTATAAAGGCTTTAGAAAAGTTTCATTTAAGAAAGCTCTGTAAAATTTTACAAATTGTAAAACCAATCAATATGGTTTTCAGCTTGCTAGGTGCAATATCATTGAGTCTGTTATTATAAAATCACACTTTCGCTGGTTTGAATAAACAAACAAACATGGAAATTTTCTTAAAAGGGTGTGATTTATGTTAGATTTGAGCATGGATTTCATGAGAGGTAGATTGTGTCTACATAATAAAGATTATTTCAGACTTTCTAAAGAAGTACAATGACAATTGTTTCCATTGGGAAGATATGGCAGAAAATAGAATACATTGGAGAGCTACAATTAGACACAGTGTTGAAATATTTCAGAAAAAAAGTTTTCTGCTGAGGAAACTAAAAAATAATATCATAAAATAACAAGTAAACAGAAAAGTAAACTAGCATGTTCTATATATGGATGTATGTACAATTCACAAATTAATTTGTATAGTCATTGCAAAAGTCATTTGTAGAGTAATCCTCCCTCTCTTTTTTAAAGTTGGAATAGCCCTATTCATTTTTGAGTGGCTGTTTATAATTATTACATACAAATGTGCAATGCAGTGAAATGGTTTAAGTCTAATTCTATTAAATTATTATTTATTAAAATTTTAGAATTTATTATTAAAAGAAAATGTATTATTTTTGTTCTTAAAATCTATTTCATCGTTATTCTAGAAATTCTAAAAATTTGTGATAAAAATACTGTATAAAATACTATATATATATATATGTACTTTACACACAGATAATGAAGCTAGTATATATAATTGAAAGCAAATATAAAATACTATTTTAACTGAGCGATTTTTGCTCTCATATTCATAGCTACTATCTTGTTAAAAACCGCTATTGTTAGAAGAAAAATTTCTGTAAAATAATGCAAATTAGTTATAACTGCCATTTTCGGGACAGAGCTGTGAGAGATTTATTTTAGATTTCATTAAAATTTCTTAAAACATTGAATTTAGTAAAATTATAAACTGTTTCATAAAATTATTTTACATTTTTTTCAAATTATTTTGTTTAATATCAGTCTTTTTTCAAATATATAAGACAATTTAAAATGTTATATTTTTCTCTTCAAGTACTACTGATAATATATATTCTGAATGATTTAATTTTTTGTTCTTTTTAGATTATTATTTATAATTTAATTTATTAAAATGATATAAGTACTTTTTTTTTAAAAAAATCTTTTCACTTTTTAAAATTTATTTATTTATATTGATTTATTTGCTTTATAATGATACTTAGCGAATGACTTGATTCATTTTCAGACATTAATTGTCATATCAGTTACAACAAACTATGCATATAGTTAGTATAATAATTTTACAAATTTCTTACTATATTTAAACCCATTAAAATTTATATAAAAATGAAAGTCAAGCAAAAGATTCTATGCAAAAAATTATATAATTATGTAATAAAATTAATGATTGTTATTCAATTAAATAAAAATGTCATTCATTTTTTTTTTTTTTTAGATTATCCAGTTTTCCAAAAACAAAATAAAGCAAATGTAATTCATAAATTTAAATTATTGTATTCATTAATAAATATCAAATTTTGATATAGTTTTTAATAAAAATTCCATTATGCTGATTTTATAATAAATATATACATAAATTGATTATTTAAATTCAACTAATCTAATAGTTTTATTAAAAAAAAAATTGAACTAGTTTTCTTAATGAATAAATGCAGTATAAAAGAAATAACAAAAAACTATAGTTCAAAGGATTTAATAAAACTATTAAGATCAGCTGAATTTAAACAATTAATTACATATATCATTAATAATAATAAATTCTAATACATACAAAATCTTACTAATTATTTCTAAATTACTGTAAAGTACTTGCATTTATTAAAAAGAAAATTAATATCACTTTAATATGAAAAATATTGCATCTTGTACATCTTTTTTTAATGTTTTAATAAATCACTAAACTACTTAACATTAACAACCATTTAGTCAACTCCACCTGGAAACACTACTCTGCGTAATTTGAGAATTGGTAGAGTGACAGATTTCATGAAATGTGTTCCAGCTTTTGTTAAAAAAATTCTTGAGCAATAAAGCATCCAATTATTTTTTTTATTGTTGCTGCATACACACACACACACTTTATTTTATTAAGAAATAAATAAAGGCGTGTATGTACAAGCTTTTAATGTTAATGATAGAACACTTCAGAAATAAAATAAATAATTAATTATACACAAAAAGAAACTAATTAGTGGAAAGAGTACAACAGTTAATTTGCATGTAAAAAAGTTACTTTATGCAAATTAGCAAAGCTGATAAAAAGTCTGGAGAAGATTTAAGAAGAAAGAAGAAATGTGAGTAAAAACTATTGGAAAGATAAACTAATGAAAGTAATTATTCTGGATATTAATAAAGAAACATTCTATACAAAAATCTAATTGGACTATTTCTGAATTAATGTGTGTGAACAAATTGTGCTTACACAATTATGGAGTTACAAGTTACTAAGTAAAAAAGACTTTATAGATATTAACTTTCTAAGAAGATTTGAACTTTAAAAAGATCTGAGTGGCCAAATCATCATTATTATTCAGAATAAATAAACTGTTGAAGTTATTTAAACTTCCTTGCTTTTCTTATTTAATTAAAATATAACTATCCAGCTGTCAACTGACTGCACAACCCTGGATATATTTTTTATCACTGTTCAACAGTCTAACCTATGAAGCTTGCCTTGATTTGAGCTGAAATATAATATTTGGCACAGATCAACAGTTTAACCTGTGAAGCTTAGATAAAGTATTAGTTGGAGATATTAAATTTAGCAGTGCAGTGTATGCTGAACAAACAAGACAATATGTTTGATATGCAAAATTCGAAACAATGGAAAATACATACGAATCATACTGAAAAGTACATGCTTATGAATGGAATAATAGATGATAAAACTTAAAGTAGCTATGTTATTATGGATATCCAGCAAAGATGTCTTGATTGTGGCAAATCATTTGTGTGATCCTAAACCGCCTGAGGAAATACTGTGTAAATAGATACTGATAAACTAAATACAAATTTTAAATACCTAATGTCAAAATTTACAGAGCGTCATCATTTTTGAGAGAAATATAATCACAAAATGAAATGCTGCTAGGTCAGTTACTAAGGGGAATAAAAGACATAAAGCTTAGAGAAATATTATTAAGTGAGAAGGTATTAACTTATAAGGCCACTAATGAACAGTCATTAGCTTATGAAGCCATGATAGATGATATGCAATCTTTCAGAAATGCAAAAAAAGTAATTCTTCAGAAATGAGTATAAATGTGGCAAAACCATGAGAGATAAAAAATTTTTTAACATCCCCTCCCATTTACTATTGCTGTGAAAAAACAAATCATTAAAAACCTAACTGCAGATTCAGACAAAAAAATGTTTTAATTGCGAGCTTATGGATCATTTATCAAAATTATGTAAGCGACGAATGACAAAGCATAATTTGTAAATGAGTAAATTGAGAGGAGGGGTGTCTAAAAAGTTGATATTGTAAACAAATTGAAAGATACTGATAATATGCCAAGATTAAACATTAAAATTTTTGATCAAAATGTACAAATGGAGATCGATAGCTAGCAGGCATATCATTAATATAATGGAAAGACTAAAATATGATTCGTAGAAAGGCAAAAATAAATAACAAATTGAAAAAGTCTATGGTGATAGTATCAGACATAAATGAAAACTGTATAACAATTAGAGGAATGCCTATATGGATAAATAGCCATACAAATCAATTACCATTAATAGTAGGGAAATGGAATATTAATTCAATATTAAGAAGAAGTTGGTTTAAGCCTCTGGGGATAAAAATAAATATTGTGAAGTAAGTAAAATTAGAAGCTGATGGAAACAGTTTAAAAACAACTCATTCAAAACAAAAACAATTAATATTGAATTAGTTGATAACACTTAGAAAATTGTATATAGACCAAGAAAGCTTGCCTTTGGGCTTAAACCACAAATTGAGAAGGTTTTAAATGAATTAAGATGTAAAGACACAATTATTCCTTGCAAGGAACCAATCTGGGCTATGCCAATTGTAACAGTGTTAAAACCTGATGGAAGTATGTTGTAACTATAGAGTTCCAGTCAACAAGTACATAAATAAAAAAAGCATATCCTGTACCCAGTGTAAAGAAAGTACTAGCATTTTTGAAAAAATGCTAAATATTTCACAAAGCTCAATTTGAACACAGCTTTTTATCAAATTCTGGTCACTAAGAGAACAGCAGAATTATTAACTATAAGCAGGCATATAGAATTATATAAGTTCAACAGATTTCCATATGGTATAACCATAGCACGAAATATCTTCTAGGAAAGTTAGAAATTTATTATAAGGAATAAAAAGCATTATATCATACGTAAATGATAAATTACTATCTGCTGACAGCAAATTAAAATTAAAATAAATAAAATACATAGTATACGAAAAATTATAGAAATTCAACACAAGATTGAATGCCGAGAAATGCATTTGGACTACTAAAGAGATAAAACTCCTGGATCATATTATTAATAAAAATGAAAAATGTTCAAATCCAGAAAAAGTAATTGCTGTGAAAAATGCCCCAAAGCCAACGAATGTGAAACGATTGCAGATATTTTTAGGATTAGTCAACTTCTTCAAGGTTTTTTTCGAGGAAAGATCACACACAGCTAAGCCCCTTTATGAACTTTTGAAGAAGAACTAAAGATGGAAATGGAGAAAACTACAAGATATAGCTTTTCAGATAATAAAAGAATTACTGTCCTCTGATAGGTTATTAATGCCTTATAATGAATGGCAAGAAGTAAACTGATGCTTCAGAATTTGATATAAAAGTGGTGTTATCATATATAGTGCACGGTGCTGAGAATCCTAATGGGTATGCTTCAAAAACATTGTCTATGGCTGAGAACTACAGCCAGATAAACAAAGAAGTTTTAGCGATAGTGTATGCAGAGAAAAAGTTTCATCAATATATATATATGGACAGTTTTTCAAGATTTACACTGACCGCAGACCATTATTAGGAATACTGAAAAAGAACCAGCAAACCCAGATCATGCTAGTCATAAAATGATAAAATGGACTATGAATTATGTTATATATCCCGGAAAACAGATTTAAGCACACGGATGTTCTGTCTAGGATGCCTAAGCATGAAAGTCTTGAACATACGAGGTAAATTATATAGACATTTTAAAGCTAGACAATATCATAGATGATCAGAATAATAGAAATGTTAAAAGATGGATATATTGTTGATGGACCAGAAAATTTATCTCCTGCAATATGGAATGCTCGAAAAAATTTTATCATGTAAAAATTGTAGTTTAATGATGGACCATGTGATGATTCTGGCTAAAAGTAGAAAAAGCATCCTATGTTTATTACATAAGGAACATTCTAGGGTTGTAGGATGAAGCAATTAGAATGTTTCATATTTTGGTGGCCTGAGTTTAATGGCAACATTAAACAAATCATAAAAATTGTCAAGTGTGTCAAAGAACAGATAATTTACTGGCTAAGAAATTTAAGTCCTAGTCTGAAGCTATAGAAGCTTTCCAACAAATCCACTTAGACCATGGAGGACCATTTCATGAAAAAATATTTATTGAAACCATGAATATATATTCAAAATGGGTTGAATATAATTTAGTCAATGATACAGTAAAAAAAGTGTAATAAGTTTTAAATGAATTCTTTGCAATGCATGGTTATCCAGAGTCTATAATAATGGATAATGGAACTAGGTTCAGCTCTGAGAAATTCAAAAACCTTCCTTTCTCCGAAGAGGATACAGCCCATATTAACACTTGCAATCTAATGGTATACTGGAGCAGGCAGTACAACAACTCAAAAATGTATTAAACAAGCAGAAATATGCTGACAAACAAGAAGCAATTATCACTGCTTTGTTTTATCAGCATTTTACATCCAGCATGGTTACAAGAAAAACACCTGCAGATTTGTTACTAAAATGACATGTGAGAACACCCTTGACCACACTACTTCCAAATAAAATTTAGAAAGAAAAATGGCTATTTGGAAAAATGTAAAATTTACTATAAACCAAAGCATATGGATTAAAGATACAATAAAAAAGAAATGACTACCAGGAATAACTACAGAAATAGTATCTGAACAAATATGTGAGATAAGATTAGAGGATAGCAGAATATTTAAATGTTATATAAATCATATAAAAGAACGAAAAACAGAACTATTAGAAAATATAGTAATTACTCCCAACTTGGAGAAAAGAAATTAGACTGATATTTCTGATGAAACTGAAGTAAAGCCTTCAGTTAGCTTTCCTGTTCAAGTAAGCTAGCGAAGTCAAATACTGAGGGAAGAGAAAATACTAGAGAGCCCGAGGAAGAAAATAGAACATCAATAAGGCCTACCTGATTATGGAAGAGACTGATCAAGCTACAATTGTAAATAAAGCAGAGTGATGAATAAAATTCTCTGTATTTTTGGAGTAGAATGAGGAATGCTGTGTACAAACACTTATATTTTATTAAAAAGTAAATAAAAGTGTGTGTACAAGTTTTTAAAGTTAATGATAGAATACTCCAAAAATAAAATAATTAATTATGCAGAAATTGAAACTAATTACTGGAAAGTGCAAGGCTAATTAGAATGTAAAAAAAAGGTTATTTTATGCACATTAGCAAAACTGATAAAAAGTCTGTAGAAAAATTAAGAATACAGAAGAAATAAAGTTCTGTGTAAAAACTAGTGGAAAGCTAAATTAGTGAAAGAGAAGTTGTTTTGGATATTAATAAAGAAGAGCTTTAGTCAAGAATCTAATTGGACTATCTCTGAATTAATGCGCTAGCAAACTGTGCTTGCAAAATTTTATTACAAGTTATTGAGTAAAAGACTTTATAGATACTAAATCTCTAAGGAGATTTGAAATTTAAAGATATCTGAGTGATCTTATTTTATCTGGCAATCAGCAAGTTGAATTACTAATAACTTATTATTATCATTATTATTATCCAGACTAAATACACTTTTGAAGTTATTTAAGCTATGCTGTTTTTCTTATTTAATTAAAATAGAATTATCCTGCTGCCAACTGACTGCATGGCCCTGGATATATTAATTGTAAACACTATTATTTTTATTGTCTTTCATTCAAACTGGTAAAGTAATAATATACATCACACATGTATTGCTAATGTCAGATTTAAGATTTCCAATGATTTATTCTATCTTGGGAAATAAATTTTTACTATTTTTTTAATTTTTTCTAATCCAATATTCCAATTAATAAAGGGAGAAAAGTTTGCTTTTGCAAAATAAAATGAAATTATAACAAATTATTTTACAATTATTTTTTATAACAGGAAAAAATAAATAAATTGATAGTTAGCAGTGCACATAAAAGCTTTTAAATGTGTATATGCATGCGTGTGTGTATATATATATATATATATATATTTGGTAAAATAAGCAATACATTTGTGATTTAAAATTATAATTTATAAACATTATTTTTAGTAAATAATTGGAATAAAAATTGCTGCATGATCTAATATTTATTTTACTTTTTTATGCACTTTTTCTGTTTTAATGCCAATTTTATGAGGAATATACTGAAATTGCTATTAAAAATTCAAACATATCTATCAAAATTTAGAGTTTATGAACAAATATTAAATTAATAATTTTAAATAATGTGCAAATTCTTTGTTTTCTTTTTTAATGATAATTCTCATATTGCATATTTTTCTCCAACAAATTTGATATTTATTTTATTTTTGTGAAAATTATATTTAAGTTCAAATTATATTCTTTGTTTAAAGACAATTATTGTAATATAAAAATGAATAAAGAAAGTAATGGAATATCCAAATATAGATAAATAGTGGTCTACCAGTACTACAAAATATATTTATTAGAACTATGAGAATTTGTGTTGTTGAATTGATGAGTTCCATGTGCAGTCATTATTGCATCTGATTGGCTGTCACATAAGCATTTTTAAGGCGCTTCTGTTGAAGGTTTTAGCCTTTCACATTATTATTAGATCATTTGCTAGTGCTTAATAAATTTAATATATTTACATGTGATCATACTGAAATATGTTTAGACAAGCAAATAAATACATATATCAACAAGATTGATTTATTCAATCAATTAATTAATTTATTTAATAACTAAAAATGTATTTATTATTCAGTATTCCAAACAATCAAAATAAACAATATATATATATATCAATAAAAATAACTTAGCAAGAATGTAAACTGTGGACTTAGTGTCTATAAAAATATTACGTCACAAATAGTGAAGACTACACCATACTACAACATATGTGTGTGTGTGTTATTCTGTTGTCAGTACACCAAAAAATTTATATGATCAACCTAAATTAACTTGACATTTCCCCCTTCACCTAAGAATAGATGGCTTACTAATTTACATATCAATAATTAAATAAACAGTTAGACCCAAGATGAAAAAAATAAATAAATCATAAGTTCATTTAGAAATCTTTAGTAATCTAAAAAAAAATATGTTCAAGCTACATCTAGGTTCATAATGAGAATGATAAGTAAATTCAATAACCAGGCTGTGAAATTCTCACAAGAACATAAAAGTTACTCTCATATGAATCACTATCACATATTAAAGGATCAATTTATATTTCATGTTTCAAATATATAATTTGTCTAGAATCTAGACCTAATAAAATTAAGATATCATTGTGAATAATTATTTAGAAATATAGATTATAAATTATATTACAGTATTTTACTAATTTATATAAAACATATATGAAATGGCATATAATTTAATGAACCATAATCTAATTATCTGCATTACAAAATAAAAATGAGTGAAATGATCTAATACAAAACCAAGATGATGTTTGATAATGATGATAATCATCATATCACTTTTTAACATCATCAATTCATTGGAGAATGAAGGATTCTACAAATTTAATTGAATTTCTCTACTTTATAGCTTCTATTCTCATCAATCCAGCATACTTCTTCATCCATCCATCCATCGCATGCATGTTTTCTTTCTAAGATTTTAACAAACTATTGGGATTCAGTGCTTCAATTATCAGTTTATTGCCATATTTTGTCACAATATATTCAATCCACTTCCATTTCAATCTCATAATTTTTCAATCATACCAATGTTATTTATTCTCTCAGTCATGTATATCATTTTAGATAGGTTCTTGCTATAATGACGTGAGATGTATTGTTCTTTTATTAAGCTTACATTTATTAAAAATTTTCAAATAGATAGATATATTTTTAATATTAAATTATTGTTACCAAAAGCATTTTAACCAAACTTAATTTTATAATTAATTTCATCTTATCAAAGTATTAATTAAATTATTACCAATTTTTATTTTCTTTTTTGAAAATCCACCAAACATTATTTTAGCATTTATCTTTATACCTACTTTCTTGCATTAATTTGATAGCTTTTGTAACATTTCCCGAAGCTTTCATATATTACTTACAAAAATAACCACATAATCTGCAAAATCTAGATATTTTAACTTCTTGTTTTTAATCTATTAAATGTTTCCTCTAAGATTATTGTAAACCTGTTGAATCTCTTTAGCAATATTATTACTGTAGTGTTACCATGTAATCTAATCTAATCTAATATTTTGATAAAGTTTCTTTAGAATTTGATAATGTTCTGTAAGTATGTTTTGATGCTACAAAACTCTAATCATTTCATAAATGCTTAAAGAATTAATGCCCTTTCATAATCTAGAAATCCAATGCAAAATAGCAATTCATATTCATAATGATTTTTCCCCAATAATTTCTATTAACATTTGAATGAGATGTACTCTGTTGTATTTACTTTTAAATCCAACTTGTTTTTTTTTTTTGGTTAGTTTTAGATCCAAATTTTTTGTATATAAGATCCGATTTTAATAAAAATACTGTATTATATAAAATTTATAAAAGACTGCTGGGTCTGTAATTTTTAATATTATTCTCATTTTTCTTAAGTATCAATATCACTAATGTGTTTTTCCAATAATCATTTGGATGTTTGGTATATAGCTTTGTCAATACTTCCTCTATTTCTTAATTTGCTTTTTTTAAAGATATAATTCTATCATTTCTTGCAACATTTCCATTGTTGTTGATTTAATTTAAATTAGTTGGCATTTTAAATGATGGTATACTTATAAAGATTATTTTCTTTTCTTATATTTCGTTATTAAATATTTCTTTGTAAAATTCTTAACACATACTTGTCATGATGCCATTCCTCTTTTTAGTAATATTACTGCATTAAACCATTAAAACTTCTGTTCTTTTTTGCAGCTTTCCTTGTCAATTTACAGTTACATTTCCTTATATCATTATTAAATCATTTCATGCTATCTTATAGTATTTCAAATACTATATTTGATTTTCTTAAATATTTATTGATTTCTTTTCTTTGTATTTTGCTTGTCTCAGTTGCAAATTTACTGATAAATTGATTTTTTTATACCATAAATTTGCATAGCAGTACTTAGTAGAAGATCAGTTATCTTCTTGAATTCATTCATCTAAGACAAGAATGAGGAACTTTTTTTTCTACCAAGAACCATTTGAATATTTATAATGTCATTCACAGGCCATACAAAATTATCAACTTAAAAATTAAACTGTTACATTTAATCAAAAATTTAATTAATTTAATCCTAATCATGGGCCAATTTCAACTTTCACTTTTATTTAAATGAGGGCAAATTTTTTGTGTGAATTAAAAATGTTAAGTAACTTCATTATTATTAATGAGTTCCACATTTAATGACAATTTTTCCAATTTGTGTTATAATTATTATTCATGACATAATTATATTCTCAAATGTCTGATGTTCTGGGCAGATTACTTCTGCAGCTTAAATTTTATAATTTTTTAAAAATAATATAATTTGTTTTCACAGAATTTTCTGACTTGCTTGTACTTTTTATGAAACATGTCAGCCATTTGAAGATCCTTTTCATGTTTTCTATTTTAATATTTCTTTCTTTTCCAATAATTTTGTTGTAATCAGAATATTTAGATAAATAGTGCTTCTTAATATTGCGATCTTTATTAACTGAAATAGTTTCCAGATATATCAGGTACATTGGTAAACCCATCCTACTAAAAAAAATTAAATGCAAAATAATAATAATAAAACTAAGTAAAATTCTAGTTTTATTTTTCCTAATAATGTTCATTGATCTGTTGAAAATCAGTACAAAAACAAATAAAATGCTCCCAGAATATAGATTACATTCTAGTCAGTTAGACTATACAATATACATAACTTACTGAAAATATTATATATCTGATAGAATGAACTATTATAAAGATTGGAGAGAAAAAAATATATAGTTGAAAAAATAAATATTTTATTAATTCATAATTCAATATTTGCACTATATGTCATGTTTATAAAGAAGATAATTTTATATATGTTTTTGAAAATGTCTACAGACCTGATTGAGAGCTTTCAAAGTCAGAATTGGCCCATGAACCAGAGATTGACCATTCTTGGGCTATGATATCAATGATATCTATTTGCATTTTGAAATGACATTCAAGTTCTAGTTAAAAATTCACTGAAGAATAGGGACATCAATTTTTGAATATTGCTTTTCTTAAGAGCTTTTATCTATCCAGTTTTATAATTAACATATATCGATATTCATTTTCTGTTTAGATTCTATAAGCATATTAAGTCTTGAAATACACACTTTCTGCTGATGGGAAAATATAATCCAACTCTACTGCATATTTTTAGAATGCTTCCATGTCCTTTCCTATTTTAGATTTTTTTTTTTTTTTATAAAAAATCATAAAATATAGTTCTTTTTCCATAAATTTCATGGGAACTTTCTCATTTCTATTTTCATAACCAGATTTACCCATAACTATTTCCCTTTCAATCACTTTCCAATTCTAAGAAAGTGTTTAAACTGATTAAAAATATTCTGTCCATCTATATGAAGATTCTCTAGGACTTCATCAACATGAATAGTTGTTGGATTATAAACCTGAATTTGATATCTTTCAATAAGTTGAATTTAATTAATTTTGTCATTCTATTTCCTAAACTATAAATCACTATGATGTTGATATTCCATCTGTTTTCAATCATTTAGGCCATTATTAAATATCCATTTTTCAAAGCAGTTATCTTTTCACCTTTTCTTCTAACTTCTTAAAGTATGAAATATTCCATTTAATATTAGACAGTAATTCATCCAATTTTTTTTTGTCTGAAAATGATTTACAATTATAGGTAGCTACATAAAAGGTCATCATCAAAATGATAAACTAGGGCCTAGATTCTACACTGTATTCTTAATATTCTATACCCTAAATAACCAACCACGTCAGTAGCTGAAAGATCAGCGCAGCTGCCTTGCAGGCAAGCAGTTGCTTGCAGACAGTTGTTGCAGGTTCGCTTCCCAGCCGATGCTTTGACATATGGGGGGGAAAAATGACCAACTGATAACTTTATATCTCTGGGGTATGAGGCCCATAACTCATTTTGCCTGTCTTAATAGTAAATATAAAAGATAATTAACATTTACACACATATTTATCCACTACAGCTTGCTTTGAAAAACAACTAATTTCTCAGTTAAAAACTATCAGGCATTTAAAAAGAATGACGTGGTGTTTACTAATCTTAAACTGAGAAATAAAAGTCAATAAATGAACCATACTGGATAATGCATGTTGATGAGTAGCCATCCATATTTGTTTAATATATAAATAACAACATTAGTATGAACAGTTGTAATGACAAAAACTAAAAAAGTGGATACTAAGAATTCATTTTTATTGGTTCTTTTAAGATCTCAAAGAGGAATCAATGGATCTCCTTTTAGTTAAAAGCAAACTTCTTTTGCAATCATAGAGAAAATAAATGATAATAAATAAATAATTAAGAAACAGAATTAAAATTTGTACACAATGATATCCATACTTGAAATGCAGAAATATATAACATACATATTTTGATTTTAATTTAAAATATATATATATTCTTCACATTTAACAATTAAAATTTATATGTAGTCATAGATATAAAATCTATTTTTATTATTTGATATAAAATTTGGGTACTGGTGGAGATTGTATACTGCCACTGCTAGAGATGCCATTTCTGCATAAACACGCAGAAATATCCACAGTAGGGGCCCAAAAGCTCCGTGTGTAGCATGAAGAAACAGCGCCACGTAGTGGACTAGAATTTTGGTAGTTGCTGGTAGCAGATGACATAAGCTAAATGGGCTTATGCATAGCAACCAGCCCACCAAGTGGGCAGCTTTGGTGCCAGCTAGCTGGTGGAATGTTTCTGTGCTTACACATGGTGAACAGCGCCACCTCGCAGCTGAAACAAGCATTGCTGCTTTTGGGCCCCTACTGTGGATATTTCTGCGTGTTTATGCAGAAATGGTGTCTCTAGCAATGGTAGTACACAATTTCCACCAGTACCAAAATTTGCAGTAACACATTATTAACACAACTTTATTAGCGTTGAAAAATAAAATTATGTGGAAATAGTGACAAAATCTTAGTAATTTCTAAATGAAATTTTCTCCCTAGAAATACAAACTTTAAAAAAAAAAAAAAAACCTGTTCTATTTATTGATTTTAACTTAATAACACTGATCTTCATTTAATAATTCATTCATAAAGTATAAAATTATATCGCTAAAATATTTATCTTACTTGTATGATACTTATCAATTAATAAAACCAAAATACACATCATATGATTTTTTCATTTGCTATTAATATCTGCATTAGGAGCAGTAATTCATTCTATTTACTTTTACTTTAGAACCATCTACAGACATATTCAGTGGGCCCAAAACACACCTTCATTAATCTAATTTTTAAAATCTTGACTGGGGCGGCACTTACCCACTCCTTGTTTCAATAGGAATATGACATGTTTCTTTGTTTTATGTTGCCCAATTATGTCGATGGGTAATAGTTTTTTTCTTATAATTTCAAGTGTCAATTGATTATAACAGAAAACAACTATTTTGAAACACATTTCTTGTCAAATTATAATTTAATTATGGGGGGAAAAATATTTTGTGTACAAAACAAAATAGTTTGGTAATTTGTTTAATTTGTCATGAAAGTGTTATATTAAAAAAGTATATAATATTGTGCATCATTATAGCATGGAGCTCAAATCATTTAAGAATTCTTTCCTCACAGGATTATAATAAATGCGAAAATGAACAATAATTATAGTGGTCAGGATTGCCGAGGGGCAAAAAGCATCTATACGCAAAGTAAATTTTACTCCCCCTCCTCCATTATATGAAAAAAAATTTGTAAAAGACATTTTTTCTCAGCGCTTTCACAAAAAAAAACAAAAAACGGTATGCCTTTAGTCATTTAACATGGCAAATATCTTACATGTTTTATTCATTTATTTCAATTTAATAAAAGCAGAGAATAAAACACATGCTAAAATAAAACAAATTAGTATTTAGAAAAATAATTTTTGAAACAATAATGGTATTTATTTTTTTGACTATACAAGCTGCTTGATGGCATTGTCTTTAGCCAAAACCACATTAATATGCCGTTTCTGAGGCCATTTAAGTTCGCTAGTAAAACCGCTTTACGAGGCCCTTTAAATTTGCATGTAAAACTGTCTCTACATGGCCTGTAATGACTAGTTTAATGCGGTTTGCGAATTTATCACAATCTTCATGTGGCTAGCAAAATATGCCTAGTGTAGTACAACTTGTGACATTTTGTTTCACTATTTCTTCGAACATTTGAATTAGTATGTTTTTTACGGTACCATCTATGAGTATGCTTTTTTAAATGTCAGTGTTAATTAAAAATACTGATTGAAAATTGTGTGTTTTACACATGAACTGTCTTAAAATTTGTTTTTAATAATTGTCTTTTTCTTTTTTTTTTTTGGAACAAAGTTAGGAATGTTGTATTTTTGTTTGGAAAAGGTATTGTCAAGTGCAATTTTAGTATATCTTGTAAATCATCATGCTCTTTTCGAGAACACTGTATTATTTATCCAAATGGCATCTTCTGCCCATGAGCATGTTAATTTTAGCCAATTGCCAATGACAGAAAAGGAGGCAGTGTTATTTTGCAGGGTAAAAACATTATACCGCTGCTAAAAAATGTGTTTGTGGATGAGACATATTATTAAGGAAACTACAGTTGTACACCTTGAATGTGAGTCAACATCCTGCCATCGAAACTGTTCCATACACAAGCAGATGTGGTTCGAGGGTTCTAAAATACCTCTTGTGAAAACATTGAGGCTCATATATTTGTGGAGCGATGACGAACTATCAGTCAAAAGGGCCAGCAAAGAATTGGAACTATCCATCTCTACTGTCACCAAGTGGACGTGCAGGTATTGTGAGCTCTTCAGAGAAAGTCTTTCGTATGTTCCTGCCATCAAATCGGAGGGACAGGCTGTATTGTTGAGATAGACAAAACTATATTTTCAAAGAGGAAAAATCATCAGGGGTGAAGGCTCTTGCAGTAATGGTATTTTCAGTGGTATGTGTAGAGAGACAATGGAATGTTTTGTTGTTGCAGTTCCATCAAGTTCTGCCGAAAACCTTTTAAAGTGCATTGTAGAAAACATTAAATCCGGCTCCACAATCTTCTCTGATTGTTGGAAGGGATACCGGACAACTGATCTTGATGGCTTCAAACACCTCCGAGTCAATCATAAATAAAATTTTGTAGACCCCCATAGCAGGTACACACCCAAAACATCGAGCGCCTGAGGTGATTGTTGAAGTAAAAAAATAAAAGACAGCGAGGCGTGCTCCATCAACTCATGAATAAGTACTTGTCAGAATTTATGTGGAGGTGTCTGCACAAGGGAGAAGATTTGTTTATACGTATTAAGAAATGGTTATTAATGAATGATTTGGAGATATCTTTTATTTTTTGGCAATATTTTTTTGGGTTATTTAAAGTTCACTTTAGTTTTTGTTATTCAAATGTTTGTAAATATTGACATTAAAGTTTATTAATGTTTATTTAAAAAATAAAATTTTTAATTTTTTTAAATAATGAGGGTTTGTATTTTTTTTATTTCTTTTTAAAATCATGAACGAGGTGTTTTTTTCCTATAATTTATGGACTATTTTTAAAAGAAAGAAAAGATTTTAATTATGTAGTAACAAAAAGCCAATTTTGCTGTTTTTTTTATTTAAAAAAAAAAAACAAAAACATAAAAAATAATTTAATTAGGTCAAAAGAAGTCCATAAAAGAAATAAAAGTGATATTTTTTAAAAAAGGAAATTATGACAAAAAAAGTTTTAAAAATAGGTCAATTAAAAAAAAAAGGCAATCCAAAAATTAAGAATAATTTAATTAGGCCAAAACAAGTCATAAAATAAACAAAAGAATCACATATGATAGTTTTAAAAATGGAAATTACGCCAAAAAAAGTTTTAAAAATAAGTCAATCAAAAAAAAAAAAAAAGGCAATCCAAAAATTAAGAATAATTTAATTAGGCCAAACGAAGTCATAAAATAAGAAAAAGAATTACATATGACATTTTTAAAAAAGTAAATTACGCAAAATATTGTAATTTTTAATAATATGGAATAGGCCAGGGAATGAAATATTTATGTGTATTAAACAGTATAAAGCCTCATCAAGCGACTTGTACGGTCAAAAAAATAACTACCACAATAATTAAATAATACCTTAAAACAAAAATAATTATTTATTAAATTTGAAATTTTTTATTTCAAAAGTTTTCATATTATTTTTTTGAACGATCCTATGAAATTGCTAGTAGAGATAGGAAATATAAGACTAATTTTTTAAATATTTATGTGTTTTGTTATATTAAAAAAAACTACCACCACCACCACACACATCCACGAAAACATAGCTCTGTTTCCCAACCCTTATCAGGCTGGCTTTGATATTATATAAATAATTCTAATTTACACAGATGCTAAACTCCCCATACAATAGCATCACTCAGTGCAAGTCAGAGTAATAAATGGATTTAGCCTCTGCGTAAACAGCCTGTGTATGCATAAAGAATGCTGATCATGAGATATTTAGTGGTTTAATTATAGTTTACTTATCTAATTATTACATTCGAATATCGGCCTTTCAAGCCAATTGTGCAAACGCTTTGCGAGTGTTAAATAATAAATGAATACCCTCTGACCAATACAAGATATAGAATTTATGCAGGAATAAAAAGAATCCTCTTATTCCTACGACTCAAATATTTATATATGAGCAAATCTGAAGTACTGGCACAGAAGGTGTGACAATAGAACGGTCACTTTAAATTACTATATACAATGTCTGAATGAATGACGCCGATGAAATTTTCTAGAATTTACTAAACATCATTCCAACTGAAACTTAATCATATATATAAATAAGCATTTATTTTTTTTTTATTATAAATATTTGAGTCATAGGAATAAGAGGATTCTTTTTATTCCTGCATAAATTCTATATCTTGTATTGGTCAGAGGGTATTCATTTATTATTTAACACTCGCAAAGCGTTTGCACAATTGGCTTGAAAGACCGATATTCGAATGTAATTACAATTGAATACAGACGCTATAAAAATAAATGCGTATTTATCTGATTATTAAAAATATTATCTTTAGTCAAAGTATGAATGTTTGCAGTACACCTGGGTCTCGTTTTATGTGGTAGATAGGTTCCACAGAAAACCCGCATTAAAAAAAATTGCACAAAAATAGACTTAACTTACCTTGAAAAATGGGAGATAGGTTCTGTACTTTTCAGAATTCGCATAAAAGCAAAGCAACAAGGAAAAAATATTTAAATTTTGCATTAAAAAAATAAGCAAATAAAGTATGAATAATAAAAAATTTGAAATATTTGAAAAAAATTAATCCAAGACAAACTTTTTTTACTTTTTTTACTAACTGCAGTATTTAATTTTACACTTTTCATACACATTTTAATCATTACCGCTAGCGTTCATTTGTAAACTGGGAAGAAATCAGATTGGATATGATGTATTGTGGCGTCTCCTTAAACGATGTCAAGAATCTCTCAGCAATTATGCCCAGAAAAACCTGTTAGCCACTTTATTTTTATTCGTGATGTGATGTACAACTAGTGCCACTTTTAGTTTTGTACTGTGTTAATGGTTTTCTGTTTCTATATTAAAAAAATGAAATCGTAATCAAAACAAAAACATTAGAAAGATTATTTTCAGTTTATAAAATCTTCGTTTTTTATTTTAAAAATCTAAAAGATTATTTATTTCTGTTATATATAACAAAATACGGTTTAAAAATTTACATTTTTTGAATAATTATTGGGATATTTTTATATGTAAGTATAAATCTATTACTATTATTATTTACTCATTAGTATAAATAGGTTATTTACATAGAAGTTAAAATGCTAAATACAGCTTCAGGCTATATTCACGTTAGCTGCTAATATAACGTTATATTTCTGAAAGAAAAAAAAAGGATTTCAAGTCAAAATATGTTATTAATAATTTAAATTTCTTGATATCTAATAAATATAGCGAAATATGAAAGATATTAAGAAAAAAACATGAATCGCATAACTTCAAAATCGCATTAAAATAATCCGCATAAAACGAGACCCAGGTGACTTTGCTTCTGATCTCCATCCTGCACAATGAGGAGAAAAGAGTGTTTGGCTTGTCTCCATTATTCTTTCTGTACCAATATTTAGATCAACATTAACTGGCAGGTCAATAATTCATTAAAAATAGTTGTTTGTTGGAAAACCAAGTGAAAATCTCTCATGCACAAACTTATTCACATTCGGTATTTTAGATTTTCATACTTTTTGTTTATTGATATAACTTTTATATTTTATTAGGACCACCAAACTAGGTCAATTTTAAATAGTACCATTGGAATAACTCTTATAATCCATCAACAATTTTCTTGTTAAAAAGTTCTTTGTTTTAAAAATCCATTCATTACTTTTAATTCAGAACCTTTCCAATACAAAACTTGTTTATGTTTTTTATTAACAAAAATAGTTTAAATTGTTTTCATTCAATAAGATATTTACACTATTGTATTATTTTATTTTTTAATACTTAGTAATAACTAAGTCCTATTAAATATATCAGGGGTGGCCAAACTTTTAGACATTGGGGCTACTTTATTGGCGAAAGTGTATCTGAGGCCAATTATGTTTTTTTCAGAAGTTTGAACTGGAAACCAGGAAAAATTTGCAATATCTATCAGCCATTTTATGCTTATTTTATTGTAAATTCATAGCTTCATCGGTATTTAAATTTAAATTCCCAAAAAATCTGCTATTGGTAATATTTTTCACAAAAAATTGATTTCTGATTGCGATCTACTATATATATAGTCCCACCTCTTTTCCCATATAAAGTGCCACAAAGCACTGGCTGTCAATTTTAGTTATTGTTCTTCAGGTGTTTCTAACTTTAAAAAATCAGAAATCAAAATAAAATGTTTTATGCTTTTGTAATAGATTTTGAATGTAAATAAATATATTTCTCATAATTTTTTACATTTATAATTAAGTTTTTACATTAATTTATTTAAAGATAAACTTTGATTTGAAAATTTTTAAATTTTACAAGCAGAATAATCAAGACAAGTGAATAATGTTGACCACTATTGCTTTTGTAATAGATTTTGAATGTAAATAAATAAATTTCTCATAATTTTTTACATTCAAAAATAAGTTTTTGCTTTAATTTAATTAAATATAAACTTTGATTTGAAAATTTTTAAATTTTTACACAAGAAATAATTAAGAGAAAGTGAACAGCACTTGACTGCTATTCAAGACAAGTGAATAACATTAACCGCTATTTGCATATCAATGACATTTGATAATAGCTAAAATGCAACTATTTTTTGTAAATATGGATTTTATGATTACTTTTTACACTATATTGACTAATAATGTGGCCAAATTTAGATTTTTATTTAAAATATTTAATTTTAGACAAAGAAAAGACAACAGAAGTGAATAATCAGCTATCATAATTTCTAAGACTCAAGAAATCACCAGCGTTTTCACGTAATGATTGTTTAAAGTATAATTCCTTTGTTTTACTGCTGGCTATTTTTCATATGTTTTTCTTCAGTTATTAACATTATTATAAATTTTTCATGACATTAAACCAATTTGAATGTAAAAGAATTCAATTTTTAGAAACTAAATTAAAACAATTCTGATTATTGTACATTAATATATTACAGAAAGGAAACTGGCTAGATCCATATTTAACGAATCAAATCACTCAAATTTTTACTCAATCTGGCCATTAAGAAAATTCATCAGATAAAAGGTTAAATTACCCCAGCTCACTTTAGTATTATAATTTATCCATGTCACTTTATAAAATATTTATTAAATTACAATTTTAAATTGCCTATAAATAATTATTTTCTAAAGCTGGTCCTGAATTTAAAAAAAAATTGTTTTAGAATTATATTAAAATAAATTCAATGCAAATTTTACAAAAAAAAGACAAGGTTGACTTTCAGAGAACTTGCGGTCAACTGGTCGAACGCGGTTGATGTCTTATATAGTTTGACAAATAAAGATTTAGCCAGGAATTATTTAAGAAAAAAAATTTAAAATTTTCATACTTAGATTATTTATTTAATACATTTCAAGAAGTAAATAAAATGCTTTGCACTTTATTTTGTTTATTCATGGGTTATGTTGAATAACTATAAAAAACAAAAACAAATCAAGCACTTTGTATTTTTATATATAAAAATACAGCTAGAACACCATCATCACAAACCTTCAGGAAAACACTAAGCTCTTTTTTTGTTCCACTAAACACATTTTTTTAGTCTTTATCAATAGTGCAATCATGTAAAGATTTTGCATTAAATAATATTGTTAACATGAAATTTGTTAAGAATTAAATATATTGATGTGCAATATCTTTTTAAAAATTATGGTTTTTACTCATTCTGTTTTTTTTAGATTTGAGCTGCAGTGTGAATTACAGATCAATTACGAGTTTTTAGTTAAAGAGCAAACCCAAGTCCATACAATAAAAAAAAAAAAAAAAGCTGAATAATAAAACATGTATAAAAATAAGATATCATTATTAAAAATAAAAAAAGCTATTTCATAAAACATGTAAAATATAATACTGCATTAAAAAAAAAAGAAAAAACAGAAATGATCCCAAATCTCACATTCCAGAATTGGCCTCTCTACCAGTATTCTGAACTAAAGCAGATATTTAAAGTCTGTAAAATATTGGTAAACTCAATTTGATCACATGCAGAATTACCATAATTATGAAGCAATATTTTAAAAAAATTACCAATAATAATGTTATTTTTTATATAAATTAGAATATTTAAATAAAAGTAATTAAGAAATCTAAACATTTTTATTTACATATAAATTTTATTAATTATAGCCATGAAAGGATGTCAGCCTATTTGCTTTAATGTAATAGTAGAATACATATGAAATATATTTCGAGGCTGGTGCAATTATTACATTAAGTAAAGTTATTCCTCTATATTTAAAAAAAAGTATTTACAACCAGAATGTATTTCTAACAATAAAATGATTCAGAAATCTAAACATTTATATTAATTATCACAACAAAATGGTGTATACATGTAGTATATTTCGAACTCAAGCCTTGAAATTTGAGGCTGAGGTAATTGTCACAAATAAATTAAAGTAAAGAAGTATTCCTCTCACATTTAAATAAAAAAATTAAATATTTACACTCAGAGCGTATTTCTAAAGATGAAGTGATTTGAAAATGTAAGCATTGTTAGTTATGTATAAATTTTATCAATTATCTTGGAATCTTTGTGCCCCACATAATCTGCACACCCACATGCAGTGGCCCTGATTGTGACATTCAAAATTTTACATATCTTGCTGAGCAGAGGAAAAGTTCTGAATCAGCATTTTGCTTTTTGGCAAGAAATTATTTTACTTTTACTACAACTCAAAATGTATGTAGAAAATTTGAAAATGATGAATGGTGGTGTCTTTTAGCCTTTCTGTGTGACCACAGAAAAACTTGGTAAGCTCAATCATTGTTTATAAGTTGACAATAAATTAATTTCACATGCAGCAAATTAAGTATGTGCTTTTAAAGAGTGCAGAATATATGATTTTTATATATGCACACATTTTTATGATAAAAATAGATGTGAGAAATGAGTCATTATATCTAATTAATAAGAAACTAAGCATTTATTAGAAGATGCAAAACCAAATACGGCATGATTTTCCCACTGCTCAGTCCGGATGCAACCCCCCCCCCCCCCATATATATATATAAGGAATAAAGTTAATAGTTAGAAATAAATTTTATGTTTAATAAAATATATATAAAATCAATACTAAATAGAAAGATTTTATGTTGAATAAAATATATTAATTAGTTTTATAGATGACTATGCATTGAGAGTAATAATTAATCAAATTTAATCTAACTAAAATCTCTTTATCATTGACTACTTTTTGTATATAACTAATATATATATATTATTAAACATAAAATGTTTCTTCTATTGATAACTTTACTTTTTATAATATATATATATATATATATGTATGTGTGCGTGTAAGCTTTAAACGCAGACATAGCCCGAACCATAATAAAAGCTAAAGAAGATGGTATTGTAATTTCCCCAGAAAACTATATAATCATTTCAAATTATTTAGCTGCCTTATAAAGGGATTTAAGAGCAGATTTTAAGATTTAAGAAATATTAAGAATTATTATGCAACTAAGCTGCATTGGGATATGATTATGCAAAGCTATTTGATGAATTCATGCTTAAAAACGATAAAAATCCGGAGATTATTTTTTTAAAAATGATGTAGAAAAAAAAAAAAAGAATCTTGGAAATTAATACCAGAAAAATACAAAACTGTGACTAAATGCTACTTATGTTGTTCGCATCAATGTTCTAAAATAAAGAACGTATGAAAAAGAACATGTAGCAATTATAAATAATCAAAAGTTTGTGTCAATATCAACAATTACCCTAATTTTTAAATAAACAATTAGACACATATTTTATACATTATCATATTATAAATATAATGTACTATGTTGACGTTGCAGCCTGAGAAACTTAGTAAACATATATGTGATTCGAGGAAAAAAAAATGAACGTGGCTAATCTAAACTAAGCTTGAATAGTAAATGATGATGGTTAAGATTAGAATCTAATTGGAGAATTTGGATATAACAGTACCAACAAGACACAGTTAATTAATCAAACTCACAATAGATGGTTTAAGAGTCAAGTAAACAGAACGACTTACTGTTCCTAATTCAGATTATTAATTATTATTACTAATATAAATGATCATAAATTTTCTACTTATCTTTGTTCAAGTTATTTAGCAAACTATTAAATCATAAAATAAAAAAAAGTGAAAATAAATGTATTAAATAAATCAGGACACTCTAGCATACATCATATGTTACAAAGCAAACAAAATGCTTTTCACATCTGTATAAAATCGATATTCACAATAAAAACAAATGCACCAGTGAATATAATAATTATTAATGTTTAAAAAGCCAATGCTTTCTCTTTTTCAAATATGGATGCTAAGATTTTATATACCCTCGTATATAAAATAATATATGCATTTACATAATGCACTAAATCTATGGGAGTACTGGGAGCAAATAAATTTCTTTTATAAGTCCTTATAAAATGAAAAGAATAAATCCTAAAGAAATGAAAATAATTTAATAAATGTTAATCTCTTAAGGGGGGGGGGGATAAATGAAATATCTTCTTTCTTTTCATAGATTAATTATATCTAAAAAGAAGTAATAATCAAAAAAATATATATGTAAGTGTGGGCATCCTTAAATAATGGAGTTTTAAATAAAACAGTAATTAACAATATTTAAAAAAAGATAAGACACTAGAAAAAGCATTTTCTTACCATGACTTATGGCAAAATTGAATAATATCGAAAATAGGTATTCCAAGTGAATAAACTATATTAAACATGGGAGATAACTCATATTTTTATAAAATTATTAGTCAAATTTTGTTGGAATCTTAAGAAAATAATTGTTATAAGGTGTTGATAACAGGCCACTTATACATCAAGAAAATATATTTTGAAAAACATCTCAATCGAAAAAAATATTGTATTGAATAAAAAAGACAGTAGCTTGATTTGAGGCCAATGCAATACACAACTAAACGAAAATTATTTATATATATATAACGTTTTGAACGTTCATCAAATTATAACAATAATAAAAATTGTAGTACCTTTTCTTGGTTAAACATTCAAAATGTTTATATATATAAATTACAGTGAACACAAAAAAAGAGAAATGATATATTTTTTTGAATTACAAAGATTATTTACATGTCCTAGTTTTAAAATAGTTATTTTTCAATTCATCTATTTATTGATTAGACCTCTACCATTCCTGATATTCTAATTTATTATGGCCAAAGCCTAAGATAACTTAATTGGAAGTCACTGTAATTAAAGGAAAGACAGAGAAATCATATAAACTCCATGAATCAACTATTAGCAAATTAGGCTAACAACTATTCAAAAATAGAATATCCTCAAGCTATAGAAAATAATCTTACAAAAAACAATAATTTTGTTAAGGATTAAGTTACTTAATAACCACATCAAAAATAGCTTGATTACCATGGTAGACCAGAGTTAACTAATATTTGAATAGGAAGTTTTCTTCCAAACATGAAGCCCAAAGATGGAGAAGAATATTCAATTAAAAATCATCTAAAGGGTCTCAATGAAACTCCAATGAAGTCATCAGATTATCTATTGCTCTTCACAATGAATAATTAAATTGCAAACATAATACCCCATAATTAAAAAACCTGTCAATAAAGTTATTTCAACTGAGAAAAATAATGCACAGGTAATTAAATTACAAGTCTAGTGATTTGAGAAACTATTTATCAATTTATTCCAATATCTAACAACAAAAAACAAACTAGATCTTAAGATGAGAATTATAGAAAACCTGCTAATACTGTATGAACATACCATGAAATTAAAAAAAAACTAAATATACACACATCAAGCAATAGAAGATGTGATAGTATTTTTTTTTTTTTTTGTAAAGATTAATGACATTTATTTAAAGTAATTTTTTTTCTACTTTATTTTACAAATTGAAATCTAAATAATTAGTTAACTGAAAAAATTTTCTTTCTAAATTTCAATATATTCATATATATTTTTACTTTTTTGATTTATACATTAGTGATATTACTCTGGGATCAAAATATATTTTATTTATACCATTGATTCACACAGTATTAAAAATTAAAATAATAATTTGTTAGATAAAGACAGAAAAATAAGGTCTATTTTTTTACTGATATATATGCGAGTAAAGTTATGCATTCCCTTTCGAAATATTTGTGTTTCTAATTTACCCTATGTTTTATTCCACATGTTCATGTCATTGTAACTGTTATTACTATGTGATTATCCATATAGTATATAAACACAGATGGACTACTCATCAATGCACATCATCCTGTGTTGTGAGTTTATTGGCTTTTTATTTCTAAATTAGCTTAATAATTCTCAACTGAAATATCATCTGAGTTTTCTTGGATGCAGAATGCATGAGTCTATGAACTTTTTTTTTAAAATAGAAATTTAAAATAATAACAAAATTAAATTACAGCCCTTATTCCCAGAATACTCATGACAGCAATTGGTTACCAAAGGTAGTAAGTTGCTAAGATTTACCTGATTGACAACCTTTTATTTAATTATACATATAATTGTAGATCACTTTCAAGCAACAAAGATTGCAACTGTTTAATATTAAATAAAACACTGTTGGACTGTGTCAAGCTAGTGAGAAATATGAAGAGACAATTGATTTCAAAAGTGTCATATATTTTATTATAAAGGCACAAATATTGGAAGCACAATTAGTGTGAGATTTATTATAAATAAAAAATGAAAGAATATTGTGGAGAATGGTGCTACATCAGATAAAGTGGCAAGATTAGTTATTCAACTTAATGGAAGATATCAAATGCAGATAATTCAGCTTTATGCCCTAACAAGTTACTGTGATAAAGAAGTAGAAGATTTTTATATGTATAAGATGCTTTTGATCAGGCCAAAGAATCATGGGAAATATTCATACTAGAATAGGTAAAAAATTATAAGATATAAATGCTATGAGTAAATTTGGTTATGACGATAGAAATTAGAGAACTCGGATTTGTGGAGTTTGCAGGAAAAAAATATATATATGTATACATATTATGAATTGTTTCTTTGAAAAAAAAAAATACTAAGGTGGAAATATACATGGAAGCATCCAAAGAAAAGTTCAGCAGAATTGGATTATATTTTGGCGAACAGAAAATATGTAATTCAAGATTGCAATGTTAATAATAGTGATCAATGATTCGGGAGATGTAAAATATGTGCTAATGCGAAACTAAAAAATCAAAAATTATTAAAAAAATAATAATCACAGTTAATATTCCTAACTTTCAGAATCATTCCAATGAATTTAAATTAAATCTTGCAAATCATTTAAAAATATTAACAAATTTTGAAGATAGTTCAGAGTGAATGAAATTAAGAACATAACTAATATACTATTAAAAACTGCAATAGAGATAACTGATACAATGAAGCACTAGCAATTTTTCTATTGAGACAAGACAGTGTATAAAGAAAAAAAGAAATATGAAAATATATAAAAATGATCCATTAAGAAAAATTGAATATCTAATTTATAAAAATGCTATGAAAAAGAATTAATAATAATGAAAGAAAACATAATTGTGAATTAGCAAGGATAGGTGTAGAAAAGAATAAGACTCAAAATGTAAATTATCTTGGCATAAGTAGGAAAATTAATTCTGCATTAAGATGAAAAGATGGAATTATTATTAAAAAAAAGAAATGATATTGTGAAAAAGGTGGAAGAGTTCTACAAAGAGTTATTTATAAAATAAAGAACAAGAAAACAAAGTATCCTCTAAAAATATTACATCTGAATAGCTCAGTATTTTAAATAAAAAAATAAGACACCCAAATAAATCTATGATGAAGAAAGAAATATCAGACAATGATAGAAATATTATCAATAACTTAAAATAAGCAGGTGAAGAAATAAAAAAATTGTTAGCAAAATTATATACCAAATATTTACATAATAAAGATATACCAGATGATTGAAAGAATGCAGGAGTAATATTAATATTTTAAAAAAGGCGATACAAAAGATATTAAAAATTACAGCCCTATTAGTTTTTTTATCAAATCTATACAAAATTTTTACGAATATAATTATAATTTGTCTATAGTGACCATGCATTGCTGTGGCTCAGTCTGGTTAAATGAAAGAAAAGAGAAAACACACATTTCTAATATGTTTAATTTCACAATGCTTGTGAGTTTACAATATTTTTTGTTGTTCCATTGTCTGTGCAGATATAGAAATTGTCTGGTTTGCTGACTCTAGAACATGCAACATATAATTGTCCATGTGAAAAGCAATCCTTGTCTAGATCTAAACTGCACAATTCTAAAGATTGGCCCTGACTGTCTATGTAGATATAGAATGTCTGGTTTGCCGATTCTAGAACGTGCAACATATAATTGTCCAGGTGAGAAGCAATCCGTGTCTAGATCTAAACCACACAATTCTAAAGATTGGCCTTGAGCTTTGTTGATGGAGATTGCAAACACCAATTGAATTGGGAATTGCAATCTCTCACATGAAATAATTAAATCAAAATGAAAATAAATCAAAATCTATGAAAATTCAATGTAACAATACAATCAGAAACACTGAAATGGAATCCTAAAATATTTAGTATAGTGTGTGTGCTTTTACATTCAATAGATAGCGTTGTTTTAAAAAAGCATGTTTTACCTGTGACAGGTATGACATCTATATAATAGTAGGTAATATTTATTAAGGCAATAAACCTCAAGAATATGCGTTTGAAAATGTGACGGTCTGACAGCTTGAAAATGCAAAGGTAGAGACCTGTAGAGGTCCCTACCTTTGCATTTTCAAGCGCATATTCTTGAAGTTTATTGCCTTAGTAGGTCCCTACCTTTGCATTTTCAAGCGCATATTCTTGAGGTTTATTGCCTTAGTAAATATTACTTATGTAATCAGTATGCATTAAATAAATTTATAATAAAGTACATAGTAAATATATAAAAACATGTGCGTATTCGAATGCAACGTTGTGTCAAAATTTCAAAGCAATGGGTGAAGAACTTTCGGAGATTTAAGATTTTGAACAAATGAACATTTACATTTTTATTTATATAGATTAATAAATTTTGTTTAGATCTGTTTTAGCAGTTGTTTACTGTTATTTGCTCTGCCAATTGATATTTCTAAATAATCTCTGTTTTGTACAATCCAAAGACATTTTTAAATGTCTATGAGTAATGGTGTAGTTGTGTAGGCATTTATCCTTAAGATCCTCACCAGTAAACTCTCATATTCTAGGCTAAAGGTCTAGTGGCACCCTCTGGTGTTAGTGGTGAGCCTTCTGTCCATTGCAATATATTAATAGCCAATCAAAAAGTTATCACATGAAATAATTGTACTTATATATTGAAATGGAAATATCCATTTCAATTTTAGTTAAGTGGCAAAATATAGGGAGAGTAATTTAAAGTTGAAACATTATATTGCATATTAATGAAATAATACAGCCTAGAAAATACAATATATATTTTAAATTTGATATAGATATAGGCACACACACATTAGATATAGGAAATTTAATGTATATTAAATAAAAGTACTCTTGTGCTTTTAGTTTTTGTTTAAGTTTCAGTCAACAAAGACCAAGTTGAAAAAAACTAAGGATACTAAATCAATTCAAATCAGAGGTAAAAAATTACATCATATTGATCTATTATCAAAATTAATTACTAAGAAAATGATCTGTTATCTTGGATTTGTAATTAAGCTTTGTTGTATATTTTATTTCCTTTTCTTAAAAATTTTAATTTGTTCAAAAATAAAAGCAAGTTCTTTAGAAAAAAAACTGTAGCATAAATAGCAGGCAGCAGGTATTAACTTATCTTTTCTTGTGTTCTTTTTTCTTTTGTCTGGTTCATGCGCTGTCATACTGAGTGTCAATAAAGGGCTTATCTTACAGCTAATGGACAACTAACAAGTTTTTTTTTCAGCAGCTTAATTTATATTTAGGAATTCCTTCCTAGATGTATAGAATCAGCTGAGCGGAATGTTTCTAACCCTTGAAGTAGTTAAATCATTTTAGCCATGTACCAATTATATAAAACCTACAACAATCAATAATGTACCTTTAAAATAAGTGGAAAACAGAACAGTTCAAAAACATGTGGAAACTTGAACATGACTGAATGTTTTAAAAAAACACTATCAAGACAAATGCAAGATCCTGTAACACTGATTTCAATTTGAAATTTCCATACAGAGCTCTTGCAAAATAAAAAATTAAAAAGAAAGTAACATATGCAAATAAAATAAATATCATTGCTGATGAATTTTACTGACTGCTGTATAAAAATGAATGAGTAACCTCTTTTATTAACTATTATGAGTAACCTCTTTTATTAACTATTATTATTTACATTAATCATCTGCTGTTGACAACCGAGTCTCTAGATATCAATAAGCTAGAGCATAATAATTTACTAGTAGTCGTTGAGAACTTTGTAGGAGTCTATGGTTTGATATCCTCATTAGTAAATTATAACCTTCTTCCACAAAGATTATTAGTCAAACTCCTAATAAAGATGGATGTTTTGATGTAAGACATTCTAGATGGTAAATCTAGTGGAACCTTCTGGTGTTGGATATCCATATCTGCAAATTCTTGGTTGTCCATTACATAATATATTTTTTATAACTTGCTGCTATGATATAAGATTCAATTATGATAGGAAAATATGCCATATCAAAGTTCCAGTTGGCATATGTTTAAAAATTTAAAAGTTGTAATTTTAGAATTATTCTTGATTGTCAAAAAGTGGAGCATGACCAAATCATTCCTTAAAAAAAAATTGAAATATTTTGTTTTGGCATTATAGTACAATATTTATAACTTAGTTGATATGATGGACGCCTTTATGATACATATTAAAAAAGATCAGAATTTTTTTTTTACAATGGAATAAATAAATAAAGATGAAGTTGGAGAAGATAAGAAATCCTTTACAACATATATTAAAAAGCAAAAACAAAGAAAAATAATTTTAGAATGGAACCAATAAAGAAAAATAAAAATGGAGAAAAACAAACAAACAAACAAATGGAATAAAACCAGAACCTGAGAAAGTATCATGGGAAGAAGATAGCCCTGAGATGGCATTTAGAATAACAGAAATAATTGTAAAAAATAAGCACTTAGAAAAGGAAGATCAAAAGAGAAAATATGCTCAAGAGATTTAATGTATCAAATATTGTGCAAGAAATGAAAACAATAATATCTGCAAAGTCAACAGAAGTATTGAAGAAATTCAGCAGAAAACGGGAGAGAATTATATTAATATTCAAAATAGCATAAGTGAAATTAAAAAGGAGATACAGTCAGAAGTAGGAAGAATGGATAGAGAAGTTGCAGAAACAGATCAATGATAAAATGGAAATTACAAATGAAAAAATTAGTTGTATATACATTAATCATATGGATAAAGTAGAAGGAAAATAACATGATCTAAATGAGGAAATAGTGGTGGCTTAGATTGAACTAAAAAAAGACAGAAAACAATCGCAAGATAAATCAAATGCTGCTGCACTGAGAGTGACTAAAATATTTAAAGTGAATACTAAGGTACTAAATATGAAGATGGAAATAACAAGATGATGGGCAAACCAACCTTAATATTAAGGAACTAAATATGAAGATAACTAATGGGTACAATAGCAAAATGATGGGCAAACCAACCAAATTGTAGCAAAAGCATCCAAATTAAAGCATTTAAGTCAAATATCAGAGAAGGCCTAAATATCTGTTTCACTCCCATGACTAGAAAGAAGTAAAGATAATTTTTGCCTGTAATCATTTTCATGGAGCAGTCAAAGACTAGTGGCATGCAATCCTGCATAGCTTCTGAAGTAATGAAAGATAACCCATGGTAACAGGTGAAAACTATATTTAGTTCTTCTACTGATAGATCTCCAAATTGGCTATTGTAGGCTTTCCTCTATCTGAAGGCCAAATTATTTGTTCCATCATATGCCATAATATTCACCCACAGTTAGACTTTGGCAATATAAAAAAAGAACTTCAAATAAAATCAGGATAGACCAGCAGACTCCATGCTACAGCAGCACAGTACTCATGTGATGACAGTCAAATGCATCATATGAGAAGACCTCCTATCCAAAGACAAAATCATAGAAAGAGAAGATGGAAGAGACAACCATATGCACCAAGAGATCCAAATCTCCACAAAATCAAACAACTGACAATCCAGATCATATCAGAAGATTTAATTCTTCAATGTTTCAAGAAGCTGGAAAACTTATAAGGATTTTGTTGAAACATTCAATACAGGAGAGTCCAATTTAGGAACAAAATAAGAATAATGAAGATTTTTATTAATGTCATCATTGATAATGATGAAGAGAGCAATGTTGCAAGAAGCTGGAAAACTTATAAGAACTTTGTTGAAACATTCAATACAGCAGAGTCCAATTTAGAAACAAAATAAGAATAATGAAATTTTTTACTAAGGTCATCATTGATAATGATGAAGGGGATATGCTGGCATCATACACATAAGCCTGTTACATTATTTCCATGATGTTGATGTTTCAAACAAAAACTCTTAGTGATACAAGCAGTCAGATGTCTTTACTCTACAGTACCACCTCCTATTAAGCTATACAAAAAGCCAGCCACAAGTTTTAATAATGCTGTTGAGAAAAATGCAGATCACATTAGTCAATGAGAAAATGCCCAATATAGAAACCAAGCAAGTACAGCTCACTATCCAGTTTGGAGAGAAGTTCAGTAATGTATTCTTAGTTATGCCAAGATTAAATCTAGATATGATCATAGGTTTAGAGCTATTACAGTCAAAAATATATTTTAGTTTATTATCAGAGTACATTTATTTGTGATTAGATGATGCCATTTGAAGATCTAAAAGAGTCTAGCATATCAAACATTCAGTATATGTAAGCCATTGATACTCCAGATATAAAGGTTAAGGTTGAAAAATTTGTTTTAAAGATGCCAGAGGAACAGAAGTCTTTAAAGAAGCTTTTAGTAAACTATTACCAAGTATTTTCTAATAGACCAAAGTTTATTAATGGGTAAGTGCATCAGATTAAGATGAAAAAAAAAGATATATTCTACAAACAATCAGAGAACTTCTGTTTAGATTACAAGGAAAGGGGTTCTTCACTGAAGTGGACAATATTTAGTTACTGACAGACACCATTTCAGCTTTATGATTACTGATATACAGCCTTCTGGTATGAAGGATATAATAAGATCTTTAAACATATGCCCTTTGGGTTAATTAGCAGTAGTTCCAGATCTCTTGAGGTGCCTGGGTAAAGTGCTTTCAGATGAAAAGAGAATCATTATTTTATATAAAGATGATATAGTCACTGCTTTTAAGAATGTGGTAGAAAATCTCAACTATCTAGAATTATTTATAAAAAAAGGTCAGATAAAAACATTATTAATTTACAGAAAAACTAACTGGGAACCAAGATAATGTCATTTCTGGGGTTTCTGATAAGAATTTCTCTCAACCAATGAATGTCAGTTAAAGTCATTTCTAGGACTTTGCAACTTAGATTTTATTAAAACCTTGCAATGAATATTTTTTACTACAACTCTTACATAAAAACCATCATTGAACCTAGACAGGATGATTTCAAATCTATACCAAAACTTATTTCTTTGAACAAGTTATTCTGGCATATCTAGAATTCACTAAATCTACCCCCAAACTGATAGCAGTGGCTTTGGTATGAGAGTTGTGCTATTTCAAACTGAAGAAAACCATCACAAAAAATTCCTTAAGTAGCCAAATCTTGAAATGAGCGGGAAAAAATTACATTACAACAGAGTCATCACTTATTGTGTGGGTCTTTGGAAAAAGAATTAAGCCTGACCATAAGAGCTTAGAATTTCTAAATAGTACCTATTTGACCAATGACCATTTAATCAGTTAATCTTTCCTTGCAAAAATTTACTTATAAGACCATTCACTGTAGTGAAGTAGACAATGCGGTGGGGAATATCTTGAGTTGTAATCTGATAAGCATTTCCTTGTAAATTATAACACTTGTGATGGATGATTCAGTAGGAAAAAAATTGCAATGACAATGAATTAAAAAGATTGACCAGAATATGAATATATAGCTCTCTTAAAGCATCAGATATTACTTCAACATCCCTTCATTAATCTTTTGCATGGAATTCAAGATGTCTATAAATTGACTAACAGATTATTGTTTTACAAAACGCATTATACTGAAAATCTGTGTAATATTCTTATCCTAAAAGCCTTAAAAACCAGTTTGTAAAATATACTCATTGTTTATATGAACATTATGGCTCACATAAAGTAGAATATATTTTCTAAAAACTATTCCATTGGCTAGGCATTTATTCCAATATACTGTTTGTCCAAAAAACCTATCAGACAAAACATCTAACCAAACAGTTTACTGGTATAATGAACTCTATCATACAAAAAAATCTAAAAGAGCTACATGTAATTGACCTCTACAGACTAACTACCACTTAGACAATGTCAGAAACCATGACTCAGACAATGTCAGAAACCATGACTCAGACAATGTCAGTTTCTGATAAATAATATAAGTTTTCTAAATATGTCAAGGCTTATCCTATTCAGAGATCTAATGTTCATAATATGTTTTGAGTTTTACAGGATGAACAAACCCTTAAAGTTGGAAAATCTCAGGTCATTCTCACTAATCAATGTACATCTTTCAATTTGAAGAAGTAGAACGCTGAACACAAGGCAGACAAGGAAATTAAATAACTGACTCTGGTTAAATGTCAGTTCTAATCATTGGGGATGGATAAACCAAACTCAAAATATAAAGGAATTGTATTGAATGGCCTCAAAAATGAAGTCTACTGGATTTTTAGCTATACCACTACACTTTGGAAAAAATTGTTCAATGTTAATCAAAAACACTATTTCCAGTGATCCCTGAGGAGATTGATCTAAACCAGGACAAAGAAATGGCTCAGCTCAAAACGCATGAATATTAGAGGACTTTCTGATAAAAGTAATATTGTCTTTGTGCAAAAAATCACATTCAACTAATTCATCTTATCAAGGTTTGTATGCAATTCATAGGAAAATCAGGAATAATGTTTTTATTCTAAAAAATTATTCAGGAATACAAGGGTCTTACAATTATTCTGACTAATTGGGGACATTGACATATGAAAGGGGGTTGAAAACATAGAATAATAATGGAACCTTAAAATCCATTATTTGTTGAGGACATACACAATAAAAATACAATTGGATAATAAAGTTAATGGTTAGAATTTTTCAAATGGGAAATTTGAATTAGATATTAATAATACAAATTTTTTTTTTGTTCCATCAGAAAGAATTTGAAATATCTATTTCAAGTTTAACTGGATAGTTGGCATTAGGGCGAGTAATTTAAGATTCAAACATTAGATTGCATATTAGTGAAATGGGATAGTCTAGCAAAATATAAAAGGTTACATCTTAAATTCAATGTAGATAGATATAGGCACAGATACATTACATATAGGAAATTTCATGCATGTCATTTTTTAAAAAAAGAAAAAAATCATTTTTGGTCACAAACCACAATCTTTTTTTTATTATGATAGATCAATTGCCATCAACTATGAATATGCATATTGTAACAAAACAATGTTAAAAGGGATCAGATCCTTTATATTTAGTAGATTATTGTAAAAAAAATATATATGTACAGTAAAGTCACAAACCACACTATATTTTGTTCCAAACCTTCCTTGCATTCAACAAATACAGTATATTACAGCTCACAAATTGTTGATAAACAGTGATTACAATAGAATACATATTGTTTTTTGAACTACATACATACAGTACTTTTCATATATATATATATTAAGAAGTTTTTTACTCATGCATTTATGAATCAATAGGAATAAGAAAAAAAATGTCATATTTTATTTTTAAAATAAAGAAAATAGTGAAATGTCTGACTTTCATTCTAGTAAATACGATCTGGGCAATATTTTTATCTTTCAACAACTTTTTTTAATATAGAAAATTCACTTTATCAAGAAATTATAATCTCTCTAATTATTGTAATGTTTTTAAATTAGTATTAATTTTAAGTACGTTTTAAAATTTTGTAAAACTTTTAGCAATGTGTTCAGAAAATATTTTATTACACAAAATACTGTTCATCAAATTTGGAAAAAATAATAAAAGCTAACTAAAATGTATGTGCTTTCAACATAAACTGAAGAAATTTTTTAAATATATATACAATCATGTATGACACCCCAAGATAAAAAAAGCTACTTGTATATTGTAAAATTTATTTACAAATTTTACTTTTTTTTTTTTAATGATGGTGCTCAGAGAAAAAATTTTGTTCTCTGATGTTTTTTTTTCTTTAATTTTGCCTTAATTAATCTTTTGTTCTTTTTTATTCAACCATTGTTTATATCTTTGCAGTGACCACAAAATAATCTTTCTATCCAGTTGATAGTAAATGTTATTTTACTAAAATAATAAATAGTACTCTTTAAACATTTAATTGCACATGTGATTAAGAATTGAAATGAATTATATCTTTCATCTCTGAAAACTTTCTTGTTAGTATATATATTATAATGGACAACCGAGTCTGCAGCTATCGTTAACACCTATCACTAGAGGGTGTCACTAAATTTATCTATGATTAAAGAAAGAGTAGGAGTAGTTGGATTATTACCAAGATTTAACAAGAGGCATTTGTTAGGGCATGTTCTATAAGTGAGAGATTGAAAAAAATGTGTGAGAGAAATATTGTTGTTTGTGGATATGTGGGATTGTTTTATTGGAAAGAGGGAGTTATATAGTAAAGATGGGTTGTGTTTAGGAAAACAAGAAAGTGAAGTTTTAGGGAGTCTGATTTATAAAAAATATTTTTCGGGAAACTTATAAAGGGGGGTGGGATTTTAAATTGAAATATTATTAAAAAGAATGGATGGAATGTAAGAAATAAGCAAAAGGATTTTGATTTTGATATAAATATAGATTTGAAGAAGAAATGGGTTTGTAAAATTAATGGTAAGAAAGTTATTTATAAATGTAATGGAGAAGAAAGAATTAAAAGAATTTATAAAAGTGTAGTTAGGAAAAAAGAAATTGTTAAAATTGGGTTTTTGAATATGCAAGGTGATAGGAGACCAGAAAAGTGGATGAAATTAAATAAAACAATTGAAAATGAAAAGCTTGAGGTATTAGCAGTAGTGGAAACATTTCTAAGAGAAAAAGAAGAACCTATTTTGGAACAGTTAGTATGGTAGGGTATAAATAGAAAAGAAAAAGAAAAAAGAGGTGGTGGTATAGGTGTTATATCAAAAAAATATTTAAATATTGTTAAATGTCAAGAACATTTGAGGTTTGAAATAAGGTTGGGTAGACAAGAATGGATTGTGGCTATAGTTTATATAACCACTGGAGATAGTCAAATTATAATGGAGTGGAACAGTAATATATATGAATGTCTAGTTAAGGATATACAAAGTTTTTTAAAAAAGGGAAGAGAATAATGGTTATAGGAGATATGAATGAACATATTAAAGAACTTGATGATGTAGATAATAAAAATGGACAATTTTTAAAGAAATTTTATCAGAAAGTAAATTTGAGTATTGGAAATTTATTAAATATTTATGAGGGATAATACACATGGTCTAGAAATAATATATTTCACACATTAGATTATGTATTGGTAGAGAAAGAGGGAATGAATAAAATACGGAAAATTAAAGTGTTTGATAATGAAGAAAAAGTATGCACTAGTGATCATAATTTCATTGTAATTGAAATGGTTAGTGATGTGATGGAGAATAGAAATAAAAGTAGAAATAATAGTGAAAGATGTGGATGGAGAGTGAATGATAAGAATAAGCTGGAAGAGTATAAAATACAAGTTGAAGAAATCATGGAAGAGTTGGTTGGGGATGAATATAAGGACTGGTGTAAAGAAGTAGAAAAAGTGGCAAATAGGGTTTTAGGTGAGAATATTCAGAAGAATAAAAGTAATAAAAAAAATAAGAATTAGTAAAAGTGTAAAAGAGAGGAAAGAAGCATGTAGAGAAATATAAGTGTGTTATTAAGAACAAAGAAAATGAAAAAGATATTAATGCTAAATGGGAAAAGTACTTAAAAAAGAAGAAGTTGGCTAACATAGATAATTACAGAGAGAGAATGAAATTGAATAATAAATTGTTTGAGGATATTAATAAAAGTGGAAGAGATGGGAGTAAAAAATTTTGGAATTACATTAAAAGGAAAAATGTAGGGGAGAGAGAGATAGTATTACTAGATGATGAGGGAATAGAGTGTAGCTCTAGAGAAGATTTAGAGAAAATCTTAAATAGATATATAATGAATATAGAAAAGTTGTTAGATGTGAAGGATAGAGTGATAGAAAACATGAAAGCATATAGTAATGGAAATATTAGGTTTACAGAAAATGAACTGAATGAGGTAGAAAAGAAATTGAAAAGTGGAAAGGCAAGAGGTTTAGATGGATGGGCAGCAGAGATGGTAATGAATTTAGGATATAGGGCAAAAATAAAGTTATTATCCTGTTTTAATAAGATGGTGCAGAATAGTTTTTCTGAGTAGTTGGAGTAATACAAGAGTAAGATTATTATTTAAAGGAAAGGGTAAGAATCATAGAAAGTTAAATAATTATAGATGGATAGCGGTAACATCAGTTTTATATAAAGTTTTCTCATATATGGTGGCTAGAAGAGTTGTAAAATGGATGGAAGGAAATAATGTAGTTGGGGAAATGCAGGGAGGTTTTAGATTAGATAGATGTATAGGAGATAGTTTATTTATAGTTACACAACTTATGGATATGAGTAGGAATTCAGATAAACAGTTATAAATGAGTTTTATAGATATAGAGAAGGCATATGATAGAGTAAATAGAAATAGATTATGGATAAGTTTAGCAAATTTGGGAATGAATGAAGCTTTAGTGGATATTATTAAAAAATTATATGAAAATAATTATTATATATATATATCAATTAGGAAATATATAATGGGGTGGGATTAAAGCAAGGATGCCCTATGTCACCTATTTTGTTTGTGTTGTATTTGAGTGAAATGAAAAGAGCAATAGAAAGAGGAATAGAGATAACATTAATAGGTAGTAAGGGAGGATATATTTTGTCAGGTCTTTTTTTTTTTTTGCAGATGATATAGTTTTGTGTGCAGAAAGAAGAGAAGATATGGAATTATGCTGAGGACATGTGCAAGGGTGGATAAAGAGATGGGGATTAAATTTAGTGAAGAAAAATTAAATATAATGATGGTTAATACTGGGGAAAGAGAAGATGTAGAATTTTTATTGAGAGATATTAAGTTAAGTGTGGTGAATAGATATAGTTATTTGGGAATTGTTTTAAGTAATCAGAAAAATTATTTGGATGAATGGGAGAAAAAAATTGATAAATGACGCAAAGAAAAGAAAGGGATTGATAAAAAAAATTAACAGTGCTTTCATACAATAAATATGATGTAGCTAGAATTATATGGTAGTAAAGGGGTATTAAATTACTTAGAAAAACTTCAAAGGGGAGTAGGAAGACATGCATTGGATGCAGATGTATGGACAGCAAGGGAGGCAGTTCAAAGAGAAATGGGATGGTCAAGTTTTCATGTGAGAGATGCAAAAAGTAAAATGAAAATGTTTGGTAGATTGCAGTTTATGGATAATAAAAGAATAGCCAAATAGTATTTAAGTGGGTTATGAGTAAAGAGCAGGTAACAAGATGGGTGAGAAAGGTAATGTGGTATGCAAAAGATTTGGACAAAGAATTTATATCAGTATATTTGTATAAAAGATGGGATGATTGTGTTAGGAGGATTGTTGAGTGTTATAGTGGTAAGGAATGGGATAAAAGAAGAAATTTATTAATAAAGAATAGGGAGTTAGAGAGATGGAGAACTAGTATGGAGAGTAAAAAGGGTTTAAATATATATAGAAATAAACAGAATATTAGGTGCGAGTTAATATATGATAATAGTAAGAAAAATAGTTTATTGTTTTGTTTAAGGCTCGAACAGGATCTTTAGCAACAAGAGAATATACATGTAAGTGGAAAAATATGAGTGATTTAGTCTGTAAATTATGTAAGGAAAGAATAGAAAATATTAGGCATCTGTTAATTGAATGTAAATGCTTGAAAACAGAAAGGGCACATATAATGAAGTTATGGAAGAATAAATATGAAAAAAGTGATTATACAGAAAGTGGATTATGGATTTGGGAAAAGTTAAGGGGGATTTAGATATAAAGGCCATAGAGTTGACAAAGATTATGTTGTGGAAATGGGATAGAGCAGAATATAGGAAAACTTAGACTGGGGAATGAAAAATAAAGTGGCTACTGGGCATAATTGTTGAGAGATTCTTGACTCCATTTAAGAAAAAGCTACAGTACATCACATCACATCTTATATCAAAATATCCACCTTCATTTGGGGTTTGACCACTAATCTTTGAATAAGGTTAGAATTTACCGATGAGGATATCAATCCATAAACTCCTATAAAGCCCTCAAACACTATTACTACTAGTAAATTAATTATGTCCAGTAGGTCATAGAGATCTAGGAACTTCTTAAAATATCCATTTTGGCAACAGCAGATGATAATGCAAATAATAATAGTTAATGAAAGAGTCCTACTTGGATCAGTTGTTTTGCAGGAGTCAGCAAAGTTCATCTACAATGATAAAATATTTATTTTTATTTATACAGTTTTTTTTTGTTTGATTTTATTTTACAAGAGCTCTGTACGGAAATTCCAAGTTGAAATCAGTATCACAGAATCTTGCATTATTCTTAGTTGATTTTTAAAAAAAAACATTCAATCATAATCAGATTTCATCATGTTTTTGAACTGTTTACTGGGTCATAATTGGTTTTTCACTTATTTGAAAGATGCCTCATTGATAGTTATAGATTTTATATGTTTGGGACATGGATAACTGAATTTGCCTACTTTAAGGACCAAATGCTTTTAAGTGCACAGGTTTTATACATCTAGGAAACAATTTCCAAATATAAACTAACAATGCATGGAAGCTTTTCCTGTTGTTGGTGCACACTGATTGGAAAGTAAGTCTCTATGATGGTGCAGAAATCAGACCAAAAAAAAAAAAAAGATAAACAAAAAACGACAAGTTGATTTCTGCTGCCTGCTATTTATACTAGTTTTTTGTAAAGAATTTTTAAATGTTTTAATTAAAATAGGCTTATTATAAAAAGACTTCTATTTTTGTTCAAACTAAAATTTTAAGAAAAGGAAGTTAAACACATTAAGACAAAATTTAATTACAAATCCAAGATAAGAAAACAATATAGTACAACTTTTTACCTCTGATTTCATTTGACTTAATATTCTGTAATTTTTTCTACTTGGATCTTATTAATTAAAAACGTTATTTAAATAAATCTTTTATCTCAATAAAAAATTAAACTTAGAAAACTTTTATTTCCTGTTTAAAAATTAAACTAAAAACATCACATGATCACCATCTCATACTAGCACATAATTGTTGTAAACAAAGGCAAAACTCTCCATACAGTAGTGCCACCCTGGCATCCATTGATTACTCTGGTTAGCACAGGGTGGCACTACTGTATGGAGAGTTTTGCCTTTGTAAACTAAAAACATTTTTTATTTAACTTAAACAATTTTTTTAAACTTAAAATAAGAATATTTTTATTTGAAGAACATCTTATTTTAATGTCTTTATTCGGAGTATAAGTACATATTACATTTTTACAAAACTTACATTATCTAAAAGTTTGTATCCATTAGAGAATTTAAAATAAAATGTAAATGATTAAAATGATAAATAATCTGAAATTAAAAAATGTAATTAATAAAAGTTTTGTTTGCTAGATCTCCCCCCTTCATTTTTTTCATATTATTGAAAATTGATTATTGATTGATTTCTTACAGAATCTTTAAAAAAAAACAGCAAATGTCAAAGAATTAATGAAGAAAGCAATTATCACATTTTTTTTTTGTGTTAACAGCAAAAAAAACAAACTTTTAAAAAATCAGGGTGAATGAATTTAAAAACTTCTAATTTAAAAAATGAATGATGAAATTAATCTTTAGTTAAAAAAGTCAGATAGCTAATTAAAAATATACTAACATATATAATTTTAAATACATTTGTACATATTATTACTAAAAATACTTATTTTACAGATACAAAAAACTATAATACATATTGATAAATTGGAATGTTAATTCAAGTAAAGCAAAGATATACAAATATGAAATAATAAATTTTGATTCAAATAAATATTGAATGGTTAATAAAATTTGAATAAAAATGATTCAATTCAAATATATATAATAATATTAACCAATGTGATAATGATTTATAACATAGCATGGAAGGTTTAAACTAAGTACATGTCATCCCAAAAGTATTCTTTTTTTTTTTTCTAGATTCAAAAATAAAAAGGTGAAACTTTAAGCAGCACACCTTCTGAATAGAAAGTTTACTTTTGAAAAATTTATCATGTTTGGATTGAGTTTGATAAGCAAACTAAATTAATTAATAAAAAAAATTATAATAATTTATTAACATTGAATATATAAAACTATTGCTTATATACTTGCAACTACCACTAGATTTATAAAATATTAAAGATAATAGAATAATAAGAAATAAGGCCTTATAATATCTGTAATGATAAGATCTTATCATATGAAATATTTAAACAGTTCCAAACCATGGTTTTCTGCAGAGATTCTTTTAATATATTTACAGATATCTTCATTAGTTCTTTTAAATATGGTAGTTATTCTCCTGAGGCATTGATGATATTAAGATAGGAAATACAGCAGCATTGGTGATGTTAAATAGGATATAGTATCAGTAGGTCTAGGGGCATTTCCTTCCCAGCAATATTAAAGCAGTCAATGGCCATTTTTAGCAAATTTCAGCATTTGTTTCTAGATCAAATTGCATTTCTGGGTGTTTGACTGGTGTGGTTTTTTTGTTGTTTAGCCACACATAGTAGATGGTCTTCTATTAGATAAAGTCATCATACTTGCTGTTATAAATGAAGTATTGAAAAATATTATAAAACACACAGCAAGATATGGCTACCCAAGTTATAGTGGAAAACAGTTTTAACCACAGTTTCTCTTCTCTGCATGGGATCACTGCAACACTGCTTCTTGACTGTACTAGATTGCTTGAGTTGTTTGTTCAGATCAATTTATACCCTCTCAATTGATGTTTTACAAACAATAGATTTGTCACCAGCTATCTGTTTTCTTACTACAACATGTTATGAAAACAAACAATTTTATACATATTCTTAAAATTACATCATTATTTTATAATTATGTGAATAAAAGAAAAAAAAAAGTTTTTTCTCTCTTTATTTACACTGGCTTTTAAAATTTGATCGATAACTTTACTTATTCTTATTAACCTATAATTTTAAATAACATATTTAGATTTGTCATCAAATTTACTTTAGGAATTGACACAAAATTTTTAATTTAAAATTCCATTTAGACTGCAAATCAAACATGGGTATAAAATATTTTATATTTTTATGAGCTAAGCAATTTAAGTCTCTTGCAGGTATCAAAACTATTTTTTATTTTATCTTTACAGTACAAATTATCATTTTATTGTTGCTCATTTACTGCAGAGTAACATTCTATTACAAATAGTTTATATAAATTAATCTTTTCTTTAATTTATTAAACCACACATATACTATTTCCAGTATATGCACACATATACATATGACAATTGATACATTTATCAATAAATATATGAGTTTTTTATTAAACACTTCTTTTTCTAATGCAGCTTTGTAAAGTAACTAATTTGAGCGTCTATCGGATTTGTTCTGTTACAAAATATTGAAATATTACACTAAATAAATTATGGTAAGAAAGTAGCAAACTAATATCAATGATGATTAAATGTTATTTAATCACTTAACCTTTCTTCTGGCAATGAATTCAATTATGATTATTAAAAAGCAAATTAATAATCAAAAATTTAATATTGAAATATTTCTCCTATGTGTTAAAGTAATAGCATATCAATATAAATAAATAAATAATACTACCTACACATTAAATAAAAAAATTCTTTACCCTGAAGGCTGTGCTGAGTACCTGCTGTCTTGCATTCTTGGGGATCCTGCATTCGATTGGTCAATGACGTCTGACGAAACGAACCAGTACGTGTGAAGCTTGTCTTGTTGGCATCGAACGTCATTTGTACGCCACATTCTTTGTCTCTTTTTTGTTTACGTTCTAAACAAGCTGCAAAAGCACAGCCTACTGCATGACTAAGACGTTCACCCTAAATATTAATTAAAAATTTATTCTATTTATCAAATACATAATATTTGCAAATAAAAAAAAAAAGATTTTTAGTACTACATACAATATAAATATATATTCAGACATTATAAAATAAGAATAATTATATAGAATCAAGTATTAAAGAATACAAATTTTATCATATAACCATTTCCCCAAAGGCTCTGGAAAATTTAAGTGCAGCAGTACAAAGGTTTACAATCCTATTTATAATATTTATTTAACTTCCAAACTTATAAATAAAAATTCATTTTTATGAAAGAAAAAAAAAGATATTTTATAAATAATCTCAAAATTTGTCATATTGTAAAAAAACTCATTAAAATTTATAATGTAGTTGCAAAATTGAAATGCTAAAATAAATTGTATTAAGACAATTGCAAACTACTAGAGATAATGATCAAGTGCTAATTATTGTTTAATCTCAGTACTATATTACTTGATCCCTCAACATCTTTTGGGATGAGAATAACCTCCTTTGAAATATTATGTAATAAAACTAAAATAAAATATTCAAAACTCAATTTAAAGACTAATATAAAAGCAAAATGAAATGAAGTCCATCTTTGTTGTTAATGAGTAAAAAATTATGAAGTTAGGTATTATGTATGATATGATTAATTAGAAAAATTCTAATTGAAAGAGAATTAAAAACATTACTTTTTACTAAATAACAGCAAAGAATTAAAAAGTATATTTAAAAAATTTTTTTGGACAAAATATTATGAAACTTTAAATTCATTTGCCAAAACAAATATTTCATTTGTTATAAAGTTTTATACACTTTTCATATATAATTTACAAACTGTGTGAGGCATACATGTACGAATGAAAGCAAATGAGTGTTCTGTTGATTTCTTATATATATACACACACAATTAGAAATTATTATTATTATTTATATTGTCAAGAGATATAAAGTAATGAAAAAATCAAATAAATTATTCAGATATAAAAGAACAAAAATAATATTAGAGCACACTATTTATTGATATCATTTATATTTAGTTTATTTTTCTAATATTGCATAAAGCAATGAATAAATATTACTTTTTTCTGGTTCAGTAACCAAATAATTTGTAGGGTTTTTTTTTCACAGTATACATATACATTGCATAATAAAAAACAGCAAACAGGTTTAAATATTTCTAATTTATAAATGCCCCAAAATCCTATCATAAAACATTTTAAGTTATTAACATAAAGATGAAGTGTTAAAAATCATATAAATTCATACAGAATCACTTTAAGATAATATCTGTAAAGGCAAAAATCAGTCCAACTTGATCATTTATTTCTACTTTAGATAGAAATAGGACGGCTATAAAAGCTGATATAACTTTTAGATAAGTGAGAATAACAATTGAATAACTAAATGTAGAAATTAATAATAATAAAAAATCATAATACAAAATGTTTGTTTATGATATAACTCTAAATAAATTATATTAAAAGGATGACAGACATCAATCAAATGGTAACTTATGTTTGGACCAAGAATTTAACACACACACATATAGATCATCATCATCATCATTTTCAAACATTACCAATCTACTCCAGGAAGGTCTGTCCAGTTTAATCCAGTTTCTCAGATCTCTAGCCTCTCTACTTCTCATCATCTCAGCACACTTACTTGTTCCATCCATCTCACATGTGGTCTATTTCTAGGTCTTTTACAATCACTTGGGATTTGGTTTAAGTTTTCAACTGTCCACGTACCATCATCTCTCTTCTAGTAATATGTCTATCCCAGCTTCATTTTAGTCTCAATTTTTTCAATGACGTCGGTAACACTGGTTTGTTTTCTCATGCATGTATTTACTTTTCAATCTCTTGTTGTTACTTCTAACATACATTTCTCTATATTCCACCGAGTGGTTTGAAATCTTTGTATTAATTACTCTTTTGTTAAGTGTCCAAGTCTCAGATTTAGAAGTAAAATCTGGTAAAACATATTTATTAAAAATCTTTCGTCTCAAATACATGAGTATATTTCTTTTTAATATTAAGTTATTTCTACCAAAAGTCCTACATCAAAATTTAATTCTATGATTAATTTCATCCATTACACTGCCATCTGCATTAATAATCTGACCAATATATAAAAATTTTAAAGAAAATTCATTAAGCATTATTTTAGTCTTTAACTTTAGTCCTACTTTTTATTTTCATCTGATAACTGTTACATTTCCTAAAGCTTTGAAGCATTGTTTGCAAAACAATTACATCAATCTGTAAAATATAAATGACTTAAATAATCTCCATTTACTTTAACTCCCCAACTTCTCATTTTAATTCACAAAATACTTCTTGTAAAACTGCTGTAAAAAGTTTTGGAAATATGAAATCATCCTGTCGAAAATCCTTCTACATGTTAATCTCAGTATCACTAAGTAATCTAATCATTGCTGTTGGATTTTGATAAATCTTCTTCAGAATATGACTATCCTGGATCTATTTCTTAATGATCCAATGCTTTAATCAGTAGGAAAATGCTTATAGAATCAAATGCCTTTTCATAATCTACAAATCCAAAGCATAATGACAACTCATATTCATTGGTCCTTTCTATAATTTCTCTCAATACTTTGAGGTGATCCATTGTGCTAAAATCACTTTTAAATCCAGTTTGTTCTTTTGGTTGGTTAATATTTTCAATAGAACTGATTAGACTGATAATTTTTTATATCTCCTTTATGACCTTTTACTCCATAACAGTATTAGTATATTACATCCTTCCAATCATCTGGCATATTTTTATCATTTAGATCTTACATAACTTTGCCAACAATTTTTCTATTTCTTCTATTTGTTTCTTTTAAAATATTGATTAAAATTCTATCATTAGTTGGAGCTTTTGCCTCCTTCATAAAATTAATTGCAGTCTCACTTCTTCATTTAAAACCCAAAGCAATTCAGAAAATGTAATTGCAAGGGATACTTTTTCTTATTCTTTATTGCTATATAATTCTTTACAATAGGAGTGACCAAGATGTCAACCATGAAGTTGACGTGAACATTGAAAAATTATAGTGATAAATTCAGAGCTGATTTGAATATAAAAAATAAAAATTCAAAATTATTCTCAGACTAGTTTCTGGCCTGTGACCTTCGTCAGTGAGGAGCTTTGGATCTGAGAGCTCCTCACTGACGAAGGTCACAGGCCAGAAACTAGTCTGGGGATATTGAATGAGTAGGCATTAGATAGGGATTTTATGCACAAGCCTTCTGGCATCCATTGATTACTCTGTTTAGCACAAGTGGCACTACTATATGGAGTTTTGCTTTGTTTATAAACAGTTATGTGCTAGTATTGGAGATGTGATCATGTGATGCTTGCTGGTTTAACACCAATCCTGCCTAATAGGGTAGTGGTGGCTGTGGTTGTTAAAGAGCCAAAGACACCAAAATGTATGGGTGCTGAACTGAGTTCAGACCCATATGACTATATAAGCTATTGAGCTTAGATTGAAAATATTTTTTGTGTTTTCAATTTCATGCTCATAGTTTTGTAGTTAAGTAGAGATAAAAGGTGGTTGCTAGAGGGTTGCATTAGATCCTAAGATCTAGATGCAGTGCTCTCAGAGAGAAAATTATTCTCGTTTAAAAATAGACAAATTTAAAATAACACCTGTTGTTATTGTCGATCTCAAAAATAAACCCAGGTTGAAAGAAATTGGAAAAAATTAAATTATTTTTGTGTAATCCTAGAGCTGAAATTCTTAGAAATATTTAATTGCCATTTTCCAGAAGAGAAAAGGATTTTAATGAACTGATTTTAAAACAAAGAAGTTGTGAACTTTTTAAAACCCATTGACTAGCTAGCAAATAATCCCCAAGGAGATTTAAAAAGAAACAGGACTTTTTCCTATCTACGAAAGAAAATAGATGTCAAAGCAATAAATTAACTTATATCTAATTATTGTAAAGGCTGTTAGCAAATTTTTGACCCCATGCTAGGTGGAGGATGTGTTTTAAATTTCCTTACTTGTATTTATTTATTAATTATACAAGTGAATCAAAGAATACAAAAAACAAACATTTTATAAAAAATAACTTAAGGATTTATTATATTTTTTTATTATATTGATTGATTAACTTTATAAAGCCATGTTTAATTATCCAGAAAAAAGAGAACAGAAAAGAAATTAAATATAGCGTAATATAAGTAAAAGACAAAAAAGATTGCTGAAGAATAAAATAAAATGGGAATGATAATTCAATAAATGTCTGTTAGATTAATTATAGAAAAAAAATAGCAATGTTTAATTAGAGCAGAAAGCTATTTTTAAAACTAATTAAACAAAAAAGTAAAGAAGAATTGTTAGTACAATTAATATCTGTAAAATATGCATTTTAAAATTAAATGTACATACGAAAATATCTTATTCTAAAATATTACTTTTAAAAAATTTAAAATTCTAATATTTTAATTATAGCCGTTAATTAGTCATTGCCTGATTCGGCTTAAAATGCAATCAATTGAACCAAATTAATTAAGCAGATAATGAAGAAATTAAATTATCAAAACCCAATTTAATTAAATTCTACCTTAATTTATAAATGTTACTCCAGAAAACAAAAGAAAGCCAATCGATAAAAGAGGGGGATTTAAAAAGGAGTGGCAGTGTGAGTACAGAGCATATTCAGTGAATTCTAGTAGAGCATCCGTTGCAAAGGAACAGTGTGGGAATTACGAATTACACTACATTGAGAAAGGAGAGAATTAAGATGTAGAAACTATACATTCAGGACTATAATGTGAGTATTCGTTATTATGCGTACATAGTGTACTTTTCTAATACAGCTTGGCGGGAAACATCTGTTTTAATTTGCATATGTTAATCTATCATCACACCCTTAACTTGGAACAGTTTAGAACTTTGTCTAAACTATAAATTAGTTAGAAAATTAAACTACTTTGTGAATTAAATTCTAACTAGTTTGGGAACTAATATTCGTGCGCTGTAATTGAAGAATCAATACACAGCAATATCGTAAAGACTAATTGTGGTGAAAGGAATGTGCATGTATGCAATTAAAGCTTAATGGATAATTTTGGTAAAGAGATTTAATTCCATCATGAAATAGCCTGAAAAAAAATAGTGATTGTCAATTATAATATTAATACCAGATATAAAACAGTGATAGATATAAATAGTGTTTAAATAAGAGCGGTGCGCTTTTTTACTTTTCGTGAATGCTATTGACTGCTGTCACGTATATTGGACTTTTAAAAAAGGATCCAGAGTGAAAGCTATCCAGAAAGTTTAGCGATTTTTGCCATGAGGAAATTGTTCGAAGAGACCATGGTGCCAATAGCTAGATAGGGCAAAAACAGATCACACATGTTTTTGTTTATGTAATTGTAACAAGCTCCAGTAGGATTGTGCAAAGAAAGACCATGAGTATAATTATTTTAACTCAGGCATAAGAATAGTGATGACTGATATTAATCTATTATCAATGGTGAATATTAGTATTTATGGGAAACAGTAATTAGAATCAAAGACTTATTGATCACATTTGTACATGCCAAACTTTTAGAGATCTATGTTTTATGTATTTAAAAGTAATAAATATTTTTTCAACTTTACTAGTGATAATTTTCTTTAGACTTGAATTATTATTTTTTTATTATTTGTTGGCAAGTGAATATACAACAAGATTACAATAGATAAACCAAGTACAAGTGTGAAAAAAAAAAAACAACTTATCACTATCATAAAGAATGGGAAGATTATTTTTTTATTTTGATGAAAGACAAATGCATAACTATTATTTGCAGCATGTATATGGCTTTACCGAAGAAAGCCAATGTTGAAAAACATTTTTGCATTGTTCATAAAAATTACAAAGATGATTATCCATGAAGCATTGCATTAAAAAAAGCTAAAGTATAACAGCTAAAGACCCATTTCACTATGAAACCAATTTTTTTTTGTCAAGTACAATACAAGCTCAAAAATTGTTATGATTGCATCATTCAAATTTGCTGAAACTTTAATTAAACCCAATAAGCTCTAAGATGGCCAAATATAAAAAGAAGCCTCATCAAAACTGGTGAAGTATTATTTGAAAATTTTAAGAACAAATCTGAAATAATGACTTCTATCAACAATATGTCATTATCACGAAACACAATCATGCATAGGACAGATGAAACTAGTCAAAATCTTGGAAGAAATTTTACATAAAAACATTAACAATTGTAATTTTTTATCACTACAGTTTGATGAATCTACTGATTATACAAGTACTGTGCAATTTTGTATTTTTATTTGCATGGTTTTTGATGATATGTCAGCTACAAAAGAATTATTAACAATTATTCAAATTCAAAGAAGGACAAAAGATCAAGATATCTATGATTTATTGAAGAATTACATTATACAAATGAATTTGCCAATTCACAAATTAGTATCAATAACTACTGACATAATTCCTGCAATGATTAGTAGTAAAATTGATTTTGTTACTCTGTATAAAAATGACACTTCTATACCAAGTTTTATGGATTATCATTGTATTATAGATCAGCATACCTTGTATTCAAAAATATTGAAATTTAATCATGTTATGAGTGTTGTCTTTAAAATTGTTAATAAAATAAGATCAAAAAGCTTGTTATCTCATTAATTCTGGGATTTACTAAAGGAATGTGAGAGTGAATATAGTGAATTATTACATATTGATGTAATAAGTTGAGCAAAATTTTTCATCAGATTCTGAGAACTTCTACCACAAATAAGTTCATTTTTGGAAACTAAAAGTGATTCACATCCACAACTGAACACCAAAGAATAGCTTCTTGACTTTGCCTTTTTCTGTAACATTACAGAAAAACTAAATAACTTAAATGTAGATCTAGAAGGCAAAGATAAAACAATAATAGTTATGATAAGCACTTTGAAGGAAAAATTAAGTATGCTTGTAATATAACTGAGGCATCGTGAATTAAAACATTTCAAAAATATGGTTGATGAGTCTAAAGACAGAAAGAATCTAATCCACAACAAATATATTGAAAATATAATATTCCTCATAAAGGAATTTCAAGGGAAGATTCATGGAATTTGACAAACTTAAAGGTATCGCTAGTTTTTTGTTTTATCCATTTAATGTTAACATCAATATCGAAGATATCGCTATGAAATTAAATGAATTCAGTGGGCCTTGAAGAAAAAATAGTAAATATTAAATGTGTTTTTTTTTAAAATCAATGGTTTCAAATGAGAGCTTCTGGACATAAATAAGCATGGATAAATATTCAAATATTTGAATAGTTATTGCATATTTCAATGCATTTTTTGGTTCAACATATTTGTGCAAATCAGCATTTTCTTGTATGAATGTGATAAAAACCAAACATAGGTCATAATTATCGGATCTACATTTGGAATCATGTTTAAGAACTAGTTTAAGTTCATACAAGACAAATTTTGATAAACTTGCCGAAACTATGCAATGCCAAGTGTCATCAAAATAAAAAATTATTATTATTTTTTCTTTGTAATTTTTTTTTTTTTTTTTTATAAAATTTGCATCTAATTTATTTTAATACAATTCTAAAACAATTTTTTTTTTCTCTTGAATTTTTTTTTAAAATTCAGGACCAGCTCCTAGAATAATAATTATTTATAGGTAATTTAATAAATATTTTATAAAGCGACATGGACAAATAGTAATACTAGAGGGTGATGAGGTAATTTAATAGCAGTCACAGTAAAATGACTTCGACTATTCGTATTTTAATAGAAAAAAATCCATCAGTTCGTATCTTGTAAAAACTTCACCAATATTTGTGAGTACCTAAAAAGTATTAAAAAAAAACAAGACTTTGAACTGTTACTTTTTTCCATTCTGTCAAAAATGTTTTTTTTTCTGGTTTCCGGTTGGAAGCTCTGAAAAAACATAGTCGCTCTCAGATACACTTTTATTAAAAAAGTAGCCCCCAATGTCTAAAAGGTTGCTTTATAAAACTCACATTTCATGATATCATCTCTTTTTAGTAACAATCCCATCTTTTCTTCTTACAGAAATAAGTTTTCTACCAATATCATGACATTGCTTACATTTTTGTTACTTTTATTATCAGTTATAGCTTTCTTTGCTAACTCACAATTATAGTTTCTTATATCTTTATTAACTTTTTTTTCTTATCAAAATTCTGTTTTCATATTCCTTCTTTTCTTCATAAATTATCTAGTCTCAGTAAAAATATTACTGGTCAATTGCTGCTTTTTTTGTATCAGCTATTTGTTGCAATTGTTAATAGTGCATCAATTTTGTTTTTATTAATTTTATTCAAATCTAAACCATCTTCAAATTTTGTTAACATTTTAAAACGATTTGCAAGTTGTAATTTAAATGCATTAGAATGTTTCCGAGAGTTAGGAAATAATTTTTGTCTCTGGTTTTGGACTGTACTGATAAAAACATGTTTATCCATCTAACACAAGTTATAACTCAAAAAAATGCACTTTAAATCCAGCCAAGCCTGAGATCAACCTGGATTCGAATCCACTCTCTAAGCCCCAGATCAAACACCTAATGGATAACATAACAATGATGGCACACGAGAATTTATTTTAAATCTGGCCCTCTAGCAGAGCGGAGAAGACAATGAGACTCAAGGTCTTAAACATATATATTAACAAATTTAAATACTAGAGACGTTCCCATGATAAAATCTAATATATTTAATTAAAAGGGACTTTACTAATGAAAAGCTATGATCAATTAATGAATTGGATTGATTTAATAATGAAACAGAAATTGATATATGATGAATTAGTAATATATTTATTAACAATTACATATATATTTTGGCATAACCCATTATTTAGCATAGGAAAATGCATGCAGGCATTTTATTTACTGACTAAGCATCATTAATCTAGGCAATTGTAGAACAGTAATTGATATATTGGTAAAATAAGTTTGTGGCTATTATTTAATGGAGCCAAATATTATACTATATCTTTTTATTTAATCTTAAAATATATGTATAAATCATTATGTCATCATTCCATGGTTTAAATTATCCATCCACATCATACGAATATAATAGTGAATATAATTAAGAATTGACTGAAAAAGGAACAAAATATTTTATGATAATTATGAGGATTTGTCTAATTATAGAGTACTTTCGTATGTATTTTACTGCTTGATTTTTATATAACATTTTGACATTTCAAATAGGTTCGAAACTAGTTCAGATGGGCAGATCATTAAGTTAATAGTGAAATGGAAAGTGGGCTGGGAGGTTTCCATTTCAGTACTAACATATATGATCATTTCCTGTATTGAATTTATTAAAAACATTACAACATTGTGAAATACATATTTTTTGTTAGTCAAAATATAATCCAGTTCTGTTGTATTTCATTCAGATACTTCAACATCCATTTCTGATAAGCATATTTCTCAAAGAAAAAAATTATAATATAAAGTTTTTCTTTTTCTGCAACCTTCTCAAGTCTGCGTCCTCTCTCATTTCTATCATCATACCCAAATTTACTCACAGAATTTTCAACTTTCAATCATTTATCAATTCTAGCATTAAAATTTCTCCGCATAATTTTTAAATGTTGTTTTGTCGGATCAAAAGCCTTTTATATATCCTTATAAAAATCTTTTACTTCTTCATCACAATGATAACTTGTTGGGGTATGAACCTGAATCATTTGCATTTGGTATCTTATATTCAGTTAACTAATCTTGCCCTCTGTCTGACAGACTATCAATCTCTACAATGTTATTCTTCTACTCTTTATTTATAATAAATCTTCCATTTGCACTTCCAATATTATGCCTTTGGAGCATATAGTATATGTCCACTTTTAAAATCAATTGTCTCTTCATCTTTTCTTCTAATTTCACAAAATCCAACAATATCCCATTTAATATTAGATAGTTCTTCCAATTCATGTAATCTTCCTTCACTTGAAAGTGATCTGTAATTATAAGTGCCTAAATAAAAAGTCATCAAGAAATGACAGCCTAACTGTGTAATAAGGGGATTCTTAGTACTTTTCTGGGAATAAGGATTAAATTTAGTTTTGTCTGTGATCATTGTAAATATACAAAAGTCATTCACATACATGTATATTCTGTCTTCAAGAAATTCAACTAATATTTCAGTTAACAGTTCAAATATACAAAAGTCATTCACATACATGTATATTCTGTCTTCAAGAAATTCAACTAATATTTCAGTTAACAGTTATCAAAAAACTGAAAAGAATGAACATGGTGTTTCTTAATCTTAAACTTACAGATAAAAAGTCAATAAACTGACTATTACATGTTAGTAAACAGTCTATCTATCACAACAGCCAAAATGACAAGGATATATGGAATAAATTTTGGGGATTTGTCCTGCTGGGTTGCTTTAAAACCTCAAAGAGGAATCAAAGGATCTCCTCCTTTCAGTTAATAGAAATCTGCTTTATATATATATATAAAAGTAAAACACTATTAATGTTAAATCCCTGTTTCCAGGATCTTTTTGGATTTGTTAATTTTTGAAATTTCATAATAGATCATTTAATTATCATTATAAACTAAAACTCTGCTACAAATAGAAATAAACATTAATTTTATTATCTAAACATTTTCTTTATTAATAACAATATAAAACTATAAATATGGTTTTTCTTGCAAGCATAGAGGGCATCTAAGGAGGGAATGCCCCAACAGAAAATGTAATTTATGTGGAGCTATAAGAAAAAAAAATTCATAAATGTCAAACCAGAAGTTATAATAGCCTAGGATCACGGCCTGGTGTAGATACAAGAGAAGTAACAGAAAAGAAATAAACTTAAAACAATGATCAAAGAGGAGATATTGAATGAGACTCAGAACTTGGAACAAGATGTTTCATTGCAGTCTGATACTCTCAAAAAACAGTCTTTAAATGAAGACATTGCATCATCCATGGGTGAGCCCAGTCAATGAACAAGGAGGAGATATTGAATGAGACTCAGAATTTGGAACAAGATGTTTCATCGCAGTCTGATACTCTCAAAAATCAGTCTTTAAATGAAGACATTGCATCATCCATGGGTGAGCCCAGTCCATGGTATGTGGAGACCTCAGCACAAGAGGAGAAAGAAACACAAAACGAAAGAGGATTGCGGCGTAGAAGGAAAAAAGACCGAGAACAAAAGCTTCAGTCTCTCCTCAATCAAGAGTAAATTCGGACTGTGAAAGTGTACACACAGTGAATTTATTGGATTTATCAGATCAAGAAATAGATTCATCACCTCAATTAATTAAGAAAACAAGATTAAATTCTTCTCTAAATGAACCGCTGATGGAGCCCATTCCAGATGAATTTATCAATGACAACCTAGAGACTATTGTCGCATATAGTAACAAAGAGAATTTAGAAGTTAAAAATGAAACAATTAAATCTCCTAAAATCAGTAATCAAGAAGTAATATCACAGTTGCCGAAACTTGCTATGAAGCTAAATGAGCACTATTAAAAGAAGAATGGAACCGATGAAGAGCTGGAAGCATGCTCTGATTTTCTTAATCCAACTGCGAGATGATTAAAATTGCCTCAATGAATATTAAGGGCTTGAATTCACAGGCAAGGGCCTGAGCAATGGTTCCATGTTTGTAGCCCTGATATATTATGTCTTGGGGAGACAAAGATAGATAACAGAACTAATCAACACATTATTAATAAAATAAATACCTTTGGGTTTTTTCATTATTCCTATTCTAATATGGCTGCAGGAGAGGTTACAATTGTAATAAATAAAAACTCCCCTATCACCTTTTTAAAAAATCATCAAAATTGACAATAACTGCTTGATTGCAATTATCAAATTTAAAAATTATACTTTTAACCTAATTAACCTTTATCTTCCTAGAAAACCAGAAATCATACACAAAATTATACAGAATATAAACATAGCATTGAGGACTAATCCCCTTCCCACTTTAATTATTAGGGATTGTAACTTAACATATGATAGTTTTCAATATAGATATGGACGATTGATAAATTGGAAATTGATGAGCAGTTGATCACTGTTTCCAAATGGGGCCTTCTCCTTTTATAATAAGAAGGCAAAAACACTGATTGATTTGCTACTTGTTTCCCCAGAAATTTTTAAATCCCTGAAGGCGCTACTGCAACCAATTAAGTTTTCAGAGCACTTTTCAATTGAATGTGATTTTCAGTTCAATAACTCTAATGACTCAGCACAGGAGCTCCCCAGAACTATAAGAATGTTAACTCGAAAAATATCACCATCCAACTAGTATCTGAGACATATATATTGTTCAAAGAAATTGATTTGAATAATCTTCATCCATATCATGCATGGATGCAATTTACTGAAATTCTTGGTAAATTGATTACCAAATTCACCTCAAAAGCCCGGGGCCCTATTCGGTTATTATCCGAATTTAGATAACTTGCCCAATGAGGCACAGAATGTCGAATATATCATAGGCTTGAAACTGAAATACAAAAGTAAGCAGGAGGAAGTTGCTGAATATCTTTGTATAAAGAGATCGTGACAATTCATATATCATCAGCACTACTGGACCAGGGGCTATCTTAGGTGGGCCCTTGGAGCTGACAGAAAGGCCAAGGCACCCAGAGTGATTGAGATAGATGGCAACCTATATGGAGGGTCTTCCATGTTGGCCAGGATATGTGATCATTATGTTGAAAAGTTTAAGCCAGGTGGAATCATGATTAAGAGAAGAGAATTTAATTTACTTAAAAATTCAAGCCACAAAATCACAGAAAAAAGAATTATTGATAAATTAAAGATGATGCCAGACAAAACACATCCTGACTTGCATTGAATCCCAAAATTCCTCCTACTTCATTTAAGTGCTTTCTCAGCACCAATCATTAAAAGAATGGCAGATCTTTTGGCTGACGGCTGCCAGGAGCTTCAAGGGATCAACCCAATTGCCATGGTTCCTCTAGTTAAAAAACTAGAAGGCCCTCAGAACCTGGGGAATCTCATGCCAAAATCAATGATCTCTCTACTGGTAAAGACAGTTGAGGCCCTAATTAAAAATGACATACAAGATATTATAATTGATCAGCTGTCTAATTGCCAGTTTTCCAAAAAGGGGAACTCGATGGCGATGCTGTGAGCCGATTTCGTCTATTGATAGACCACATTCACATAAAGAAGATCTCACAGCCAATCGCAGTTCAGCTCGATTTTGCTGCTGCTTTTGATTGCGTTCGAGTGGCTTATGAAGATCCTGGAGGGACTCAAAGTACCAGCTGCCTACCTTCAGATGATAGAGAACCTCCTATATAATAGGAAAGTGTTTCTGTCTCTGGATGGGAGGGTGTCCCCAGGATTTAAGCCTGTTGTTTCTATTCCTCAGGGATCTCCACTGAGTGCGCTCCTTTTCACTGCATAAGTGAATCCCCTCCTGCTAAGCATTGAGACATCTCTTAAAGGGATATTATACCTTTGCTGAGAGAGAGGGTCCATCATGTCTCCTATATGGATGATGTGGTTGTTTTTCTTGCTTCACAGGAGGAGCTTTCTGGCCTAGAGGAGTTCTTGGACCAATTCGAATGTGAATTTGGTCTAAGAGTCATCAAGGAGAAATCAGCAATCTGGTCGATTATGACCAGCAAGCAAATTCCCGGTATATTTAAGGCTCCACCTCAGAAGTTCCTGGGTTTTCATCTAGTGCCCCCCCCCATCTAAAATGAGAGATTTAATGACTATGATAACAAAATTTATTGGATCGTTGGAGAAGATTTATTTGTCTTTGTTCGAGAAAATCGTGCTGATGAATGCTGTCATGCTCCCCAAGATTACATACTTCCTTGTGGGCTTCTCACCGATGAAAGCCTTTATAAGAAATGTCGAAACCCAATGTAGGAAGCTGTGTTGGGGGAGCTCCTGTCATCAGCCTGCGCCTCCTACAGAAACCTAAACAGATGAACGGCATAGGACTACACTCAGTCAAAATCTTATTAATACAGTGTTTTCATAATGAACTTACAAGATTATTTATGAAAAACCCAGATATGGAAGGGCCAATATTTCCAGAAGAAATAACTCCTACCGATAGGGCACCTCCCAAAAGTGAAAGGCTCTGGATTCAAAAGCAAATCTCTATAGTATTTAACCATCTAAAAATGAAGAAGCCAGGAATAATGATAATAACAAACTAAACTACTGGAACACATATGATCTTATGAATTCGGAAAAAACTAAAATTGACAATATTCTTTCGATTGGAATATCGAGGTTCTCCAGGTTGACCAAACGTCTAAAATTGGAACCGAGGTTTGTTGATTTTTTAATCAAGGTTAACCTTGGGGCCTTGCCTACCGCTGACTTCCTACATAGTAAAAGGAATTATAATCTGGACCCTATATGCGCACTATGTAGGCGTAGTGATGAGACAATGGCGCATATATTGGAGGAGGCTCAAATTTGGAATAGCATAAGAAACACTCAAATCTCTCATTAAAAACAAAGAATTAGCTTGCGTAAATTTGACCAAGGCCTTCAAGAGTGGACATTTTGGGGTCATAAGATTGGCAACATTTATAATTTTTTCCATTTGGTCATTGAGAAATAAGACTATCTTCGAAAGTGGAGAAGAATATGACATGATGAAAATGTCTTTACACTTACTAAAAGAAATTAAAGAATTAGACCAAAAATTTTCTTTACACTTACTAAAAGAAATTAAAGAATTAGACCAAAAATTTTCTCAGAATTGGATGTTCAACCAGACCTGCCCCCTAATAAACCTAAAACAAAGTGTAGTACTGATGATGAAAAGAATATAAAGTTGTAAATCCACAGATACTGAAAAAATTTAATGAACCATTTACCTAAAACATTCTAGATAAACTTTATATGGAAGAGATCCAAGAACTAGAAAATGCCATTATAAAGTTTCTCACCTAATTGATGAATAATAGGAAAGGGCTTTTATTTGATTAACAGATCAGTTTTAATCAATGACCCAATAAATATATTGTCTGCTTTAACAATGCTTAATGGTAACCGATTTGTTTACTGTAAAGAATCTAAGAGATATTTCGTGTAATTTTCAGTCTTACGTATTCTATGAAAACCTGCTTTTAAGTAATTTTTATCAATGCAATCCCTATATTGGATTGGCTAACCTCATGATCTATAAGTAAAGTGTATGGTTTTCATATATGGTTCATAATGATTAATCTCTCGATATTTAAAATGTTAAATACACACAGAAACATTGGTGAAGATAAAGCTCTAGACTAAATGGCCAAATATGGTTTTAATCATTGTCCACATGTTCATAAATTAAACAAACTTATATGTGTTTGAATCCCTAAATTGGATTGGCTAACCTCATGATCTATAAGTAAAGTGTATGGTTTTCATATATGGTTCATAATGATTAATCTCTCGATATTTAAAATGTTAAATACACACAGAAACATTGGTGAAGATAAAACTCTAGACTAAATGGCCAAATATGGTTTTAATCATTGTCCACATGTTCATAAATTAAACAAACTTATATGTGTTTGAATTGACTAACACCATCATATATGTGATATACATGATCAGATTAATGTAAATGGGCCACTTCTATGATTTCTGGAATGGGAAGTTATATGTCTTCAATTTCTGGTGATAACTAATGTCTTAATATAATTGATATGAAATTAATTGTTTTTTGTTTATATATACAAGCGTAACTTCTGATTTTGTTGACGGTCTCCTTTGAGATTGATATGTAAATGTCTTTTTGTAAATGATTCTTATGGTTTGTGAATAAAATTTCCTTTTGAAAGATATAACTATAAATATGATATATTTTATTTGTATAGCTATACAAAAAAAAAAAATATGGCAGTATTTAAAATGCATATAAGTTCATCACTTAATAATTTAATGTAGTCTTTTTTAAAAAAATATTCGAATTGTAGTCCCCCTCTCTACTTAGCAGTTGAATATAATTTTTTTAAAAATTAATTATAGTATGGATTATGAATTAAAATATTACCTGATTAAGATTTAAAAAACAACAATAGTTAGTTCACTGCAATTAGACAATAATTTATACATACTTACTCTTCTTTTTTTTTTTTTATTGCAAAAGTTTAAATAACACTTAAACTTTTATCAATAATTTAAGTTTTTGAATAATAAATACTTGCATTAATGGTATTCTACTACCTATTCATTTATTTATTAATAATTTCTTTATCAGTTTCTTATCATTCTTTCATTTGCTTCAAATCATAAGTTTAATTCTATTTCAATGTTATTGATATTATTGTATATACTTTTTCCAGATGATTCTTCAATCCTATGTTTTCAGCCATTGATGCTAGTCAGTAAATAATAAATAAAAATAATAAATTTCAATAAATATTTATTAATGGAAGCAATAAAAGTATAACACAACCAGTCAATTAAATAACATTCATTTCAACACAAAGGCAAAACTCTCCATGCAGTAACACCACGCAGGGAAATCCAGAGTAATCAATGGATGCAAGGTTTGTAAATAAAATTCCCATCTATTGCCTATTCATCCAGTATCCCCAGACTAGTTTCTAGCTTTAGGCTTTCATCATTGAGGAGTCTTGAATCTGAAAGCACTGCACTTAGACCTTAGAATCTAATGCAACACTCCAGCATCCACCTTTTAACTTTTTAGTAACTATACAGCTTTGAGTCCAAAATGAAAACAATAATGTTTTAATTCAAGCTCATTTGCTTGTATAGTAATATAGATCTGAACTCAGTTCAGCATCTATATATTTTTGTGACTTTGGTTCTTTAATAAAAACAGTCACTATAATACCAGAACATTTGTTGAAAGTGGTGTAAAGAATGGTGATCATGTGAAGTAACATTCATTTCATATGACCATATGAAGATTGTTTTTTTACAGTAAATGAGATTTTGGATAAGCTAATACAGACCATAACTTTATAGATCTTATTAACTAATAATTATATTCATAACTGAATTGTTAATACAATTTTTAAAACAAAGTTTAATTGCCTGTCTATAATATAAAAAATAACTGTTATTATCCTTACGGATTCTTTCAAGGCCAAAAATCCATGGCACATCCATCGTCTTGTTGTACCATCTCGGCAGATATAAGAAAATCCTTTCTCATGATTTCTATCAGGTGCACAGAATGATACTTTCTCTATGGTTTGATCCACGATCAGGCCCTAAAATATAAACATGTCTCAATTATACATCAGAAAGTGAAGTGAAAACAAAACATAAACAAATACAATTTTATAATTCTTAAATTTATATTATAAATAACAATAACAACAACAAAAAACACTCTCATAATACAATAAATGTAATTCACAAAAAAAAAAAAAAAATTAATTTCAGTAAAAAAAAGATCTGTTTTTATTTTAATAAAAATTTCTAAAACAATTTGAATATTGATAAGTTGATTCCAGTTCCAATTGCTTATTAGCAGATAGTGAAAATTGATACAAAATCAGAGCCAAAAGTTCATAATAATAATAAAAGAAAATGAATATGAAGGAATATAAATAACACTGGAATATAAAACATTAGTTATTAATATAAAAAAATTATCACTAGACATGCTAATATACCACAAGAACTTAAATAGATTATTAACTTTTAAATGTTATTGCTAGCATGTATTCCAATTTTTGCAATAATACTACTGATGTACTATTTTTACTTAAAAATTATTTATATATAATTAGAAGATAAAAAGCAGAATTGTGGAAATACATTAGAATTAACTTGTAATTCGTTTTTAAAAAATTCAATGAACAGAAATAAAAAAAAAAGAGAGAAATATTTAAATGTTTTATGTTGAACTTGATCTTACATTTCTTATATATATATATAATTCATTGTTTTCTTTGATGTGTATATACATTTTTAACCATAACAACAAAATATATTGTATATACATATATAATAGGAGCACAATATCGCATTTATTAATGTCCACTAATACAATTTTTTAAAAAAGTAACAAAAAAATAAATAATGGAATAGCTTTATAATTCAAGAATTCACAAGAACTTTTAACTAGGAAAGTTCCAGAATTAGAAACTCTTGAGTGTGACATTTTACCATTACACTAAACCAAACAGGAAACAAAAATAAACATTTATAATGAAAATTTTTTTTATTGTTTTAGAGTTTGGTATAATCCAGCACTTGAAATTATAATCAACTTAATAATTACTAGTTTTTATCAACAATATTATTTGCAAAAAGACTGCAGCATACATTTAATTTTAATAGATATAATTAATGTACTTAAGTATAGTATATATTTTTAAATTTTACAATATTAAAAAATCTATAGTAGCATTTTTATATTTAAATCTTTAAAAAAAAATCTAATACATATAAACTTAAGGAAGAGGGAGGAAAAAAAGTCTCCAAATTAAAATATATGTATTAAAAAAAAGGCTTCTAAATTTTTTTTAACAATGGTCTAATTTTAGTTCATCAACCAATAAATAGAAGATAAACAAATAATTATCAAAATTAAAAAAAAAAAAAGGATGCTTCTAATGAATTTTTATTATTTTATATACAAAAGCTTTATTTATTTTTATTAAGAATGTGTATATGTTATCTTTTATTTATATCTACATAAGAATTTTTATATATTTTTATTGATAAAAGTTATGGTAGTTCAACTATATAGGATTGGGTAAATAAATGGCACAAACTATTATCAACTAATTCAGCCAACAACTTGAGGGATCTTAAAATAAAATATGGCAGATGCAAAGGTTCTACTACTGTTACATAATTTCTATCACAAATTATTCTTTTCCAATGAAGTTTTTAATTCATCTTTCTATATCAAGTTTGGTTACTTTTTATATTAATATACCTTATCTTTAAAAAAAAAAAATGTAAGCAACTATTTCCCTAGTCATACTATGGAGAAGTGTCGTTTAACCAAATACTGTATACAGATAATTATCTTTTTTAAAAAAATCTCTAGTATTGCATATAATTTTTCCAAGCACATTTGCATTAATTGCAATTATTTTATTATTGATCATAATCATAATACATTGATATTTTTTTTTCTTTCTTAAATTTAATATACATAGATATACTTCCTTTTTATTATATCTGCTAAGACTGGCTAATCTATAATTTTCCTTTATTTATTTTTTTCATTTCATTTTTTTTTTCTAAAGTTAAATAACCAAAATGAGTCTACATTTTAATTTCTTTAATTTTTAATTATGATACTATAATTTATCCAGGTTTAAAGTTGATTTTAACCATACATTTAAATGAGTTTTATATGCAAGGAATACCCAAAAATAATAGAAATCGTTCTGATATGCATGCCTGTAGTAGTAAATGCCTCCATTGTTACGTACTTCGTGCAGGAATCCTTCTGCATCAATTTGCCAAATGACATTTCCATGTGAAATTGTGGTGCCACATAGAACATTTTTTTGTAAAGTACATTTTGCATATTGGGTGATTTTTGTAATGACTGAAAAGTTCAAACAATGTGAAATTCTGTTTTCATTTATAGAAAAAAGCAGGGAAAACCATTGTAATGCTTGAAACAGATAACAAGCAAACTGATCTCATAAAAACACAGGATTATAAGTGCTTTAACTGAAATGATAAATTCACCACATCCCTAAAAAGCATGACAAGTGAAGTCCAAATTCAAAACAACACTGACTTTTTTTTGACACAACTGACATTTTTCTCTCAGATTTAGTTCCTAATGGTCAGACATTTTATCTGCAAGTTCTGAAATATTTTGTGATGCGGTAAAACATAAAAGTCCTATTTTGTGGCAAAGAAAAAAGTGTAAGCTTCCCCGGACAAAATGTCATCTCTCAAAGCCCTGAGTGTGAAATATTTTTAAATTAAATATAGCATGACCCAGCTTATTTATCAGCCATAATCACTCAATCTCACTTCATGCAATTTTTTTTTTAAAATCTCTCAAATAAAAAAATGTCTCAATTTTTTTTTTTGCAAACTTAGAAGTGGTGAAAAAAAAACCCAAATGCATGCATTAAATACATAGTAATTTGAAAGAAATTAAATTAATAACACTTAAAAATAATAAACAATTTTTTATTATAAAATTCCAGTTACTTTTGGGTATCCCCTCATAACTTTCATAGTGTATCACTTTTAATATAATAAATTTTTCACTATTTTATAAAATGAAATAAATAATTTATACTTTTTACTGTTTTTCAATTCATCTACTTCTCCAATGATATTACAAACAGCTCAGGAGAAATTATATTATTCAATGAATTCAATGCTTTTTTTTGTTTTGTTTTTACATAATCTTATTAATATAATATTCATTTATATTTTCATAATAATGGGAAAAATTGTTTAATTCTTTGAATACTAAAGTTCTCAAAAAAAAAAAAAAAAAAGGACATTATTAATTGTACCTCAGAATAACATCTGTAAAAAACATTTCAAACTTTTAAAACCTATCTGAACTTTTCTTGAAAAACAGTTCAAATTTTCAATATATAAATTAATATTATAATAGTATAGACAGCCTTTTACTTATGTAAGTAGTCTGTTTCCCAACTCTTTATGTACTTTGATTTTTGCATAAGTTAAAAAATAAACTTTTATTGCAGTGAAACATTAAAGTGCTTCTGTTAATGATCAAATTTATAATATTCTTATATTGAAAATATTTTTATTCTTGTATTGATAATATTTTTATAATGCTTCTATAAAACATATACTATTTGAAACATCATATTTTTAATAATAGTCAAAATAAAAGATATCTTAAAATTAACAATTTTGCCTTTAATATCCTGCTACTAAAAAAAAAGAGAGAAAAGATATATCCCCACTCTATTCAATTTCAAATGATATAAATAGTTTATTTTGCTGATAATGAATTAGGGAAGGTACACATCTCTTTTACATATCATTAAATTGAATTATTCAACTTTGAATATTTTGCATGTTTTGTAAACTTTGTACACATCGTATGTTTTATATAGATTAGTGTCAGGATCCATATATACCATGTTTCTGGTATATTAGTGAAATATTGATAGTGAACAGAATCAAAAGTAAAATAAAATAGTCTAGAAATTGGGCTTAATTAAAAGCAAAGTTAATTGACTTTGAGCACTATCTAATTAAACGCTATGGAAAATAAAAACTATTTCAGATAACAAAAGATTCAAGGAGTACAGATTTAATTTTACAGAAGTTAAAATTAAACAGATTAAATCGAGATAATCTAAAAAATAGAGTACTCCAGAAAAAATGAGAACTAATACATAAACTGTTACAGAGAATAAGTTGTCTTCTATTTTTGCCTTGTTGTGCTTTTCATAGAACTGCATTTGAAATAGTGGGAAAATGTAATGAGGGACATCATCTTCCAGGTCTCAGTCCTGTAAGTCAGAAAATCAACTAGGGAATTAAACAGGTTATCCCAATCTTTATTATTTTTTTAAATGTAAAGTATCCAATAGACTATAAGCAAACAAATGGTAATAGTAATATAAAATTTTAATATTAGTCTATATATTGTTTTAAAAAAGACTATAAATTAATATAAAATTATAATGCTAGCCAAAGATAATATGGAATTAAAGACTGTAAAATTACTAAGGAAATAATACTAGCCTATAGATTAAATATGCATAATGGAATTTTCTAATCCTATGATGAAAAGACTATGAATGTATAATGAACATACTAAATTAGTATTTATACAGTTTATTTGTGTTTTGTGTAAATTATTTATTCTTACAATACTTTCAAGATATCTTAACATTAACTATTTTGTCTTTAATAATATTTATCCAGTTGCTAATTAATTAAAAAAAAAAAGATATTTCACTTTATTCAACTTCACTTGATATAAGTAGTTTATTTTACCGATAATAAAATGGGAAGAGGAGAATTATTTCTCTTTTTGATATTATTAAATTGAATTATTCTACTCTGAATATTTTACATACATACAGCTTTATATATATCAGGTTCTGTTGTGTTTACATAAGAGTGTAATAACACAAAACTCATAAAAATATGATTAAATATTTATTAAGGCTTATTTACAATATATAGTAACTGTTATAGCTTCCTTCTGATAATGTTGGTGAGATATAAAGTCTGGTTGCCTTGCAACTATTGAAGAAATAGATTCAGGCAAATGCTCTTCTAGTTTATCTAACAATTCCAGTTATACACAGCAGCTTGCTTCTGTCATAAATACACTTCCAGTAGTATTGTATCAGTTTGCTCATGTCAGGTTTACATTCTAGCAGTGTTCAGTTCTAGTGTGACATTGCCTCTGCTTTAGCCATACAGTGGACAATGTGCACACTGCCATTCAGTTCTGACAATAATTTGTTGTTGTCTGATCTCTAAATGGATTGCATATTTATAGCCAGATCCCCTTCCATAATGAGAGCAATTAGATTCACTAAGCACCATCACCTATTGCTTCTGCTATTGGATATATCATATATTCATATATCCTTCAGTCTGTAGCAATGAATGAATCAATCCAATCAGGGTACGATATTCATTACTTTCAGGCAAATTGAGTTATAACAGGAGGACTCATCTGTAATATGCTTCTGGTAAATTAGCAAAAAACAAAATGGACTATAATTACTTGATGAAAACAAAACAAAAAAAGTGTACAACAATGGATATAGACATTCCCTGCATTCATATTCAGTACTTTTAAAGAGTTTATATATTTTAACACATCATTCTACTTATTTTTATTTTTTAAGTCAAATCTTTATTATTAACAAAAAACAAAAATTATATACAATTAACGTATTCATTCAGTATACTAATTGTTTACTATAGTAAATAGAGGGATTTGAATTTCACGATTTTCAGTCTATATTCATCCTCCACTCCATCTTAAACAACCGACACACATGTGAAAAAGATAAATGATCCCCAATATACTATTTCATGGAGCACTCATCATTTGGGTCAAATAATCTCACACACATATATACAATCAGTGCTTGGCTTACATTAAGATAGCAATTCCTTAAACTTTAATAGACATGCTTTAATCTTCTCACCCTTCCAACAGTTCAATCGTCCATTTCATAGAATCAGTTGTTTGAGATGAAGTGGAGGATGAATATAGACTGAAAATCAAAAATCCTCTATTTGCTATAACTGAAACGCACAGGCTTATTATATACCTGTGTTTATATATATATATTTGCTATAGTAAAAAATATATATATTTTTACATAAATTATTTACAAATAAATTTTAAATTACAGATCTTCATGCTTATTTATACATATTTTTATAAGTTTCTTTTAAAATTAAATAATACCTTTTCCTTATATATTATTTCCCTATTTCACATGGACAGGACCCGTTTTTTTCCCAGTTGTTATTCTACTTATGGTCAGTTGTTTATTAGCAATAATGGTAATATATATTTTGTTAGATGTTTACAGATTTTAACTTTTTAAAATAACGACATTTCTATTTTTTAATAAAAATATTTTAACTTTTTGAACAACAATACAACATGACATCAACGGTTCTGAATCACAGCTAGGAAAGTTTATTTTTAGATTTCTTTGCACTTAGTGATGTCAGGTAATTTCAATCAAATTTTCTGTTTAGCGTCCACTAAGTAAATATATATCATTCCACAAATACTTAAGGACAAAATTTAGGATCCCTGTTAATTATTATATTATAAGAAGAATCAGCACTAAAATATTAATTACATGATTTTTGTTTTTTTCTCTTTAAAATTGTCTTTCTAGTTGATATTAGCATACAAATTGTATACCCAGTAATTTATACATGCTTTTTCTTAAAAAAAAACAACAACAAAACAACTACTTTAAATAATAAATTATTTGCATATACAGGAGTTTTACATTTTCTGTTTTTTCATAAAATATAAATACAGTTTTTAGTGATTTATTCTAACACTGAAATATACAGTGCATTAATATACTACGCATTCCATGCATCACTACTGCCCTCTCGTGGAAAAAAATATATATAAAATACATGTTGAATAAATAAAGTACTGAACTGATTTAGACATCATGAAATATAAGAAGAGAATAATAACAATTAATAATAATAATAATTAGAAATTAATTAATAAGTAAAGAAATAAAAAAATTAAATTAAAAAAAGTCATAAAAAAGTATTTAAAAATGTCAAATAAGAAAAAGTTACAGATTATTAAAAGTAATTCAGAAACTATCCTGAAAAAAAAAAATCAACTGACCCCCCCCCCCCCCAAAGAAGACAAAATATGAACTTCAAAGACTGACTATTCTTATTAAGTAAAAGTATAAAATCTTATTACAAATTATTTTAATATTGATGGATAACTATGAAAAAGTGCAGCTATAATTATCAAACTTTAATTAAACATTAACCATTTTTAAATAATCTTTATTAAAAATGGGTTTGTAATATTAATGAAAGGAATCAGAATATGTTAGATATCAATTATAGATTTCTATCGTTTTTTTTTTAAAAACAGAGATCTTATTTAATTAAACTTTTTGAGTTATAATTAAAAGAAAATTAGTACAAAGAAAAATTCAATAATAATATTTTCTTTATTCTGTTAAGAAACTAAATATATGAATCAACAAAAGATATGCTCTAATTAATTATTTTTCATTAGGATAAAAATGAAATATTTCCTTCATATATATATACTGCAAACCCTCATCATCCATCACCAACACCTCTCCTACCTTTCTTAACCACAAATACCCGGAGGCGGCGCCAATTCTATGAATCATAGAATAAACTATTGATCTAATTTTACCTTAAAATTATTAATGAGGCTCTTAAATGAAGTTTTACCTTAGCTTAGCTCAGTTGGGGGCTACAGAAGTCTCTAAGGTGTAAAATGTATATTAGATGGGGAGGAAACATTATAATTAATAGGAACAAAACCTCTTAAATTCTAAAATAAATAAGAATTAAATTGGTAAAATTCTACCATCTAAATTAACAAGTTATGGTCTATACTTCACCTCCTCCCATCATCCACATGCATTGAACAACCTCTACCATATTGGAAAATTAAATTAATAACTGGGAATATAATGTTTAGTAACTATACTGTATAGCAAGTTGGAACCGAATACAAAATAAATCTAACATTACTGAACTTTTAATTATACAATAATCTAAACTAGTTAACTGAATTAATATTTAATCTAAATTAATAATTGAATATCTCAGGGAATTAATTTATTGCATAGCTTAATTTTAAGTCTATACTTCCCAACAACTACTATTTACTATTATAAAAGTAATGATATAAATTAAGCAATACCCTAATTAAATAATGGCAGTTAGATAATGAAAGAAATAGGGTACATTTTGATTTCAATTCATCATCTAAACAATAACTAAATGATAAAGTTTCCAGAGAATCATCAAACAATCAACACTTCATATAGTGTTTGGATCAAGCAAATCAACATCATCATATCTGGACATGTTCATTATTAAATTAAATGAAAAGCGCGATCATATCATATCGGATAAGTAAATGTGTATGCATGTGTGGAAACATGAAATATGAATGTATGTCAAAGAAGAATTCTGAACACAACTTTGAATAAAACATTTACACCTGGGTCTCTTTTTACGTGGACTTATTTAACACGATTTTGAAGTTATGCAATGCGCTATTACTTTAAATAATATATTTCGTGCACTTACGTTATATTGAAAGTAATAGCACATTATTGGAATTCGACTTTCATCTTAGTAATTTCAATATTTTCAGTGCTTTATAATAGTAAGATTTTATGCAATAATGAAATTAAAATCATGATTTCCACATTTTATGTATACACATATTAAATTTTACAAGATTATAATGTAAATTTTTTCAAACATTGTGTGTGTTAATTTTGCATTTTAAATCACATTCTGTTTTTGCTTTTTAAAAAAGAACGTAATCAATTATTAATCATTTAGTGTCCGCAAGTTTATTTTTAAAAGGTGAGTAATAGCAGTGGGCACAATTAAATTTGACAATTAAAAATTAAAATCTGATTTTTAATTGTAATTAACAATTTAAAAATTACTTACTGCGACTTGAAATTAATGTGATGTAAAACAAACTTTGATTTTTAAATGGAATTGAAAATTAAAAAATTAAAGACAAAAATAAAAATTTAATTTTTAGTTGTTAGTTTTAATTAAATTTTTCCCAGCAGTGGTGAATAAATGTCTTTTTATTATCATAAGTTTAAGTTCATAAACAATTAATAAAATCATCGTCTCAAAAATTAATTACTAATTACGTTGTCAACAGAAAACCATTAATACAACATGAGAGTGAACTTGGCGCTAGTTGTATTTCCTCTTGTGAGAATCTGATTTTTTTACCAGTTTGCAAATGAACGTGTTTTTCGGCAAATAGCGATAATAATTAAAACGTGTATAAAAAAATGTAAATTACTGTAATGTAAATTATGCATAAAAACATATTATTTTGAATAAAATTAAATATTATAGTTAAAAAAAGTTTGTCTTGTATCAATTTTTTTCAAATTTGAAATTTTTTATTAGTCATATTTTATTTCCTTACTTTTTTTTTGCGCGAATTTTAAAGTAATTTTACATTGGTGCTTTGCTTTTATGTGAATTTTGAAAAATCACAGACCACACCCCCTCTTTTTCAATGTAAGTTACATCTATTTTTGCGCGATTTCGTTTGCGTGTTTTCTGAGGAACCTATCTATCGCGTAAAACGAGACCCAGGTGTATTTACAAAATAGTTAAGCAAACATTTAGTTTTTTTTTTTTTATAATTTGTGCAGGTACAGGTTCTAGATGTATTTAACATCAATAGTTGAATAGTTTACATGAGAGCAGATAATATAAGATAACTTTCTATCTTCTGTTCTAACACAACCCAGCTATCAAAGCATTCTGATAGACTTATGGAAAACACATTATATTTTCAATACTAAAATCATACACTAAAATAAACTCTACACTTTTCTTGCAAAATTGTTTAAGTTATCAGTCAATTCTGATAAACATTCAGTGCTGAAACAATATAATCCTACGCTTCAGACAATAAAATACAAAATTTACTTTACATTTGGCATCTTGTGTTCAGCACTCTTAAGCTATCAATTAAGTTGATAGGTCTATGAGAAATAACATACTGTTAAATATTTACACTAAATTATAGGATGAAACTAAAATTCTAGGCATTTTACTTCAAATGCACATTAACCAAAATAAAAGGGGTTTGAATCTAAGAATAGGTATAAAATAAGAATAAGATCAAACTATACTTTGCAAAATTAAAATAAATAATTCTATTAATTACCTATACTTTGTACTTTGCAAAATTGAAATAAATAATTTTATTAATTAACTATACTTTGTACTTTGCAAAACTGAAACAAATAATTTTATTAATTAACTATACTTTGTACTTTGCAAATTGAAATAAATAATTTTATTAATTAACTATACTTTGTACTTTGCAAAATAAATAAATAATTTTATTAACTAACTATACTTTGTCTTCTTTTGCTTGCTCACTCATATGATGATTGAATATTACGAAAGTTGTTGATATGAAATTTAAATGCTAAATATAAAATGATTTGAAATAATAATTAAAGTTATGTGTTAATGACATATTTTTCCATATCTTTTAAATTAATACTTCATGCATGTTTCTGAATTATCCTGACTGTCATAAAATAAATATTAATCAATTCAATCGATTTACTTATGAATTTGTGATAAAATCATAATACGGATTATGACAACGGCCAATCAAGCTTTAACACTAATTCTACTACAGCTGTTTTGTGGAAAAATCAATTCTGCTTTTCTTCTCCTTTTTTATCAACCAATTGTCTTGCACTTGGTTATGAGTAACAGATGAAAACATTCCATATGGCACATGGGGATAAAAGATTTCACAATTCCAATCATATAAACAACAATACAATAACTCCCAAGTCTAACTTCTGAGACTTAAAATAAACTGGTGTGGACAAATTCTCATTACCAAACATAAGGGAGATAAAATACTTGGCTTCTTATACTCGAATTCATAAAATACAACTATTAGAACTGGAGGATTCAATCTACTCCTAACAAATACTTCAATAAACGAAAGGGAGAGTTTACTCTATCCCATACAATATACTATGTAATCTGCCCATGTCAAATATTCAAATAACTAAAGTGAAGAGATTTCTCAATCCCATAAGATACTATACAACATAACTAACTTCTTTCTACATAGCTACTAAATACTTTTCTATCCAAGCATAATAAAGAACAATAAATAAATGTCTAATCTTTCAATTTCAATTGGCACATTATCACCATCCAAAACCAATGGCCTTAAATCATTTTTACTTTCAGTTCAAACATTATTGTAGCTGGATTCAATAATAGATATGCACACATAAGCATAATAACGCAGACAATTTCAAATCCCAGTAGGTACAGAACTACTGTAAAAATATCAATTAATAACTGTAAAAATAATACTGAATAAATATTTCATATCTGATAAGTATAATATTTTAAACTTGGAAATATACTAATTATGGTCAGAGAAACAAGGCAAAAATAATTTCAATTGGCAAGGTAAGACAAAATAATATTTTTTTTTAGTGCATTTGCATTAGCACAAAAATTAAAATAAAAGTTTGGTTTAAGATAAATGACAAATCTTTAAATTCTGGGTTAAATAATTATTGAAAATAATTATTTTATAATCTATTGGAAACGCAAAGATAAACTATAAAATTTTGTATAACGAGCTTCTTTCCAAAAGAGCTGTTCACCCCTTCAACATTAAATGGATGTTTCTATCTCTAACACGCATGATAGAAACATAAGCACACAATAAGACTTATATTAAAATAATAAAAAAACCTCATATATTTTCTTCATATTACACTTTATGAGACATTCTTGAAGAAAACAATAATAACATAAATCATAAAACAACCCTTTAAACTATCTATTTACTAAATATCAAATAATAATAATAATCATTAAAGTTTTTCTTTCTTCTAGGTTGAAAACAAGTTTATTTACAGTTTGTAAAGGACGTCTCTCGGTCATATATTAAATAATGATAATAACTGGCACAAAGATAAATATTGACAAACATATAACATATTCCTGCAGGAAGACAAATAATATTATTTCGGGTCTAGAATAGCAGTATTCAATGTTCTTAGCAAAGCTAATGAAACTGCTGTTAACATTATCTGAGAATTCTTCAATTTTGGTAACAAATATTTTTTTTATAATGTAAGTACAGTAATAATTCATTATTTCATTCATGAAATATATTTAATCAGTTTTCCTTGGTTTTCAAAAGCCATTCATAAATGCACATAATTATTTAGTTTATAAATCCACTTAATTTCCCATAAGTTTGTTGATAATATTTTACATAATGAAATCCCATCGCAAATGAGGAGAACATTAAATAAAAGAAATTCATATTCAGTCTTTTCTATTTTATATGTTCATTCCTCATACTATTTGGAGAGAAATAATTTAGCAATCCATTAACTCACATTTATTCTTCTTTTCAAATAGACACGAATAGTCAGATAAGTATTTCAACAATAATGATAATAAAAATAAATTATTCATAAGCATATCCTCCCATCTCAACTTTCTTCTTTCATAGCTAGCAAAAATTTAATACTAAGAGTTCCTAATATGTCTAATAAAAAAGTTCGCACATTTTCCAAAATAATAAAAGAATTCACAAGCTTCAGCCACTCCATTAATGTTAGTATTAAATTTTAATGAAAATAATCTTGAAATAGACACAGGCATTCTTACTTCTTTAAAATTATGATTAAGATTTAAATAAAACAAACTTAAAATACAAGTACGCATTTCCATTCCTTTTCCCATATTAGCAATTAAATTTAAATAATTTATAGTGTAGACACACATATGCATTTTAAATAATGATTTGAGAATTTAAACAGTTAATTAAGAGCAAAGATTGATATACCTTGTTACAGTCGTTTTATGTTCTCATATTCAGAAACCAATAATACTTTTCACTTTCAAATTTGGGTCTTGGAAGAATCAGCTTATAACAAAAAAAAATTGTACTATTAAAACTTTGTTCAGAAAGTGAATTGGAGTTCAATAAGTAGTAGAAAAATTTAGTCAGCAGCCCACTTGGAATTTAATCAGCCCCCTTTATAGATCCCACAACATTACCCAAGCATCTATTCTTTCAATAATCCAAGTTCATTTGAAAGTTCAAAGGTCTCTAGACACAGAACTGCTCCACCCATTGCACTGAAACTTTTAATTAGGATAATTTTTATGCAAGAAACTTTCTTGTCTTGAAAAAGAAAGAAAAAAAATCATTTTGTCTGTCAAATAAAAAAAAAATTAAATAGAACTAAGAATTGAATATTCTGTATTTTTAAAGTAACAGAATAAAATTAATGACAATTATTTTAACAAATAAAATATTTTATAGTATAATTGTTGTTTAATAATTCACCAGTCCAATGATCCATGAATTCATTTAAAATGTAATTAAGCTGTTTTTTAAACTATTAGTTGTAAAATTAGATATTTGGACATGAGACATGATATTTGACAGTTTAATGAAGTACATAAATAAAAAATGAGGTTGAACAATGGCACAGACATACATGAATATTTACAAATAATGTATAACAGGTACTAAACTGATATGACTAAAATGACAGTTTTAATGATGAGTTAAACATATTTCACTGTTTATACTATAGATTAATATATTATAAGCAAATAAACTAAAGAATTATCTGAACAAATCTCAATACTGTTCTGCAGACAAATAGAACAAATTAGAATTAACTCAAACTAGACTGACTATTTTTGTGACAAGCCCCCCATCCTATCATTAATTATACACTAAGGTAAGATATTAAACACCTAAAAAATTTCAAATTACATCTATAAATGCTTTTAAGCATGTTTTCATGTCATTAATAAAGATTTTTTAAAATTTCAAGTTATTTCATTTTTTTTATAAGATGACATCAGATGTTACTGATACACTATTACATAATTATAGTTAATATATCTGGTGCCAAACCAGAAGGTTACAATATAAGCATCTATTAATACATTAAATAAAATTAGAGAAATGAATACATTTCAAATACATATACCCATTTTCACTTTAATAAATAAAAATCTGATCTGATTTGTTTTATTCAGTTTAGTTATAATAGCAAATAAATTTCAGTGAATACTATAATACTTATCAGAACAGTAAACCAATGAGTGATAAGTTTTACAGTTTTCCTTTCCTGTTTTACTCCTATATTAAGAATAGTTACATATTTATTTACTGATTAATAATTATATGGTTAATTAAATTAGTTATTAAAAATATGTGGGGGATCAAATATGGCAGGAGGATATGATAACTATTAAACATAAAGTCCTGCTTGCTAATACCCACACACAGACAGACAAAAATCTTGGTATTGTGAAATTATTTCCAAAATAAGAATAAAAGTTAGTCAATAAAAATTAAAGTCATATATCACATGACCTAATCTTTTTTAAAACTTGTAAACAAAAAATAATGAGCTATGTTAATTGCTCTAACAAGCTTATTGATAAATGCCAGCAAGAGAAAGCATTTTAAAATCCCTATCTCTAAACCACACCCTAACCTCAGATCAATGGTTTCATGCTTTGGCACTCCTCAATGAAGCACTAAGGTCATTTCAAACACTAGATCTAAAAATACCAACCCAAAGCCAGCATTTAATCTATTGAGTGGGAAATCTGAAATTTTCAGACACCTATATGTCTTCAAACTCAGCTATGCAACTCAAGTAGCTATATGGGGTTGCAAGATCTTTAGCCAAATCATATATTGCTAAGGCTTTTAATATATGGCTTGGCTGAAGATCTCTCAGCCCCATATAGCTATTTGAGTTGTATAGCTGGGTTTGAAGACATGTAGATGTCTGAAAATTTCAGATTTCCTACTCAATAGATAACTTTTAGATAAATGCTGGCTTTGTGTTGGTATTTTTTAGATCTAGTATCTGAAATTGCTCTAGCACCTCACTGAGGAGTGCCAAAGCATAAAAACATTGGTCTAAAGTTAGGGTGTAGTTTCTAGATAGAGATTTTAAAATACTTTCTCTTGCTGGTATTTATCAATAAGATTGTTAAAGCAATTTAGCACATAGCTCATTATTTTTTATTTACAAGCTTAAAAAAAGATTAGGTCATGTGGTATATGACTAATTTTTATTGACTATTTATAGTCTTTTGCTTTAAGTCTTAAGCAATGTTATATTGCTAAGGCTATTAATATAAAGTTTGGCTGAAGATCTTTCAGCCCCATATAGCTATTTGAGTTGCATAACTGGGTTTGAAGACATGTAGGTATTTGAAAATTTCAGATTTTCCACTCAATCGATAACTTTTAAATAAATGCTTGCTTTGGGTTGGTATTTTTAGATCTAGGGCCTGAAACTACCCTAGTGCCTCACTGAGGAGTGCCAAAGCATGAAACCATTGGTCTGAGGTTAGGTATGGTTTCTAGATAGAGATTTTTAAATGCTTTCTCTTGCTGGCATTTATCAATAAGCTTGTTGGAACAATTAGCACAGCTCATTATTTTTTTAAGAATAAAAGCTGTTCAATTATTAAAAGCAGGGTTGACATCATTAAGTGTAAGATTTATACAAAAATAAAAAATGAAGACCATACAATAAACATCATCACTATTTAACATACCACATATTTTAAATGAGGGCATGAGACATTTCCTTCTCTCACTGAGATTACACATTATATAGTTTTCAAGATAATTCTCCAAAAATTGATGAAAACATTATACATATTTTAAAAGAAACAAGTAAAGAAAGGAATTATTGTCAAAGCATAATATACCAAATTTCTGGAAGAATGTAATATAATAGTAATACATGACATTTAAAAAGGCTAATAATGAAGACATTAAAAATTGTAAATCTATGTGTTCCATACATTATATTTATTAATATCATTATAACTATTTACAGAGAATTGCAATTAAACCATCAAAAAAAATATACTGCACTTAAAAATGTTTATTATGCAATAGATTACAAATAGGTATTAGATTTTATAAGTAATTCTGCTGAGATTAAAAATTTAAAACATCAAGACATAGACCAAGAAAAATTGTGAGAATATTTATTAAAATGCAAAAGCAAATAATTAGGTTAATAAGTGATTCTAGGAAAATTAACAATGTCAGGATTATAGCTGAACAAAAAATTAACAGACCAACAAAAATAAATGATCACAGTAAGGATTAAAATAATCAAGTCTGAAGAAGATCATGTTATTCCTAGATCAATACAACAACAAGAAGAACAAACTATCACACATCATAAGAGGAAGAAGCAATACTTTTTTCTAGAAAGCATTATTTCCAGAGAAAAGAAAAGTTGGAACATCTTTGTTTATATTGTATAAATTGCAAATGAAATGGATTTCACGATTATTAAATATGTGTAGATTGTTCCTGAAATTTTTAATATATTCTAGAAAAAAATTATATATGCTATTATTAATAAGTTGCAAGTATAATAAACAGTCTATTATGCAAATTAGCTATTTAAATACAAAAGACTGAACTCATATATAAAAAAAACAGTCTTAAACTAGGATTTGCAGAGAGATAACAAATTAGTGTATGAAAAGTATGTGCTAAGTAAACGCGAAGTAAATTTGGAGAGAGTATGATAAACACACAGGTTGTCAACTAAAAATAAAATATTGCATTGTCAGAAGCATAATTGTTCTGGAAAGCATATACATATGTAACACAATAACAAATACATGTGTGTAAAAGACTTGCAATTAAAACACATAATGTTGCTTATAATTTTATCCTGTGTGAGTGAGAAGCAAAATATGACACTATAGGATTAATAATAGACTATATGTATTTCTTATGGAATTACAAATTATTCATGTATTTATTATTATTAAATAAATTGTTATGCTACTATACTTATGTTAATTTATTTAAAGTTATTGATGCTCTCCCAACTGGTATCTAAATAATATCCTCAGAACATAGCACTCTCCAAATTTTTTCTAAGTTTTAACAGAAAGTATTTTTGTGAGCACAAATGGGAAGCAAAGGAAATAAAAATAAATGGAGATTATTTAAATTATCTAGATTTTGTAAATGATGATCATCATCATTTTCAAACATTATCAATCCACTGCAGGATGAATGAAGATCTCTCAACATCAATCCATTTTTTCTGATTTCTAACCTCTTTTCACCACATAACTGGCAACCTTTCTTATTTCATCCATCCATTTCAGTCTCGTTCTAGGTCTTTTACAATCTCTTGGAATCCAATTTAAGATTTCAACTGTACATCTATTATCATCTCTTTTAGCAATATCTCCAATCCAACTTCACTTCAGCCTCTTAATTCTTTCAATGATGTTAGTAATGCCTATTTGTTCTTTCACCTATGTATTTCATTTTAAATCTCTTCTTGATACTCCTAACATGCATCTCTCCATATTTCATTATCTGATATCTCTGTATTGCTCTTCTTTCAAGTGTCAAAGTCTCAAATCCATAAGTAAGAACTGATAAAACATATTTATTAAAAACCTTTTTCAAAGACACAGGCCATATTTCCTTTTAGTAATAAGTTATTTCATCAAAACATTCCACTGAAGTTTAATTCTGTGATTAATTTCACCTATTGTTTCCATCTGTATTAATAAACTGATTTAGGTATTTATAGTTGTTAAGTTCTTCTAATTCATTATTATTAATCTAATTTCTTCTTTTGAGAAAATCCACTCAACATTACTTTAGTTTTTTAGCATTGATCTTTAGTCCTTTTTTAAAAAAACTCATCTGATAATTCTTGCAACATTTTCTGAAACTTTGAACGGTTATTTGAAAAAACAATCACATCATCTGCTGAATCTAGATGACTTAAATAATCTCTATTTATTTTTGCTACTTTTTTCCATTTTAATCCAAAAATACTTTTTGTAAAACTGTTATAAAAAGTTTTATAGATATGGATTACCCTATTGTATATTTTTCCTAATGTTAATATTCTTAGTATTAACATGTAATCTAATCATTGTTGTTATATTTTTATAAATATTCTTTAGAATATGACAATATCCCGGATCTATACTTTGATGATCCAATGCTTGAATTACTGAATAAATTAAATGCTTATAGAATCAAATGCCTTTTCATAATCTACAAATCCAACGCATAATGGCAATTTGTTTCCATTGATCCGTTCTATAAATAACTTCTCCCAATACTTGGATATGATCTGCTATATTAAAACAATTTTTAAATCTAGTTTGTTCTTTTGGTTCACTAAAATTCAAAGTTAACTATAGACGAGTTGTAATTATATTGGAAAATTTTTGCATAAAACTGCTAAAAGACTGATAGATCCGTAATTTCTATCTTCTTTATTACCATTTTTAAATATTAATACTGCACTCTCCCAATCATCTAGCACATCTTTATAATTTAGACATTTGGTATATAACTTTGCCAAAACATTTTCTATTTCTGTTAAGATATTGACTGTACTTTTTTTATTACCTGTAAATTTTCCCTTCTTCATAGATTTAATTGCATGTGTCACTAATCCTAGGCAATTCAGAAGATATAGTAGTTATAGGAGGTATTTTTTCTTGTTCTTTATTGCTAAACATTCTGGATAGAACTCTTCTATACATTTCATAATGTCATCTCACTTTTTAGTAATAATCCCATCCTTTCTTCTTATTGCAGAAGTGCTATCAATACCAAGTCTTTTATTCTTTTCTATAGCTTCTCTTGCTAATTCATAATTATATTTACTTATTTTGACACTTTTGTACTATTTTACAAACTAGATATTTAATTCTTTTTAGTGGATCACTTTTATATATTTTTCATATCATTATATTGTCTTAAAAAAAAATTTACTGGTAAAATGCTGCTTCTTTATACTGGTTATCTTTGTTAAATTCCTAATAGTGCATTACTTATCTTCCTATTGGTTTCATTGAAATCTGAACCATCTTCAGAATCTGTTAATAATTTAAGATAATTTGCAAGTTCTAAATTGAATTCATTGAAAAGTTTCTGAAGATTAGGAATATCAATTATGAATACCATTTTTCTTAATAGTTTTTGTATTTCTATTGCATTAACATGTTTCTTATATCTAATTAATCGATAATCACTTCCCGTGCTGAATTTGTTAAAATATTACAATCTTAAAATACATATTTTGTGTTAGTCAAAATATAATCCAATTCTGATGTATCCTCACTTGGATACTTCCATTTCTGTTTAGCATTTTTCTCAAAGAAAAAATTCATAATACTGTATACAGTTTTCCTCTTTCCATGTACTCCACATGTCTGTATCCTTTCTCATTTCTATTACCATAACCAAATTTATCCATAGCCTTTTCATCTTTCAATTCTAGCATTAAAATCTCCTATTATACTTTTAAATATTGTTTGATTTGATCAAAATCCTCTTGTACATCTATATATAAATCTATTAACTTGTTAAGCCATAAACTTGAAGTATCTGCATTTGATTGAATAGCTTGCCACTCTATTATATTCATCACCAATCTCCAAAATGTTGTTTTCCCACTTTTTTATTTATAGTGAATTCAACTTTGCTGATGTTTTAAATATTTGTGCCATATGTCTTCTTGTAATATCATGTCTTCACTTTTTCTTCTAACTTCACAATGACCCATTTAATATTAGATAGTTCTTCCAATCCATGCCAATCTTCCTTCACTTGAACATGAACTGCAATTGTAAGTACCTTAATAAAAAATTGACATCAAATGGCAGCTTGGTCCTCTGTCAATTGTAGTAGTAACTTTATGGCTTCCTAGAAATAAAAGCCATAATTTACTTTTGTCTTTCCTAATTATAAATATCTACTTAAAAATGTTCATTCACATACACACAGGCTCATTCTGCATTAAAAAAAAAAAACCTCAACTAATATTTCAGTTAAGAACTATCAAGCAAATGAAAATAAAGCCCACAATGTTTCTTCCTTAAATTCAGAAGTAAATTATCATGCTGGCTGAAGCATGTTGGTGAGCAATTCATCCATGTTGATATCATCATCATCAATCATTATCAATCCACTGCAGGATGAAGGTCTCTCCAAGTTCAATCCAACTTTTCCCATCTTTAGCTTCTCTTCTCCACATCACCCCTGCACACTTTTTTATTTCATCCATCCATCTCACATGTGGTCTCTTTCTGGGTCTTTTACAATCTCTTGGAATCCAGTTCAAAATTTCAACTGTCCATCTATTATCATCTCTTCTAGCAATATGTCCAGCCCAACTCCACTTCAGTCTTTTAATTTTTTCAATGAGGTCAGTAACACCTGTTTACTCTCTTACCCATACTTCTTTGAGTGGTCTGAAGTCTCTGTATTGCTCTTCTATTAAGTGTCCAAGTCTCAGATCCATAAGTAAGAACTGGCAAAACACATTTATTAAAAACCTTCCTTTTCAAACATATAGGCATATTTCCTTTTAGTATCAAGTTATTTCTACCAAAAGCACTCCAACCAAGTTTAATTCTATGATTAATTTCATCCATTATGTTTCCATCTGTATTAGTAATCTGATCAAGGTATTTGTAACTGTTAACTTCTTCTAACTCATCATAATCAATCTTTATTTTCATATTTTGAAAAAATCTATTAAACATTACTTTAGTCTTTTTAACATTTATCTTTAGTCCTACTTTCCTATTTTCATCTGATAACTCCTGCAACATTTCCTGAAGCTCTAAAGTATTATTTGCAAAAACAACTACATCATCTGCAAAATCTAAATGACTTAAATAATCTTCATTTACTTTCACTTCTTTAGCTTCCCATTCTAATCCACAAAATACTTCTTGCAGCACTGCTGTAAAAAGTTTTGGAGATATGGAGTCACCCTGTCTTACACCCTTTTCAATGTTCATTTTCCTACTATCATTATGTTATCTAATTGTTGCTGTTGCATTTTTATAAATATCCATTAAAATATGACAATACCCTGGATCTACACCTTGATGATCCAATGCTTTAATCACTGAAGAAATATTTATAGAATCAAATGCCTTTTCATAATCTACAAATCCTAAGCATAATGGCAATTCATATTCATTTGTCCTTTCTATAACTTCTCTCAATATCTGGATATGATCTACTGTATTAAAAACACCTTTAAATCCAGCTTGTTCTCTTGGTTGGTGGAAATCCAGTATTTTCTGTAGACGAATTGTAATTATCTTAGTAAAATTTTTGTATAAAACCGATAAAAGACTGATAGGTCTGTAATTTCTAATATCTTCTTTATCACCTTTTTTAAATATTAATATTAATACTGCATTCTTCCAATTAACATTTAGACATTTGGTATATAATTTTGCTAAGAAAAATTCTATTTCTTCACCTGCTTCTTTTAATATATCAATTATAATTCCATCATTACCTGGAGCCTTCCCTTTCTTCATAAATTTAATTGCATGTCTCACTTCCTCATTCAAAATTCTGGGCAATTCGGAAAGATATAATAGGTATAGGAGGCACTTGTTCTTTATTACTATATAATTCTTGATAGAAGTCTTCTACACATTTCATGATGTCATCTTCTTTTTAGTAATAATGCCATCTTTTTTTCTTATTGCAGATATAAATTTCCTACCAATACCAAAATGTTGTTTTACACTCTTTAGACTTTTATTCTCTTCTACAACTTTCCTTGCTAATTTACAATTATACTTTCTTATATCATTTTCAATTCTTTTCCGCACCATTTTACAAAATTCGAGATATTCAATCTTTTTTAATGCATCATTGTTGTATATCCTCATATTCCTTCTTTTCTTTATAAATTCTCTCGTCTCAATATAAATTTTATTGGTCAATTGCTTCTTTTTTCTAACAGCTATCTTTGTTGCAGTTTTTAAAAGTGTATCAGTTATTTTCCTATTAATGCCATTCAAATCTGAATTATGTTCAAAATCTACTAATATTTTTTTGAAACTGATTTGTAAGTTTTAATTTAAATTCATTAGAATGTTCCTGAAGATTAGGAATATCAACTGTAAATATTGTTTTTTTTTTAATAATTTTTGTCTCTAGTTTTGCATTAATATGTATCTTACATCTTACTAATCGATGATCACTTCCTGTGTTAAATTTATTAAGAACATTACAATCTTGAAATATGTATTTTCTGTTAGTCAAAATATAATCCAATTCTGCTGTACCTTCATTTGGATGCTTCCATGTCCATTTCCTTTTAACATTTTTCTCAAAAAAATAATTCATAATATAAAGTTTTTCTTTTTCTGCAAACTCCACAAGTCTATGTCCTCTCTCATTTCTATTACCATAACCAAAATTACCTACAACATTTTCATCTTTCATTTGTTTACCAATTCTAGCATTAAAGTCTCCCATAACAATTTTAAAATGTTGTTTACTCTGATCAAAAGCCTTTTGTACATCCATATAAATATCTTCTACTACTTCATCACTATGAGAACTTGTTGGGGCATAAACCTGAATTATCTGCATTTGGTATCTGCTATCAAGTTGTAAAACTAATCTTGCCACTCTGTCCGATACACCCTCAATCTCCACAATGTTATTCTTCCATTTTTTATTTATAATGAATCCTACTCCACTTGTATTTCCAATATTTGTGCCTTTATAGTAGAGTATATGTCCACTTTTTAAATCAATTGTTTCTTCACCTTTTCTTCTAACTTCACAAAGTCCAATAATATCCCATTTAATATAAGACAGTTCTTCTAAATCTTGCAATCTTCCTACACTTGAAAGTGATCTGCAGTTGTAAGTACCTAAATAAAAAGTTGTCATCAAATGGCAGCCTGAGTCCGCAATCAGAGAATTCTTAGCACCCTCCACTTTCAGCCACCAACCGCTGCCTTGGTTGGTGACTTTACAGCCTCCTGGGAATAAGGGCCATGATATTTTTTGTCTGTCATGATTGTATATATTGGAAAAAATATTCTTAAACTCAGAGGTAAAAAGCCAATAAACTCACCACGCTGGCTAATGCATGTTGGTGAGCAGCCCATCCATGTTCACATAGTATATGAAAAATCACATAGTAACAACAGCTGCAATGACAAGAATGTATGGAGTGGACATTAGGAATTTGCCCTGCTCAGTTCCTTTAAGGCCTCCAAGAGGAATCAAAGAGTCTACTTTCAGTTAATAGCAAACTCCCTGCAGACAATGTTGATATACTCTATGAATAATCTTATATTAACATCTGCCAGAGGGTGATAGGAATTTGCTCTGCTTGGTTCTTTTAAATTTCAAAGAAAAATCAGCAGATCTCCTATCAGTTAACAGCAAATTATTTTCTGCAGCCATAAAAAAAAAAGATCATCTAAATTTAATTTACTAATAACTATATTTATGATTAAATTAATGATTATTATTTTTTTCTTTTTCACTATTTCTTTTGATAATATTGTTTACAGTCACATAGATTAGTACAGCACAAATTTTCTCATGTCACTGTTCTTAGAATGATTATATTCATTTTTGAGTGGCTGTAAATATTTAAGGTAGTTGAGAAGGGAGTGTACTGCCACCATCAGATGGCGCTGCAACATCTTCAACAACCGTCCTGAAACCTGCAAGTGATAAATTTATTTTCAAAATTGGCACTTGATAAAATATATATTATACATTGATTGGATACAATTATAAAAAAAGAGAGAAAACAAATTCACTTAAGAAAGGTATGACTATGGATGGCAGATGAAAATATACAAAATAATTTGGAATAGGTTTAATTTCATTGTTTAAAAAATTCCAAAAACAAATAATTTTTTTTAAAATAAAAAATTGTAGTATGAATGAGATAGAATCACTAAAATTATTTTTAAGTGGATTAACTGAAAGGAATGTTGGACAAATTGGTCAAGACTACTGTCAAAATATACAAAAAAAAAGGTAAAATAAAAATAATGAATATGAGACACATAACAATAGAAAATACATTAGAAAATAGAGAATTTAGTAAGTAAAAGAAAAAAAATGTATATGACAAAAAAATCCACTAATATACAATCAAACCACAATCAGTATTGAAACTAAAAATGATGAATATACACTAGAAAAAATACAGGAAAAATGATAAAAATGTATATATATAAAGAAGAGAAAGATTAAGATTAAAAAAAAAGTTAATGGATAGTTGAGTAATAAAAACAGAGAAATTAAAATTAGACTAGTGGAGAAAACAAATCCTTGAAAAATAAATAAAACAGAATAAATAACCAAGAATTTTAGGAATAAGTATTAACAATAGTTAACATCTGTTATAACAGGAGTGGGAAACTTCCAGCCCCCAAAAACTCTCTCTAGTCCCTGGACATTTTCAAAAACATCTATTTAAACATACACATAATGCAAATATTGAATTAAGAGTTAAATAAAACAAAATAGTTATTTTCCCAACTACATCTCTCCAATATTCAAAAAATTATCTGCATTGTATTGAAGCAGTCAATCTTAGCTTAAGATTGAGCTTCATGTTTCCACCTACTAACCTGTGTTTAAATCCCTATTTCCCATCCTGCTCCTTTTGTCGTGTATATATATTTCATGTATATATTTGAGATGCGCGCCTAAATTATAAAATTTAATGTTTCAATAACATGTTTTAAAATTATTATTAATTCTTTTTATTAATTATTAGTTCTTTTTTATTAAAGTATTATAAATGGGACTCAAATATATACATAGGAGCAAAACTTACTAACAAAATATTGATGTTTTTAAATATTTATTATATGTCATTTTTAGCTTTTTCTTTTTAAATTGCTTGTTTTTCTATTAAACTATATATTTTTTATAAAATCCAATATGGAAGATGTGACTGTTGTTAATTGTCCAAAAATAATTAAAGGGAGGTATTTTTTAATTAAAGTTTTACTTAAAATAAATGGGATTAAGTAGATTAAAGATTTTCTTTTGTTGAAAACATGTTGTCAAATCTATTTCTAATCTGGAAATAGATTTGAATTTATTTTGGACGTTATCTAACAATTGCATCTTTCAAAAACAACTGATAAAAGAAAAAGTATAAAATGACTGAATTTTGGAGAACAGATAAGATTAGCTACTTTTAGAGAGAGGTATTATAAACATATTTCGTTTTGCTTGAAACTTACAAATGATGTAGCAGTAAATCCACCACTCTTCTCGACCCTATGGGTCATCATCTGCCGCTACCATAATATCCTGCTGCCATGAAATGAAGAAAGGTCTAAAAAGAACTTTAGAATGCTAATAGAAGTTTCCTGCCACCGAAGTACTTGCATTTCAATCGCCGTGCACGTGCCATACTTTAAAATGGACTCTTAAAATTGCAAGGTAAATTTCCAAGCCGCCACCTAATAGTCAATTTAGTCTAAATAATCTATCAAGATCTCTTCTCATGTATTCTTTAACTTTGCCTTTTTATATATATATCTGTGAATGTAATTTTGCTCTCAAATGATTTCTTTATATCTAACTCTATCTCATATGCTTTTAACCTTCCTTAACTTTGGTGCGGTCATTTATTTATACACCGTTATTTATTACTTGATTTTATATATATATGCTTTTTATTATTATTATTTTGCCAATCTCAAACAAACTGGTGAGCTTAATTTATAAAAATCTTTTCTGTCATTTTTAACTAAAACTTCATGAAAAGGTTATTAATGTCCCCTTTAAATATACATATATAATGCATTGTAAATTAATACGTTCGCCAGATTGTTTTATGAATCAACATTTTAGGTTCGTTTTTAATATAAAAATTGATTTGTTTAACTCTGAAAATCCAGAACTCAAGCTAATTAACGCTCTGAAACATTTATTTTATAATTATTTATTAAATTCTGAAAGGGTGACTTATAATTTGTTTCCTATATAACTGCTAGTTATTTTCTTTTTTTTTATACTCTTAAAATATATGCTATGTATTCCAGTTATTGAAAATCCACGAACGTGGGATTGAATTATTTTAAATAGTAGGAAAGGGAAGGGGGGAAATCTTAATGTTTCTGTTACTAAATCAAATCTTAACATATATTTTATTAATTTGAAATCTAAATCTTAAGGTTTCTTTTGCTAAATAAAATCTTCAAGTATATTTTATTAAATGAAATATTCTCTCTCTATATATATTATAATTGCATGGCGTATTATAGTATTCAAACAAGGGTCATTTATTTTTAAAGCAGTAAAATTTATTCAATGTTGTTAGAGACATGTATCATTACTGCATTTCTGATATTTGGCCGATCTTCGTGTTCTATATATATGTGCTTCTTAATTTGGGGGTTACGACAAGTTCGAACCCATAGATTTCTTCTCAAGTCTTCATATAAAAATGCCTCTGGCGGTGACCCCTAAGTCTGGCACACGCTATGCATATTCTTTCTTCATATAAAAAGGCCACTGGCGGTGACCCCTAAGTCTGGCACATGCTATGCCCATCCATTTCTTCGTATAAAAAGGCCTCTGGCAGTGACCCCTAAGTTTGGCACACGCTATGCCCATCCATTTCGTTTTTCATCCAGAAGCACGACCTTTTCCTCTTAGTTATTTTTAGGCTATTATGTCAGCACCGCAAACTTCTTCATATTATTATTATTTCTTTTGCTTCATGACCCAGTTTTAATGCTCTAATATTAAAATTAAGCTTTGCTTAAAAGATATATATATATATAAATGCCAATTACTTCTATTTTATTAATTAAGTTTATTTCAATCATATACAATCTCACCGTTATAATTTATATATCTATATTTAAGAGTATCTATATGCCTTGGGGAAAATAAAGCATTCGTCTTACTATTGTTAAAATAATTTGTCATTAAATATTTTGTCATCTAATCAAATGTCATTTTCAAATATGTTTTTCAAATGTATCTTATTTATTTTCACAACCTCAATGGCGTGAAAATAATTTATATCATATGTATAATGAATTTCAGAAAGCTCCCCTAAATCATATGTTAGTCACAACGTTTCAGAATCATAAATCAAAGCATTAATGGCAGTATTATGTAATTGCTAATATCTAATTAGAATCTTAATATTGGACCCACCAAAGATGCATGTTTCCTTGTAATATATTATTTAGCTAATAAAGAGCATATGAGAAATAATAGCGTGAATGACACTATGTAATTATCTACCGCTTGCTCATTCACGCACATACTAATGTACTTAATTTATAAATATATAATAATTTGTCAGTATATTAAATTATATTTTATTGTCTAACTTATTTGAGTAGTTCGAATTCCTTTTCCTCCACTTCCACATATTACAGCCATGCTTATGTATATTTTAATATAGTCATAGTTAATAGATGTCTTATTGTTTTGCTCAGCTTTACTAGTCGGCCGGATTAAGATTAATTCTCATGGGCCATCACTATTATGTTATCCATTAGGTGTTTGATCTGGGGCTTAAAGAGTGGGTTCGAATTCAGGCTGGTCCCTGACCTAAATCTTGGGCTTGACTGGGTTTGAAGTACATTTTGTGAGTTCCAGCTCATGTTAGATGGATAAACATATTTTGACCAGCACAGTATGGTCTCTCTGATTATGGATTTCTTTCACAATACTGAGGGTATTTTATTTGTTTTTGTAGTGACTTTCGCAGATAAACTGATTTAGTAAAAATAAAACTCAAATTTTCTTCATTTTTTTACTATTATTTTGCATTTAATTTTTTTTATTAGGATGGCTGCAAGGAGTAAGATAAGAAAAGTTGATACAAAAAATTGCTGCATTTCAAAAGAAATGAACAATATATTTTTTTATTTTATAAAAATAGTAAATCAATATGCCTAATATGTCTAGAAAATATTTTAGTTAACAAAAAAAGATAATATTCAAAGGAACTATTTACCAGAACATTCTGATTATAACAAAATTATTGAAGAAAGCAATACTAAAATAGAAAATTTCAAAAGGAACTTCATCAAGTGGCTGACATGTTTTTTAATAATAAGTACAAACAAGTTTAAAAAAAAAAACAGAAAATTCAAAAACATTTTCTAAAGGGGAATTTATAAAAGACTGCATCTGTTATAAAATTAATCTGTTCAGAACATAAAAAGAAATTTTACTGAAAAATTGTTATTAAATGTGGAACAATTATTAATAATAAGGATGTTACTTTATTTTTAATTCACAAAAAATTATGTCTCTCTTTAAAAAAAGAAAGCTGAAATTAGCCTGTCATTTGAAAATGTTGTCCATCCCTAATTATCAGGAGTAAATTAAAGAAATTTTGATCAAATATAACCAGTTAATTTTTAACTCAATAATTTTGTATGGCCCATGAATGGTATTATAAATATCCAAATGGCTCTTGATGAAAAAAAAAGTTCCCCACCCTTGTGCTATAATATGAATAAGGAGTAAATTATTATTTCACATCATATAAAAATTTATATATTAAAAATTATTTTTGATATTAAATTCATCATTTTATATAATTTATTTTAATATTGTTTGGTATTTTATTTGCAGTTTTTAAAAATTGTGTTTTATTCTTGAATATAATAATCAAATAATAAAGTAATATTTTACATTTTTTTGTATTTTATAAAAGAAATGACAGAATTAAATATACAGTTTGGAATATGTATGTTTATTTTAAATAACATTTTGCTAAATGATTGCACAGAGTCCTTTAAATATCTACATTTTTTCTTAAAATTTCATCTCCAATTCATTTTTACCAAAATTTAGCATTTTCTTTAGTAATCACAAACTTAATTATAAAAATTCAGTTAAAATTTAACTTTCATTTAAAACAACTTTCCTTCTCAAAAGTTGAAGCATCTATGGCTTCTTTTAGCCATAAACTTGTATAATATTCTTTCGCATTTTTAAAGATCTTCGAGACCCCATCAACATAACTTTTCACTGCACCAAAATTTTTGCATACTCATCCTTGTAAATATTTTTAATTTTTGCCCATACCTTTCAGGCATTATCCAAATCTTATATGCATCCATTAATATCAATTGCATCAAACATTTATAAATATATATCTTGATTTCCTGGATAATATTTTACTTTTCATAATATTTAAAAGAGCATAAATATGATTGCACTAATGATGCATGCACACACAAAGCTGAAATTTTCAATTCTTTATATATTAAAATAATACAAAGTAATACAAAATAAATATGTAAATGTGTGGCTGAGCGCTTTCAATAGACACAGCCCTCAGAGTCATAGCCATATTGTAACTAATGAAACTAGTTAATTACAATGCAAATTTATGCAAATGACTTTATGTATATTTTATGATACACTGATAGCACATTTGCCTATTTTAGCCTATGACTTTGAGTTTAAATTCAAGCCAAATGATTTATTTTTTTTCAAGAGATTTAAGAATTTTTTCTCAGATAATTTACCCATAGTCAACCTACCAAACTATCCAACATTGATTAGCAAAATGGATATCTAGTTACCCTTAACTAGGACGTAAATCAAGAATGGAATAGCCCTCAAAGGCTCACGATCCATAAATTGCAAGCTTGATCGGTACTGCCGCTCCTTGACTGTTCCTCTTCTGATTGAATATTGAAGTTTATCAATTTCCAATTTTAGAAAAATTTTGTGTTAAACCAGTTTCCAAGTATTAAACTCATTTACTCATTCAAATGTATCAGACTAAATCTATAATATACACTGGGTTACAATTCACAACTAATCATATGCATTCAGCTTATCTATATTCATCTGTAAGTCAGTTCCTTCCAAGGATGTATTCAAATGTTAACCGAGATTTTTAATATCTTCCTTTTCTTACAATAACTCAGTAGCATAAATCAATACAAAAACTATATTTTTCAATCTTGTCTCAATATTAAACTATTTAGCCTAGTAAATATATTTTTCCACGACATTATTAAACAGAATTGGTGATGAAGGATTTCCCTGTTTAACACCAAAATATGTTAAAATGATCTTATATATGGTTGCCAAATTTAAATACAGCATCTTCTCCAAATAAATATAAATTGTTTCTGTCAATTATTATTATTGTACTAAATTTTAATTTAGATTATTTAATTTTTAAAATATCTTTTGACTTTGTTAAATAAGTTTTTAATTGAATAAATTATTCCTTTTTTTGATTTCACATTACTCAATTTTAGCTATATTATAATGTAAATGCATATATATATATCATCTAATAAAAGTGATAATGAAATAAAATTTGATTTTTTTTTCTAATTAAAAGGAATTAAAACAGGCAAAACTCTCCATACAGTAGTGCCACTCAGTGCAAACCTGAGTAATCAATGGATGCCAGAAGGCTTGTGCATAAAATCCCTATCTAGTGCCTACTCATCCATACTACTCTGCCTTGCACTGAGTGGCACTACTGTATGGAGAGTTTTGCCTGTTTTAATAACAGTTATGAGCAAACATAAGAAATAGTGGTCATGTGATGTTTAGTGATTTAAAAAGAATTACATTAATTTTTCAGATCAATTTCACTACCAATTATTCTATTCATTTTCAGATGATTTTTAACTTCAATACATATTCACTCACAAATTTAAAAAAAGTTAACTACAGATTTATTTAGACAAATCACAAATCCCGAATTTAGTATCTTTCTGTGGTTGCATTCTACATTTATCTTTACTGATATATAATTAAACTTACTCTTGAAATTGATCTTTTCTGATTGTAATCTATCACAGCAACACTATGCAAAAAGAAGACAGTAAAAGTACAGACTAAGCTGAACTATATATATATATATAAAGAAAATTTCAATTGCTTGGTCATATGTATCAAATAAATAATCATACTAAAAATACTAATTTCTGATATTACATAAAGCAAAAATAAAAAATTAAAGACTTTAGAATATGATCAGATCACATGATACAAGGATTTGAGCTATATTTAATTTAAAGTTATATATATACACACACACAGGTATATAAAAAAATAAATATAAAAGGTTACATCTAATTATGGATTTAATTTCATTAAAATATAAAATCAAAAAAATCCAAGAATTCTCAAAACAAAACAAAAAAAGAAGCATAAAACAGGTACATTAAAAGTAGAAAATATCATAATTAATACACTATAAATCATATAATTTATTGAAAGTAAAACCAACAATTCTGACAAAAGAATATATATCAATACCAAGTAATGCTGGGATTTACACTGCTGCTGCTGATAATGTGCCATAAACATATTTGATAATGCACACACTTAATTTCTGTTTTAATTTTACTCAGTTTGTTAAGAACAGCGGGATTGCAGTTTTCTTGATGTTGTAGTGAAACAAAAATAATATCTCAAGTACTAGAGGGTGAAAAGAATAAAAATAGAATTAAATATTTGGCAATAGGCTTTTGCATATGCTAGATAAGACATTGATTGAAATTATTTGAGAATGAGTGATAGAGGAAATGTTAAATCATGGTAAGTATTTGAAGAAGAATAATCAATAAACTATTCCAAAGTTTCCTCTTTTTTAATGACATAGTGAACAAAAGGCATCATTATTAGTGATCATTTCTCTAGAAAGATATTAATAAATAATGCTGATTAGTTTTTATTAGATAATTAAAATATTTTGACTCTAAATATTTATTATTAACTGAAAAGATGGAGTAGTGTCTTATTTGTTAATTCTGCTTTGTTTGTCAATGTTTAATCTTATCTGAAAAAAAGAATTGGCTGTGTATCTGGGGAATATGAAAATGTAATTTTGATATCAAAATATGTATTGATAAGTCCGATTATTTCTTTAACTGTTCTCTGAAAGCAAAATATAGAGATACAATGTACTAAACAATACTTGACTCAAATGTGTTTTAGCATGTTTGTATGATAAATGTTAATTCCCTCTTGTTCCAAACAAATTTGATATTTAATGAAAAAAATTAGTGGATTTGATGATATCTTATCACCCCAAAAGAAAGCTCATAGACTTTATATTTTAATGGATAGAATTATTGTAATTATAAATGATGATGGTTATTTATACAAAGTCTTGTATTACATTCTGTCATATATATAGCTTTGCATAATTTATTACCCATCTATGTATTAATTTAATATAAAAAATTGATTGGGCAAAATATATTTAATCTATTTTAAAACATCTAGTGAAAGAAAGAAAAAACCAACACACATTCTGTGTAGTGTATGTGCATAATTTAAATACATTTTAACAATAAGTACAATTTATTTATAATTTGCTTATTATTCCTGTCTTAATAACATGGATTATTTTCTCTCTTATTATTTTTAAACTGCAAAAATTCCACTCATAAATTCTTGGACATAGGATTCCAAATAATATTTAAATAGTAATAAGCAAATGTTTATGCATAACATATAGTGATATTCATAAATTCCATTCTTAATGACCATTTTAAATATAACGCGGGGATGCACTTAAATGTGATTTATTAATAACAAAATTATTTCTCTGCATTTCTCTACATCATCATCATCATCATCATCATCATCATCATCATCATCATCATCATCATCATCATCATCATCATAATAATAATAATAATAATAATAATAATAATAATAATAATAATAATAATAATAATAATAATCATCAATCATCAATTCAATTTATTCTATGAAATAAAACAAAGTACATCACAAATATTTAAAAACTCCAAACAAGAAAAATCTTGTGTGTGGAATTTACATGTAAAAATAAATTAAATAAAAATACAATCAAAAACTCAAAAGAACAGTTTAGGAAATAAATAAAATTAATTAAATAAATAAAATAAATGCCAAAATTAATACATACTACACAACCATTAACACAAATATTTTTTGAATGATATATAAGAAATATTATTCAGATCAATTGAACATTCATATACAAATTTATTAAACAACTTTGACCCAGAATAAACATATTGTCTTCTACTAGATTCCTTAAAAAATTTTGGTAAAGGTAATTGAAATTTATTAGAAAGACGAGTATTTAGAACATAAACTCTAGAATTCAGAAAAGGATTAGCACAAAAAATATCAAAAATAACTCTATATTGATATAAGTGATTTACATCAAATAAACCAAATGCAATATAAATATCTCGAACAGAAGAGGAACGAGATCTACCAAAAATAATGCGCAAAGTATAATTTTGCAAAACACGCAAAGAAGATAAAATATGTGGAGAAGCCTTACCCCAAATAATGACATTGTAAGATAAAATACTCTGATAACAGGCAATGTAAATAAAAATGAGAGCAGACCTAGGAATAAATTTAACTAAATAATAAAACATATAGTTTAAATTACGTAACCGTTAACAAAGATAGGTAATGTGATTTGTCCAGAACAATCTGGAGTCAATATATATTCCCAAATAACAATAATTATCTACCAAAGGAACATTCTCACAAGTACATATACTATTATAATGCAAAATATACTTACAGCAAATTTTAATCTTAAGAGAAAAAAAAGTATGCTTGTAAGAAAAAAGAATAGCTTTTGTTTTATCTAAATTGACCAACAATGAATTATATGCCAACCATTTACCAATTGAGTCCAAATCCTCATTCACTAATTTTTCAAGAAGATTATAAGAAACAGCATTGCAAGATAAAGCAATATCATCAGCAAAACCAAAAATCTTAGAATGTAACTTCAATGAAAATAAATCATTAATATAAATTAAAAACAATAGAGGACCAAGTACTGAACCTTACGGAACTCCAGAATTAATCAAGACAACATCACTGATAGTACCATAAATATTAGTAAACTGTTTCCTATCATTTAAATAACTCTCCAACCAACTACCAATAGATCCACGAAAACCATACAAGTAGCAACGCTTAATCAAAATATTATGATTAACAGAATCAAATGCTTTAGATAAATCAAGATAAATAGCCAATGTTTTAAGTTCCTGATCCAATGAAGACGTTAAATACTGAACATGATGTTTTAAAGCATCTAATGTACTTCTGCCAGGAAGAAAACCATATTGATAGTCAGATAAAATTTTATTTTTAAACAGAAATGACAACATTTGATCCCTAACAATCATTTCCAATAATTTAGAAAAAACAGAAATAATAGCAATTGGCCTATAATTAACCATAAGAGTAGAATCACCCTTTTTATAAACAGGAGTAATAACATTAACTTTCAGACATTCTGGAAATGATCCAGACTGCAAAGATAAATCAAATAAATGAACTAAAACAGGCAAAAATGCAACCTTATTTTCTTTAAGCATCTTAGGTGTTATACCATCTAGTCCAAAATAAGGGACATTTTTTAAACTATCAATTGCTACAGACAACTTAGATTCAGAAACATCAGAATATAAAAAAGAATTCAAACTTGAATAAGAAGACAAAATCTTCTCAGGCACATCACGCATCGATAAATTTACAAAATACTCATTAAACCGATCAGCTAAATATTTTTCATTATTCTGTAACTCAATTAAACTTTCATTATATTTAATACATTTAATACGATCAGGAGAAGATTTTTTAATCAAAGAATTTATTGTTCTCCATTTCAAAGAAACATTTTTATCACTAAGAAATTCTTGATAATATCTAAACTTCAACTTTCTAATATCAAACTTAATTTCAAGATTAAGTTTTTTTAAAACATCTGATAAGCCATCCAAAGATTTTAACACATTTCTCTGATTAATTTTACATACCAGCGCATCTGTCACCCAAAGAGATCTTCTTCTATTCTTACTTGTCAATTTTAAATGAAACTTTGCTTTAGCAATTAAATCTAAACAAATAGCTTGGAACCCCAAAAATGCATCATTTACATTATCTATCATAAAAATCTCATCCCAATTCTGAACAGATAATAAATAATTCAATTTAGAAAAAGATAATTTCTCAACATATGCACAAACATTAATATTATCCATACAATTCAATATTTTTAATTCAGTAGCAAAATGATCTGTAAGAAATAATTTAGAAAGAGACGAATCAGAAAATAAACTGCGGCTTAATCTAACAAAAATATGATCTAAAAGAGATTGAGATATAGGAGTTATACGCGTAGGTGAAAAAAGCGTTTGACTAAATCCATAGCTATAAAGTAAATTTAAATAATCTATAGTAGACGTACAAGCATTATTTAACAAATCAATATTTAGATCACCCATTAAAACAGCAGATTCTGAACCCAAATCTAATAACAAAGAATCAAGTTCAGTAACAAAATCCAAAACTTTACTTGTACATGATCTATATATAGCCAAAATAGAAAGCACACATTTAGGAAGTCTCAAAGTTAATAAAATACATTCTGCAGTATTAAATGTTGGAATATTGAAAGAAAAGTCTAAACCGGTTTGTATAAAAACCATAACACCACCAGATCGTAAATGCATACGAGGAGAAAGTATACTCGTATAGCCATTCAAACTATATAATAAAAAAATCCAAGTTTCCGTTAAAATAATTATATCAAAATGAAATAAAGGAAAATTATTTAAATAAACTACAAGTTCATCAAAATGACATCTAATGCTACATATATTTAAATGAAATAATTTAAGTGAAGCAAAATCTTTTTCCTGAGAAATCAAATCAGAATTTATCATAATAAATAAATTTCAGAATGACTCCAAATCACTTTCATTTCTAATTAAAACACGAGGAGAATTATAATCTTTTCTCACATACTCTGATCCATTCTGAATGAAAGCAAAACCTTGACCAGAACGTAACTTCTGTTTTGCCAACCATAAAAGCCTTCTATTGAATGGAGTCAAACGCTGATTAATATAAATACGTTTGTTATTATTAACCCCAGGCAAAATTTGAGAAACTGTTAAAACAGATTTTTTTAAAATTAAAAACTGTATGGCAGAATTTCATGATTTAAAATGAGCTACAACAAAACCTGGAGCTCCTGATTTATTTTTTGTACGAAAAATGTTTTCCAAATCTATAGCGACATCTGAAACACCGAGCTTGTCCGCCACGTTAGTTAAAATTAACGGCAAATTTTCATTTTCTTGAAAAGGCAAACCCTGTATTTCAACTTCATGATCCAGATTAAATCGTTCCATAGAATGTAATTTATCTTTCAATAACAAAATCTCATTCTCATTTGAAGTACAAGAATTAGAAAGACGAATTATTTCTTGATTATTCTGATCCACATTTTCACACAAAGAAATAACTTCTGTCCGCAAATTAGCAACTGCTTGAGATAACTCTGAAATTGTGTTGTGAATCACCGGCAATAATTTTAATTTATCCAAAATTTCCTCCAAAATTAAATCAGGTGAATTTTTAGCAGTCATAGATGAATCCAAAACATCACTAGCCTTAGAAAAACTAACTCTACAAGCAGCACACCTCCATTCTTGCTTCTTTTTTATAGACATTCTTCGGTAAGTAGTATCACTCAACGATGCACATGCAAAGTGCATACCGGACGTACAATCAAAGCAGGATATGAAATTACCATTTTTTGGTAAAAGTTCTTTACAAATAGAACATGAATCCATCATTAAAAATTTAAAAAGTTAAAAAATCAAGAGAACAAGTAAACACGTCTTTACACTAGAAAAACGGAGGAGGACGAGGACGAGGAAGAAGAAAAAGTAGTAGTAGTAGTAGTAGTGGTGGTGGTAGTAGTAGTAGTAGTAATAATAATAATAATAATAATAATAATAATAATGATGATGATGATGATGACATTTCATTTTTGATTTGTGGAGAAAACATGAAATTGTTATCCTGAGAACTAAAATCCATCATGAAAAATATAACAGAATTTTAAATTAATAATTAAAAAAATAAACAAACTTAAGGTAATGAGAAAAAGGAAAGATTTCAAATTAGATACATATAATTAATTTTAATTATATTATTATAAAATGCTTATATAATATATATTCTTTTCATTAAAAACAAAACAAAAAAGTTGCTACAAACAATAATGTTCATTATTTACTAATCAAATAAATTACAATATTTAAGCTAACAATGACAACGATTAAATATTTACAGTAGTAGTATCTCAACACTGACTCAGAATCTAAAAACTATTTGCTAATTTCTAAATATCATTATTATTTACAAATATTTCTTGCCTCAATATATAATACATAGAATAAAAATGTATAATTTCTAAAATTTTCAAACTATACTTTTGAATTACTAATGTTTACACGAATTTACTTACATTATCAGAATTATATTAAGATCTCATTTATTCTCTCAAAATTACAATTATCTTCCAAAATGGTGAAATTAAATACAGTATTACAAAAAAAAATTTTTTTTGAAAAAGATTATTCAATAATTTTTTATCAATTTAATAAGATTTTGCTTGAGTGACAGTTTTCAATATTTAAAAATATTGTTTTTTACCTTTTAAATAGACAAGATTTTAATTACAGTTCTTTACTTTTTTTTTGTACATTCTTATATCTACAGAATGTTGTATATTAGTTAATTTATATATTTTTCTTTATCAGTAGATGTAGTATTTATATAGTTAGAAAATAGTCTTTTTGGTAATAATATACATTTGCCAGGAATGCAGTTCTCTTCTTTAGAATCATCTACTGCAAAGTTAAGTAATCAAGAGAATAGTGCTGTAATATCCTAATCTTCAGAATGGTTTCTGGCTTTTATTTTCATCAGTGATGATTAGGATTCAAAACAAAACTAATACATATATGCACTTACCACCCATCTTTTACTCCTTTACAATATGTAACTAATAGGCAGAAAATTAAAAAAAAAGTAAGAAATAAGGCTTTGAATCTAAGTTAACTTTCATGCACAATGATCTGAAAGCATAAAAACTGAGATCGCTAAAATATATAGAAACTGGCCTGGTATCAGATTTATATAATAATAAACTAATTAGGTTGGGTTCAAAACCTTAGGATTATTTTACATCTCAGGCTATTATATTGAATAATATAAAGTATAAGGTGAATGAATGCATGCAGAAGTAAATTAATTCCAGTTTTAAACTAGGGATGAAGATATCTTAACACTACACCACTTGGTGTACAAGGATTATTCAAGTTACATTAGATAGCTCTAGCATAAAATGAAAAGAGTTACTTTTGGAAGCATTTCTTATCAGATGAAGTAGTCATGTGATAACACAAGTATGTTTGCAAATAACAGAAGCAATCACATCATTTTACTATAAAGCATAAGTAATTAATGCCTATGAGATGATAATGACAAACAGCTATTGTCTTTAACAATAAGAAAGGTATGACTTAAGGCATAAACAAACTGCAGCACCTTTGCAATTTGTAAGGCAAAACAATTGTATATACCAAAGTAACATGTTACGCTGTCTTAGATAAATCTGCATGTGATAATAATAATCACATCACTTTATTCCAAAATTATCTACCATAAGCAAAAGTAATCAATAGATACCAGGCAGAAGTGAAGGATCTCATAATATTGTGATTGGTGCATCTGCTTCATACAGATATCTAATCAAATCTTATTTTTTCATATCACAAATAAGTTTAAAGTTTTTTTCCAGTTAAAAGGAACCCAGATAACCATTCAAGAAAGATTAGTAAATGATCATCAAGTTATTGTTAGCAAGAAATTAAAGATGTCAATTTAACTTGGGTTGGTCAGATGAATATTAATTCATTCACTGTAAAAATAAAAAATACAATCACAATCTGATGCAACTTCATCAGTGGTTACGGAAGGTATTATTTTCCTATAAAAGCTATACACAACCCAAACAGTTTCTATCTAATATTATTATAACTGGCCAACATTTTTATTTTTTCTTTCTTGTAAAATACAATAATTCCATCATTTCTAAGAACTTTTAACAGAATTTAATTGGGTGCCTCACTGCTTCACCTGCAATATATGGCATTTCAATGGTTCAATATATAAAATACTTAATTTTTCAATTATTTTTTAATTTACTATATGATCCTTCTTATTTTTAAAATAATGTTCTTTGTAATATTAAGAAAGTCATTTATATTTATGATGTATTTAATTTCTATTATAGCTTTCTTTAATATTCAAACTCATATAATTCTTATCACTTAACTCTTCTACACTCTTTTTTAAAGAACCACACACAGTTCTTTTCATGAATCATTTGAAATTGTTTCACTATTCTCTCTTCTAAATATGTTACCATATATTATTTAAAAATTTACTGATGAATTGTTGTTTTTGTATTTCTGCTATCTGCATAACTTTTTTTAATTGAAGAACCTATTACTTTCTTATAGACTTAACTTAAAATAAAAGTCTTTTAACATTTTAAAATAATTTATAAATTCTAGTTTATTATATTTATTAAAATGTTTCTAATAGCCAGAAATGTCAATTGTTAATATTATTTTTTATATAATAAATTAAAAGACAATACAAATACTGTATACTCAGAGAAACCTTTGAAAATATTAAAGATAACATTAACACATTCTTGGTGCTGAACAGCCATATCAAAGGTAACCATTATATTCAAAACACCAAACAGAGATATAAAATTATATACATATTTTAAAATGCATTCAATTTATCACTATTAGATTTTCTGCTTAACACTGAATCTACATTATTAAAGAACCACACCTTTTAAATTTTGTTTCCTATTATTATGTTCATTGTAAACTATCAGTGCTTCTTTGCAATTAGAAATTTGACCAAATAGTGTTTTGTATCTATTAATAGTTTAACTTTCCAGCTTTCCATTAGCACACGAGTATTTATCTTATTAAAAATTTGATAGATAGATCATACATATTCTATATTGAATTGTAAAATGATAGCAATGAGGGATGAAAATAAACTAAAGAAAACAAGGAATACTGAAGTAAAAAAAAAGAATTATTTAATTGGTATTGATTAGTTAAACAATGACACAATAAAAGTAGCAAGTAGAATTGAGCAATTAGATAAACAATATATATATATATAAGATGAATATAATTTGGTCATAATGATCTTTAAAAGGGAAAAATAAACACAAGACTGTGGATTAAAAAAATAAACAAACAGGCTTGTAGATAAGAGGAAAATTGCAGAAATATTTCTTCCTTAGGGACTACTTTAAGACTAGGAATGAATAAAAAGACAAGCTGTGTGACAAAATGGGTCCACACAGATAATATATGAATCTAGCACATAAAAATATATTACTGCTATTTATGTATATTATAATGGTAAATGATTAACGGGAACGATCACAGTCATAACATTTAGCCCTCACACTTGCATGTCAATAATATATATTAGAAATTAACTATCAGTATAGACATATAACCACATGTTGTGCATCATTTATATTTTATATATTATGAAAGTTAATGAGTTAAGTAATGGCAATGATGATGACTATTCAAAATGCAAACAATACTGAAGTGAATAATTATAATGAAAGTAGAGAATAAGTTGACTATATAGCTAGATTACCACACATGAATGGCAATTATATATATATAAAAATACATGAAAGCAGTCATCACTTAATAATATGAATATCAATAACAACTTAAATCTGTTGTCAAGGCAAGCCCCTTATACAATAAAAGTGGAGAACCATCTTTATCTATGGTGCAATATGTTTAAATAAATCAATGATTGTATAACTCTAGTTGAAACTCAAATATAGTAAATGAATACAAACCAGTGCTAGAATATTTCAACAACATATTTGTATTCTATATAGCAAGACAAATTTTTCATGTGTGGAATGGACAGGAATGAAAATATTGGAAGCTTATAGCAAATCACAGACAAGAATAGTCTGGAGGCAATAAGCATACTGTCATATCAACATCAAATTCACGGATCTAGTGGATGATGATGAATTGAAAGAAATTAATAACTATAATATCTTGGTCAAATTATTAACTGCAGATGGAAACATAATCAATGAAATTAATCATAGAAATGAACTGTTTTCTTCTTCTTACTTATATACCTGAGATTAGGATACTTAAGAGCCATACAGACTTCAGACTACTCAACAAACTATATTAACAGCAATAACAGCAAGATATTCAAAACAAAATACATGAATGAGAGAGAGCAAACAGGTATTACGGACATCATTGAAAGAATTAAAAAGATTGAAATAGAATGAGCTGCTCAAACTATTAAAAAAGATAATAGATGAAGAGTTGAAGTCTTAAACTGGATCCCAAAGATGGTAAAAGACCTAGAAAATGACAATGGAATTTGCTGGTATGATGTGGAGAAGATAGTTTAGATTAGAGAAACTGGATTAAACTTGGAGAAACCATCTTGCAATGGATCGATAATGATTGAAATTGATGGTGATAATTACAATAAGTATCTTATTGTACTCTTAAACCATTATTGAAAAACAAAAAATAAATATACAAATACCTGAAATCATAAAAAAATACACAAATAACTGAAATCATTAGCTGTATTTATATATTGCATTATTTCCATCATCTAATATTAAGTATTGAATGTCTTTAGAAAAATTTAACTTTATTTAAATATTCCAATTACATTAAACTGTTAGCAATAACTCACACATTTGCATATGCACAATATTTTGAAAGGTATTATTCTCCTCTCTACTTCATGTGTTAAATCATCACAAAACTTCAGGAAAACTGAAATCATTAGATTTATCCATTCACAGAAACAATCAATATATATATATTTCAAGTATAAAACTAAGACAGGTTTTTCACATAAGTCAGTCTTAGTATTAGAATAATTAAATCATATAACACAAATATAAGTTTATAAACTCACACAATGCATAATGCACATCTACATTTGTTAAACATTCTTTTATTAATGAAAGAATATATTTATATAACAACCACAGCTACAAGATACACATTAAATAAATTGAAATTTTAATCACTATGTTAGTCAAAAAATATAATTGTATAAATTGTTATTTCTCTTCATCTTTTAACTATATAGTCAGATACTTATGAAGATAGATGGTGATTGAAGACCAATATGATAAATAGAGAATTCCAATCATTTTGTTTTTGTTATCCTCAGATATGGCGTTTGTAATATTATTAATAGTGGAGCAATCACATCTGCTATACTTTGTCCAAAGACTCTTAGAGAATGGTGTGAATTAACTTTGTTTACAAAACACATTATATGCATAAACATATAATCACACATGTATATATAGTAAGTCATCTTTACATATGTCAATAATACCGAGTACATACAGCGCTTCAAGCTTCATTAGTAAACCCTGGAAAGAAAAACTTTTAAACACTGGTAGGGCCAAGTAAACTTCAGCCAAATAAAAATAAAATGATTAATTTATTTATATCTATCTATAATATGTTTTAATGCAAAAATTAGTCTAGCACTTAGATTATCAAAAATTAATAAAAATAGACAATAAATAAACCTAGATATATAACAAACAGTAAATCTTACAATATAATATAATAACAATAATAATACACATAAAAGCTCTTTTTCAGTTAGTATTAATTTTTGCTGTTTTCAATATGTTGGAACTATTTTACAATTACATGCAATGTGCCGCACTATGAATTCTCCTTTATCGGAGTCAGGAATCTCTCAGCAACTATGCCCAGAGTAACCCGTTGGCCACATTACCTTGTCTCTCCACCCACTCCCTCTAAGTTTTTCCCACACTCTTCTCTATCCTGATCCAACTCATTTCCACAACATTATCTTTGTCCAAATCTAGGACTTTTATATCTAGAACCCCCTTATCTGTTTCCAAACCCAGCATAAAAACCAAGAACTCACTTTCTGTATAATCACTTTGTTTATATTTATTCTCCCACAACTTCATTATTTGTACCCATTGTACTTGTAACCATTTACATTCAATTAACAGATGCTTAACATTTTCTATGCCTATCTTACATAACTTGCAGACTAAACCACCCACATTTCTCCATTTAAATGTATATTCCCTTGTTGCTAACAATCCTGTTCAAGCCTTAAACAGTAAACTACTTTCCTTGCTATTATCATAAATTAACTCATACCCAATATTGTTTACTTCTATATATATATATTTAAACTCTTTTTACTATCCATACTAATTCTCCATCTCTCCAACTACCTATTTTTTATTAATGCATCTATTCTTCTATCCCATTCTTTCCCACTATAACATGCAACAATTCTCCTAACACAATCAACTCATCTTTTATATAAGTATACTGACATAAAGTCTTTATCCAAATCTTCTGCATACAATACTATCTTTCTCACCCATTTTGTTGCCTGCATTTTGCTATTCTCTTATTATAACATTAATTGCAATTTAGTGACCATTTTCACTTTGCTTTTTGCATCTCTCATATAAAAATGTGAACATTCCACATCTCCTTCAATTGCCTCCTTTTCTGTCCACACATCTGCATCTAATGCATGTCTTTCTATTTCTCTTTGTACTTTTTCTAAGTAATCTAATATCTCTTTGCTAACATATAATGCATCATTAACATAAGTTAACCCTGCTACTGCCACTCCATGTGATGTATTTTGGCTTCTCCTTAAACGAAGTCAAGAAAATCTCAGCAATTATGCCCAGATAAACCTGTTAGCCACTTTATTTTCCATTCCCCACTCTAAGTCTTCCCATATTCTGCCCCATCCCATTTCCACAACATAATCTTTGTCATGACTTTATTTAAATCCCTCTTATCTTTTTGCAAACCCAGCATAAAACTAATAACTCACTTTCTGTATAATCACTTTGTTCATATCTATTCTCCCATAACTTCATTATCTGTACCCTTTCTGCTTTCAAGCATTTACATTCAATCAACAGATGCCTAATATTTTCTATATCTTCCTTACACAATTTGCACACTAAATCACCCATAGTTTTCCATTTACATGTATATTCTCTTGCTGCTAAAGATCCTGTTCGAGCCTTAAACAATAAACTACTTTCCTTACTATTATCTTAAATTAACTCGCATCCAATGTTCCGTTTACTTCTATATATATATTTAAACTCTTCTTACCCTCCATACTAGTTCTCCATTTCTCCAACTCCCTATTTTTTATTAATGCTTCTATTCTTTTATCCCATTCCTTACCACTATAACACTCAACAATCCTCCTAACACAATCATCCCATCTTTTATACAAGTATACTGATATAAATTCTTTATCCAAATCTTTTGCATACCATATTACCTTTCTCACCCACCTTGTTACCTGCCCTTTACTCATAACCCAATTAAACACTATTTTGGCTATTCTTTTACTATCCATAAACTGCAACCTACCAAACATTTTCATTTTACTTTTTGCATCTCTCATATAAAAAGCTTGACCATCCCATTTCCCCTTGAATTGCCTCCTTTACTGTACACATCTCTGCATCTAATGCATGTCTTCCTACTTCCCTTTGTACTTTCTCTAAATAATCTAAAACCCTTTTACTAACACATAATGCATCATTACCATATATTAACCCTGCTACTGCAACTCCCATGCAATTCTAGCTACATCATATTTATTATATGAAAATACTGTTAGTTTCTTTACCAAACCCTTTCTTTTCTTTGCTTCATTTACCAATTTTTTTCTCCCATTCATCCAAGCAATTTTCCTGATTACAAAAGATGATTCCCAAATACCTATATCTATCCACCACACTTAACTTTATATCCCCCAATAAAAATTCTACATCTGCTCTTTCCCTAGTATTAACCATCATTATATTTGATTTTTCTTCACTAAATTTACCCACCCTTGCACATGTCCTCAACATAATTTCCATATCTTCTCTTCTTTCTGCACACAAAAAGATATCATCCGCAAAAAAAAGACACGACCAAGTATATACTCCCTTGCCACCTATTAATGGTATCTCTATCCCTCTTCCTAGTCTTTCTATTGCTTTCTCCATTTCACTCAAATACAACAAAAATAAAAGAGGTGACATAGGGCATCTTTGCCGTAATCCCACCCCATTTTTAACTTTAACTGATTCCATATCCCCTAATTGGGAAGTATAATAATTATTTTCATATAATTTCTTAATAATATTTACTAAAGCTTCATCCATTCCCAAATTTGCTAACCTTACCCACAATCTATTTCTATTTACTCTATCATATGCTTTTTCTATATCTATAAAACTCATGTATAACGATCTACCTGAATTCCTACTTATCTCCATAAGTTGTGTAACTACAAACAAACTATCTCCTATACGCCTATCTGACCTAAAACCTCCTTGCATTCCCCCCACTACATTATTCTCTTCCATCCATTTTACAACTCTTCCAGGTACCATATATGAGAAAACTTTATATAAAACTGATATTACCACTATCAGTCTATAATTATTTAACTTTCTATGATCCTTATCCTTTCCTTTAAATAATAATCTTATTCTTGTATTACTCCCACTACCCAGAAAAACTCTCTTCTGTGCCATCTTATTAAAACATGATAATAACTTTGTTCTTGCTCTATGCCCTAAATTCATTACCATCTCTGCTGCCCAACCATCTAAACCTCTCACCTTTCCACTTTTCAATCTCTTCCCTGCCTCATTCAGTTCATTTTCTGTGAACCTAATATTCCCATTACTAAATGCTTTCATGTTTTCTATCACTAAGTCCTTCACATCTAACATCTTTTCTATATCCATTACGTATCTATTTAAGATTCTCTCTAATTCTTCTCTAGAGCTACACTCTATTACCTCAACCAATCTGCATTGCATACATAGCGACATCTATCTTTTTTTTTATTATTATATAAAATTAACTATAATCTATTTTAACAATAATACAATATGTACAAGGCAAAAAAAAACAACCCCTATATAAATGTATACTATATAATTTTTCTTTCATTTATCATTAGCCAATTATTAATCAAATTAATTGTTATATATATATATTATTATTATTATTATTTTTGTTGTATTTAATGTAATAGGTTTCATAGCTTCCTTCTATTAGGTTCTTTAATATAGTTTAAAGATTTTATATTTTTTACACAGTCTATTTTATGTCCGTATTTTAAATAATGAATATATAAGGCAGATTTATCTTCTATTTTTTGCATTATTATGTTATTTTGCTCTTTCATCTAATTATTTCCCTTTATGTCCATAGTAAACCATATTATGGACATACAGGGAAATAATTAGATGAAAGAGCAAAAGATAGGTTAAGTATCAATTTTTTAGAAATAAACAAAAAGTTTATATCATATGTAAATTAATAATTTTTTTAAAAAAATCCCCAAATTCAAAAACAATAAATCATTCAAATTTTCCAATTAAATATATTATATAACTGAAAACTGAAATAAATCTCTCATGAGTGAAAAGGGCATTTTCAGAAGTAAAAATAAAATTTTAAACGAAATGTTTATAATTCAATTTCCTTTCATAAGCCTGCAGGGAGAAATAAGTGACATAATTGAATGAATGGGAAAAAAAATTAACGTTAATGATGTTTACTATTTCTTTTATACAACATATATATAATAATGAACAGAGTATTTTATATTTCTCTTTTAATAAATTTATTTGAAATTAATTATGATTTAAAAGAGATAAACGAAATGTTATACAAGAGACACTTTCGAAAAAAACAAAAAACAAAACATTCCCCAGGAGTACAGTTGCCAAGGTAACTAATCATTTTTACACGATTATTAATTCATTTCTTAATGATAGCAGTAAACTTTAAAGAATGAAATGGCAATTTTCACGATTTCTTCCTATTAACAAAATTTCATTAGGTATATACATAACTAAAGATTTTTTCTAAGTTATAATTTCTTTTTTATATAAATATTTATGAAAATCTGAATTTTATATATGACTATACATTAAAAAAATAAAACTCAATAAATATTAATGAAAATAGCACACGTAAAGCAAAAAAAAAAGAAAAAAAAAAGAAAATGGAAACAATTACAAATAGTAATTCTTATTTCTTCTATACTACAATATCAACTTAACATATCAATTACAAAAATGATCCTACTCCATAAAATCTACTATAATATGCTGGGTCAACAAACAGTGTAAATTGATAGTATCTAAAAACAAACAAAAGTAATAAACTAATATCGCTCATTACCAATACAAATACTACACAAACTACTAAGATTGCTCTATTTACCCAAACTTCATATTTTAGAGGACTGCATAAATCTTAGAATGGTGATTAACCAATTGTCATGTGAGATATTTATTAAATCTACCCTATGAAATTAGCAACATAAAACTTTATTTCCAAATAACCTAATATAAAATTGTGGATACAGTTATTAAAACTAGTAAAAAGATTCTCAAGACCTAGAATAATCAAAAGCCAAGCTAAATTATACTAAAGTTTGAGAATGCTACACTTATTATTTTATAATGCACTTACAATCGTGGGGGAGGGGGTCTAAATGCTTCAAAGAATAACCAAAAATTTGAAATTCTTTATAGCGCTTTGAATGTATCAAGGATAGCTGAAAGACAATATATCTAATATCAACCTTCAATAATCATACACGATGACAAATAAACTATTATTCTGCTATAATTATAGACACATGTATGATGTTGAATTCCATCTTACTAACATCTATAGAGGTGTTGAATTCAGCATTCCAGAATTATCTTAGAAATGAGGATATTAAATTGATAGTAATATCACAAATCAGTCTCTCATCAATACTATTCTTAATTGCATTAAAAATGAACAAATTTCCAAGATTTTGACCTTATTTTAGATGCTTTTCTATAAAATCAATAATTATTTCACTCATTTATACGAATCCAATATTAATTTTCATGCGGGCCACTGCACATAATTTAATAAAAAATCATAATATTAAATAGGAGTTGTGATTAAACTTCAACCAATGACAAAAATAAAAGTATCAATTAAATATAACAAGTCTTCAGATTCGATATTCAAATTAATACAAGATTTGATTTAGTTAGTACAATGTCACTTTAAATATCAAACAAAGTGAAATCTTATTTTAGTATTACTGAATATTTTAAAATAAACATTTCAAACTTTGGATATTTTACTTTTGGATACAGCAATTACAAAGTCAATTGGCTAAAAAACAAAACAAAACAAAACAAATTTTTGACAAATATTTCTAGTTTAGTTTTTAATAACATCAAAAATATCATTTCCATAAAATTTTGAAAAAATACATTAAAATATAACAACACATTGTTTATATTTTCACCTATGAAAATTATAAATATATTTAAATTTTTATTCCTTTTTAAACATTACTATAGTGATTTTTTTCCCCCAAAATGTTTAGCTTGATGAATCTAGAATAACATAAAACAGTATTTCGTTTTTCTGAAGCACCAAAAAACTCTCAAATAGTTCACAAAACATATATCTAAAACAATTCAGTTTAATATAAAAAAGAAATCAAAATATATTTTAAAATTAGAATTTATTTTTAAATTAAAATTTTCTATCATATAACTATTGCTGCTTTACACTTGATTTAAAAATAAATTAAGAATTTTTTATACAAATTTAATTAATGATAGTTCAATAATTCATGTGATGGTTTATAGGCAAATAATAGGCCATTATACTTCAAACTAAAGTTAACGTTGAAGTTTTTATTAAAAATACTTATTATAAGCACCATTTTCAAATAAAGATGGAAATTAGGAATTTATCACTTTCCTTATAAAAACTAAATTTTTACATAAAATTGCTATTTTGGAATATGATAAAATAAATTTTAGACTTATTAAAAGGGCATTTATTTTAATTATGATAAAATTCATTGATAAAAATGTGATGTTATATTCTTCAAGATTAAAGAAAATTACATATTATCTAAACCAAACATCATCCAATCTTGAATGAACAATTTTATTGAATGTAAGCTTTGGTAATTTCAATTTTTTCTTCACATCAACTCTACAGTTATGTTCTTTATCTATTTGTTGGCTTGAAGAGCTATAAGAATAGATACAATGTAATCAAAAACTTCATATGATTTGAAAATCTAAGGCAATATACATCGTTCTGGAAATCACTCTGATAAATTATATCCACACAACCTAACTTTCCCAGAAATTAGATACTAATGAAAGTTTTAGCTTGATATTTTTGAAGCTTTAAAGAAACAAAGCAGAGCAAATTTCTAATGTATACTACATAAATTCTTATCATTGTACCCATTATTAATATGTGATTATGTACATAGTAAATGATTATGGATGGGCTGTTTGCCATCATGTAACAGCCAGTATGATGAATTTACTGCTATTTTTATCTCCGAGTTTAAGATCAAGAAACACTATGATCTTTCTTCTCATTTGTATGATAGTTTTTAACTGAAATATCAGTAGAGTTTTCTTGAATGCAGAATCAAAATGGGATTATTTTTTATGTAGCTATTTATAATTATGGCAGATAAAAATAAATTATGTATTTTATTCCTATGAGGCTACAAACTTGCTAGACAAGACAGTAGGTGGCTGAAGAAGAAGAATGCTAAGAACCAGGCTGCCATTCAATTATGACTTTTCATTTAATACTTTCAAGTAAAGAAAGATTACAGGAAATGTAAGAAAAAATATCTAATATTAAATAGAATATTACTGGACTTTGTGAAATTACAAAAAAAGGTGAAGAGACAATTTAAAAAATGAACATGGTCTTTACTACAAAAGAACAAATATTGAAATAATAAATGGAATGGTATTCATTATGGACTTTGTGAAATTACAAAAAAGGTGAAGAGACAATTCAAAAAATGAACATGGTCTTTACTACAAAAGCACAAATATTGAAATAATAAATGGAATAGTATTCATTACAATAAAAAGAAAAATAATATTGTGAACACTGATGATATATCAGACAAAGACAATAATAGTTAATTATTCAAATCAATAAAAGATACTGTAATATTTTCCCATCTTGACTAGGTTTCTGTACGTAATAAACTGCATGAGCTGATCAAGTTATGCAAAAAGAAGAAAGTTTCATTCCTATTTCTAAAAACATAACTATATTTCCTGATCAACTCTACCTAGTAATTGTCATGATTTATACTATCGACAAAATCAGCTTTTATTTCTTTTTACCAGGGCGCCATCATTCAAATCAGTCGCAACACGTCTCGCAAATTAAAAAGAAAAACGTTTTTAGAAGAATCGGTATTATATTTTACCGTAACTAGAATTATTTTCTAAATATCATTATTCCTGGAGCTTAGTCAACACATATTGGCAAAGGTAAATTATATTTCTAAATCTTACTAAACTAATATTAATAACACACAAGGAAAAGTTGGTATTAGAAATAAACATTTTTATTCTACCAAATTAAAATATTTAAAGATAAATTACGAATTAAATAAAGTGGAGAGAACACACACATGTTAATTCAAACATGAATCAATTAATAAAAAACAACAGTTTCACAATTAAAAAGTTCTTGGGTAAACAAGAGTCTCTTGATCAATAAAATTAAAGTCTCTATCGGGATTATTTTAAGCTTAATTTTTTAGAATGGTTTGCCGACAATTCAGTCACAATCAGGAATAATGAATCATAGCTTACCGGTAAGTTTAGTGAGTTCACGAAGCTTGTAGATTACTATGCATAGTTTTTTTGTGGGAGAATGAGCTCGGCCATCGGTTATAAGTTGATCTTGTGGTCTATTCTACTGGTCGGTCACGAAAGCTTTTCAGGTGTCCATCTTCAGTAACGATGTCAGCAAAAGCTCCACTTCACTCCAACATGCAGAATTATTTCAGTGTAGGGTGATCCTGGATATATTCTTTTGTTATCCAGGACCAACCATAAGAAAAACAGACAAAACAAGACATTGACTAAGCTCAGGAATAATGATATTTAGAAAATTCTAGTTATGGTAAAATATAATATTGATTCTTCTAAAAACATTTTTCTTTTTAGACATGTTGCGACTGATTTCAGCAGATTCTTATATGAATCCTGGCACCCTGATAAAAAAAATAAAAGCTGATTTCATTGACAGCGTAAATTATAACAATTACTAGGTAGAGTTGATCAGGAAATATAGTTATGTTTTTAGAAATAGGAATGAAACTTTCTTCTTTTTGCATAACTTGATCAACTCACGCAGTTTATTGCGTATAGAAACCTAGTCAAGACAGGAAAATGTTACAATGGTGCCCAACATGGGGCACTATTGTAACATTTTCCATTGACTTGCTAGGCCTCTATATGCAATAAACTGCATGAGTTGATCAAGTTATGGGAAAAAAATGTTTCATTTTTTTATTTCAAAAAACATAACTACATTTCTTGATCAACTCTACCTAATAATTGTTATGATTTATGCTATCGATGAAATCAGCTTTTATTTCTTTTATCAGGGTGCCAGGATTCATATAAGAATCCGCTGAAATCTGTCGCATCATGTCTCGCACATTAAAAAAAATGTTTTTAAGAGAATCAGTATCATAATTTACCGTAACGAGAATTATTTTCTAAATATTATTATTATTGGAGCTTAGTCAACACATATTGGCAAAGGTAAATTATATTTCTAAATCTTCCTAAACTAATAATAAATTTAATAATCATTAATAACTATTATTACTAACGTACAAGGAAAAGTTGGTATTAGAAATAAATATTTTTATTCTAACAAATTAAAATATTTAAAAATAAATTACGAATTAAATAAACCGAAGAGAACACACACTAATCCAGATATGAATCCATTAATGAAAAATAGCAGTTAAACAATTTTAAAAAGTTCTTGGGTAAACAAGAGTCTCTTGATCAATAAAATTAAAGTCTCTATCGGGATTATTTTAAGCTTATTTTTAAAAATGGCTTGCCGACAATTTAGTCACAATCAGGAATAATGAATCATAGCTTACCGATAAATTTAGTGAGTTCACGAAGCTTGTAGATTACTATGCATAGTTTTTTTTTGTGGGAGAATGAGCTCGGCCATTGGTTATAAGTTGATCTTGTGGTCTATTCTACTGGTTGGTCACAAAAGTTTTTCTGGTGTCCATCTTCAGTAACGATGTCAGCAAAAGCTCCAGTTCACTCCATCATGCAGAATTATTTCAGCGTAGGGTGATCCTGGATATATTCTTTTGTTATCCAGGACCGACCATAAGAAAAACAGATGAAACAAGACCTTGATCAAACTGGCCTCTTCCTTTTTATACTCGAGGTCCAATTTTCAGACTTCTGCACAAACCTTTTGTTTGTCAAAAATATACATTGATAATCTTGTACATTCTTTATAAAATTTACATTACAAAGTCTTTATTTTTTAGTATCATTCTGCCATCTTTAATTAGCTAAAATATTTTTCTTTTAGTTTATCTTGATTAGTAATTTGTGTGTCTTTTGTTCTCTCCAATTTTTACTTTTATTTTTAATTACATAAAAAAAATGTGGATGAAACTTTTAACTGTCATTGTATGTTAAAAAAAAAAAATTATACTAATCAGAAAAAAAAATCTAAAAATGTTTTTCTTTTATAGATCACTAAATTTACTTTTTTTTCTTCTTAGCTTTTAAATATCTTACTGAATGCTAATATATTTGTACCATATAAATAAACGGTACAATACCAAATGCAGATAATTCAGATTTATGCATCAATGAGTTCTCATTGTGGTGAAAAATAAAAGATTTTTCTATGGATGTATAAAATACTTTTGATTAGATCAAACAACATTTTAAAATTGTCATGTAAGATATTAATATTAAAATTAGCAAATGAATAAAGGATAAAAGTGTTATGGGTAAATTTGGTTATAATGATAGAAATGTGAGCAGATTATAGACTTGTAGAGTTTGCAAAAAAAAAAAAAAATGTTTCTTCATGTGAGAAAAATGCTAAATGGAAATAGCCATGAAAACATTCAAATAAAAGCACAACAGAATTGAATTAATAAAAAACATATTCACAGTCAATAGTCCTAACTTTCAGAAATGAATCTAAATTAGAAATTACAAATCCTTTTCAAATGTTAGCAGATTTTGAAAATGGTTTATATTTGAACAAAATCAATAGGAAGATAACTGATATACTATTGCATCGGTCGAAAGCATCTATCGATCCAACAAGAACCGGAATACAGGTAAAGTACCTCAAATCCGACCACATACAAGATATATAAGTCAGGTACATCGTGGATTCTGCCCTATTTACCTATATCCCCAGGTCAAAGATCTAATCAATAATTTTTCTTGACAATGACATTGAATTCCTTTTCTTTCACGGTGCTCGGAGCCGAGCCTTCAAGCATGAGATTCATTTTTAATTATAGTTTAATGAGAATTTGGGTGATAGATTTATATATATACTTAAAATCAAAGATTACTTAAAATAAAAGTTAATAAAAAGATTCGAAGAACACTGTAAGTTTTGTTTTAGATATATATATTTTAAACTCATTAATTATTTCTACATGCACATTTAACTCAAGCTCATAAAAAAAAACAATCTTTAAATTAATTTTATAATTATATAATAAGTTTATATGAGACCGCATCCTGCATGACAGATTTACATTAGCAGTTATCTTTTATATTATTTGGCTCGCACAAATTTATTTTTGTTTACATTTATTTAAGAAAGAAAAAGAAACAAAAAAAGATTTTAAAATTAAATGACCACAGATTCTAAATTCTCCGTCCACATTTAGTACAAGATAATAATACATCAGCATGTCTAAACATTTGACCAACTGATGTATATAAAAAATATACATTCTATTTCTTCTTTACAAAAAAGATTTAAAAAAATATTTTATATTAAAATGGATATCAAAGAAACAATTACAATAAGACTGATTCGACCTCTTACTCCAATTACATATGGTGAGAAAAAAAATTGATTTTATTTCTCTTTATAAATAATAATTTAGATCTCAAATAAAATAATATTTTATTACATTAGTGGACCTTGCTGGAATAGCATTAAACTACACAGCGATTAAAAACTGTAAGCTGTTATATAAAAAAAATAGATCAGTTAATTATCAAGCAAACAAATCGCATTAGTTGGACTTTCAACTAAAATCATACCTTATAAAACTAGAACGTGAATTAGCTAAATTAAAAGATTTTAACTAATCATGAATAAAGCAAAAGAATTAATTACTCAGGTCGAAGATCCTTGAGTAGAGTCATTTCCCTATGGCTTACGTATTAGATAGGCAAAAGAAAAGCAAAACAATGTCGGGTTAATAAACATATGAATGTCAATGAAAGAAGAAAAAATACATGTAGGATCATACGAGCCGGTTCACAGACACTTGCATGTCTATTCTAATGAAGAAAAAGGGAAATCAGTACGTCTGCCTGTTGTGAACAAATACCGAAAGGAGATAGGAATTACGGAGAGCCCTCATGTCTGCCTGTACGGATATCATGCTGATTAACCAACTCTACCTCAACCATGCTCTCCGGCCCACAAACGTATGCGTAACCGGGAACCAACTCCAAACACCAAATGAATGACCATTTTAGGTCTGTCCACACTACTCTGAGCATTCTTTATTAACCCGAGATATTATAATCATCACATATGAACTAATTATAATTAAATAGCCTTAAATGATCTAATACTGCATAAAGATCAACCTGCGCAACCAACTACTTTATGTAAATATTTAACTAACAAAAACCAAACATATAGAATAAGGAAATTTATTTCTCGAATAAATTCCCCCTTCCCACTTTCCTAACTTTAAAAAAAAAGGCAAGATAATTAACTGATGCTTTTCCAGCGGCGCTGTTACTAGGTCAAAATATATAGCATTTTATTTTGTTTCAAATTAAAGAAATATAAAATTATAGAATCCCATCCTGGGAAATCTATAATAAAACTATTTAAAAAATTATGATAGGTTTATTTTGATATATGTATATTCGACATAACTTCACTTGCGAAAATAAAAAAATAGATCAACTTATTTTTATTTTAAAATTAATTCATTCTTTGTTAAAACTCCCTTCCCCTTGTGCACATAATTTGCTCTATTAGCAAATTACACTCTTTGGGCCCCCGCGAGTGAAGTTTGTCAAAATAAAAAAAAAATAAAAAATCAAAGCATGAAATCTCATACTAAAATTAATATACAAAAACAAATAAATATTTTCATATTCAATAATCAACATATTAAAATTGTTGTGAGCTTGAGTTATAAAAAAAAAAATTATAAACAATTTAAAAAGAAAAAGGGTTAAAGAGTCAGTTAAAATATTTCCAACAATCTTAATTATATACTTTTAAACTTAAGTTACAATACTAGTGGTAATGAATTTAGAGTCTAAGATCTGGGCGACAGGATTTGAACTTTTCGGCATTTTACCCGGAGTCTCCCGGGATGAATTCTGCGGGCGAACATTGATGGCTGGTGGCATTTGAAGGCAGGTTCTGGCAGCAGCATAATAGATTTCAGGTCTCAGGAAAAGATGGGCGGTGATTTTCCCTTAACGACTAGCTCAACATTTCACCTTGCATGGAGATGTTCTGCAACTTTCTTTCTCTTCTTTTTTTTTTTAAAAAAGGCCACTATTTATACCTTAGCATTGGTATTCGAACTATGTGCTGCCTGAGGTGATTTGTCTTCAGCTCTTTTATAACACAATAGAAAATAATATTTTGTTTCTATTTTAAGAAAGTTTATATCTCGATAAGGATCGATAGAGATTTCAGTATAATTTTTATCTAACAATGTAGAATCTCAATTAATTAATAGAAATTCCAAAGTAATGGATTTTGGTAATTTATCAGTATTTTAATTTAACATTTATTTTAAACTTCTTATCAAGGTACAAATCTTTCAAAAAAAAAAAAAAAAAACCATCTTGGATTCTTAAAGAAAAAAATCAGACATTTTAAATATATATATATAAAAATATCAAAAAAATTCAAAATGTATTATTTGAATTTTTTTTTCTTTTTAATAAATACAATAAATTAGTGTGTTAGTATAAATAAACATTATTAGTACTATCCAAAATAAATTTTAGTAATTTATTCAAGATAGTTGTTTAAAATATTATAAGAATAATAAAAAACAAATGTTGAAAAAAAAATACATTTCTCTATTTACATAGGTAAGCTTTAATTAAACCCCCTTAATAAGTGATTAGGTGGGTCTGACAGTGAAACGGCAAATCTGAATCAGATTTACCATTTCACTATTAAGAACTAAAGTAAAATAGCTGATACAAAAAAAAAAACAACAACAGCAACTTGTCAATAAATTTTCTACTAAGACAATAATTTATGAAGAAAAGAAGAAATATGAAAATTTAAAAAAATATCTATTAAAAAGAACTAAATATTAGGTTTTATAAAATGGCATGAAGTAGAGTTAATAATGATATAAGAAAAAAATAAGAAAATTTATAAAAATGATCCATTAAAAAGAATTGAATACCTAGAGTTTTTAAAATAGTATTAATATAATTATAAATTGGCCAGGAAAGCTGTAGAAGAAAATAAGTCTTAAAAGTGTAAATAACATATTGATATTGGAAAAAGAATTGTTTCAACAATAAGAAAAAAAGATGAAACTATTAACTAAAAAAAAAAAAGAAATGACATAATGAAATGTGTGGAAAAGTTCTATGAAAAATTATATAAAAACAAAGATAAAAATTAAAATATCTTCTAAAATTATTATATCTTCTGAAATATCAATATTTTAAATGTAGAAGTAAGATATGCAATTAAATCTATGAAGAAGAGAAACTGTTAATGATATTTTAAAAGAAGTAAATGAATATATCAAATGCCTAAATAATAAAGATATAGCAAAAGATTGGAAGAATGCAATAGTATATTGATATCTAAGAAGGATAAATAAAATATTAGAAATTACAGATTTATTAATCTTTTATCAGTTCTAATATAAAATCTTTATTAAGATAATTACATCTTGCCTATAGAAAACTTTGAATTCTCACCAAATCAAAAGAACAAGCTTTATTTAAAGGTGGTTTTAGCATAATGAATCACATCCAGGTATTGAGAGAAGTTATACAAAGAAGAAATAGATAAGTTCCCATTATGTTTTGTATTTTTAAACTATGAAAGCCATTTGAGTCTTTAAACATTTTAATGGTGATTAAAGCAATGGATCAAGATATAGACCTGGAATACTGTCATATTCTGAAAAATATTTGTTAAAATACAACAGAAGTGATTAGATTATATGGATATACTAAAAGATTAAAGATTGAGAAAGGTATACAATAGGATGATTCCATGTCTCAAATATTTTTACAGCAGTTTTACAAAAAAAATACTTTGCAGATTAAAATGGTAATTTACAGGAATAAAAGTAAATGGGAGATTATTTATCTTTATTATTCAGATGATGTGGTTGTTGTTGTGAAATCATCTGAAGCTTACTCTCAAATAATGGACTTATCCTTATTATAATCTTATCAGGAATGGATTCAACTTTTAATAAGATGGACCACTGAGATAATGATAAAAGGAAATACATAGTTAATGGTGTAAACAAGTCAACTGGAAAACTAGTTCAGTGAATCCAATAGTTTCCAGTAATGACAGGGATGTTGCTATATATAGAGGTCAATTTAAAAAGGAAGTGAAACAACAAGCAGACAACCTTAAATGGCATTATGTATTTATCCATGACCCTGTAGGCTATAATGAGGCATGCCCACCCTAGACAGGAAATTTCTAGTTACAATCACCACCCCATAGGATGGAAGTGTCAAGAGTTTTTAAAAAAGGGCTTAGAATCGGTATCTCTATCAAACATTAGCTGTACCACTAGTATCTAAACTTCCATAATTTGCTAATCATAATGGAGGCAAACCATTGTATAAACTCTGCATATAAAATACTATATACATGTGTGTGTGTGTTTGCTATTATTATGTACAATAGACATCATTTGTATTTATTTTCAGAGTTGCGTATTATTCCTTAGTGATTCATGAATAATAAATATCATTTACATTTATTTTCAGAGTTGTGTGTTATTCCTAAATGTATCATGAATATTATTCCAGTTATATTACATAATAAGCACAACAGTTATTTTTGCAAATAATGCATCAGAGTTTTAGGAACTGTTACAAGAATTATCAGATAAAGTACAATAGTAAGTCTAAAGATAAATGCTAAAAAGACTAAAGAAATGTAAAATAGATTTTTTTCAAAGCAAATAATGATTGATAATCATGAATTAAAAAAAGTTAACCATTAAAAATATGTTGTACAGATTATGATAGAAATAACTTAATACTAAAAGAAAACATGTCTATGTATTTGAAAAGAAAGGTTTAATGTATATTTTATTATCTGCAAATCTGATCCTCGACACATAGCAGAAAAGCAATACAGAGACTTCAGACCAAAAATGGAATCATTGACAGAATTAAGAAATTAAAATGGAGCTGGATCAGACATATTGCTAAAACAGATGATAATAGATGAACAGTTGGAATTTTTAAATTGGATCTCAGAAGATTTGAAAAAGACCTATAGAATTACGAACATGAAAAACTAAAACTTTAACAAAGCTTCATCCCATAATGGCTTGATAATGATGATAACCTTAAAAATGATCATAAAATTTAGAATTAGAACGTATTAAATTTAATTTAATGCATTTTCATGCACCTTCTATAAATAATTATAGCTTAAATTAAGAATGTTGAACATATAACATAATTAAATTAAGGCTTAAACTGAACAATTAATTTTTCATATATACAATTTGAATAAAAATTATCATAAAATAAAATCATATTTAATTTAATTTTTATTAAAAACAATTTTTAGAAATAATAAAAATATATTAACACAACAAAATTATTAAAAAAAAAAACATCTCTACACTTTACTAATATAATGTAATCAATAGATATAATGGTTAAAAATAAAATCACTGAATCATAGGATATGCATAAGTTATTTCTGTTTGTTTGTCAAGCATCTTTTTAATGTTTTACATGAATTTTTTTATGGAATTAATTCTCTTATCTGTTTATTTTTATCTTTAACAATGAAAGCATATTTTTTTTTTAAAAAATTAAATTTATTTTTAGCCCTGAGCCAGAAAAAATGAAATTAGAAAACTAATGTAAATGTTAGTTTTTTTCAATTTCCAAGCTAGAAAAATAAAATTATTAATGACTTAAATTCTAAATAAGAAATGCTTTTTAAAAAAAATAAAAATGAAATAAAAAATGCACAGCGTAGCAAAAGGATTTTTTTCGGTTAAGCACTTCTCATTGAATTATCATGAAAATGATGGAAACTCTTATTAATTTGGATTAATGAAAAGTAAATGCATCAATGTAATACTTTTTATGCTTTCAAAAGTTTAATTTTAATTATCAATATAGTGCATAAAAGTTAAAAAGAAAACAATAAATTACACTTATATATATATATAATTTTTAAATACACTTATATATATATTTTAAATACTGTTGCTGCTTAAATGGTTATGTTAGAAGGTGGCTTTGCTCTAAGTTCTGGATTTAGAACAGATTATCTCTAAATATCATTTAGAAAATATGCTTCTGGATACAATTACATTCATTACAGCATGATATGTGCTATTCTGTTACAATTAAATGTTGTATTAACACAAAATAAAAAAAATTAGGTGAACACCATTCATTCTGAAAATGTATAATTTTTAGAAAACAAAACACTTATATTTATGAAAAAAAAATTTTTAAATGAAACTTTTGACAAACATGTATTTAAATTATCACATTTGTCTCTTAATACTTGATACAATGAAATTGTTTAAAACCTTTTCTTTAAATGAATAAATAAAAAAATTACTTGTTGTTGCTTTTTAATATACTTGGATTGTTCATCTTGCATCACATGATCACCATTCTTTATGTTTACACAAGCTGTTTTTCAGAGGTGATGTGATATATTGTGGCTTTTCCTTAAACGAAGTCAAGAATATCTCAGCAATTATGCCAGATAAACCTGTTAGCCGCTTTATTTTCCATTCCCCACTCTAAATTTTCCCTTATTCTACCCCACCCCATTTTCACAACATAATCTTTGTCAACTCTATAATCTTTATATCTAAATCCCCCTTATCTTCATACAGTAGTGCCACTCAATGCAAGTCAGAGTAATCAATGGATGTAAGAAGGTTTGTGCATAAAATCTATATCTAGTGCATACTCATTCAAATCCCCAGATTAGTTTCTAGTTTGTGGCTTTCATCAGATCTAGATGCAGTGCTCTCAGATCCAAGGCTCCTCACTGATGAAAGCCACAAGCTAGAAACTAGTCTTGAGATATTGGATGAGTAGGCACTAGATAGGGATTTCATGCACAAACCTTCCTGCATCCATTGATTACTCTGGCTTGCACTGAGTGGTGCTACTATATGGAGAGATTTGCCTCTGTGAAAAACTATTCATCTTGCAAAATATTTTATTTTTTAACCGATTTGTCTATGAATACAGATATGAATAAATAGTCTTTTAATTAAAAATTATATAACAATATACAAATAATAATTATAATAAATTTATTTACTAAGTGACTCGATGAATGGTAAGCTGGAATAAAAAAAATAAAATCAAATATGGATGATAACAATCAATATTAGTTCCATTTAAATTATAACTCTAAATGAAAGGAACATTTGTCATTTTCAGCCACAATGAAGATTTTACAAACATTCATACCTAAAATAAACTAATACATTATACCTTATTTTAAGACTAAATAAAAATTGAAATTTTGGATGTAATTAGAGTATCAATAAGTAAGTATATAACACAAAATATTTTCATATAACTTAAATTATTATAATAGGAATTAAAAATTATTTAAAAATTTAAATCCAATAATATTTCAATAAAGTGACTTTCAACCAGTCAACCTATTATAAATTTTCAATAATAAAATTGGAAAAGATATATATCCAATCAATAAACATACATACATTTTATACAGTACAATATAATAGACAAAGCAGCTTATATTTAATTTTTTATTTTATTTATCAACTTTATTTTTTTAAAGGTAATGAGAATAAAAGAAAATAAAATCCACAATATTGAAATAATATAACGATGTACCAAATAAAGCTCTTAAAAATAAACAACATTTTGAACTGTTTCTTACCTTACTTTCATCATCAACAACTCTCAAGCCATCAGCAGTCACGTACAAGACCCCTCTCACTGACCTCCGACGAGAATTCTGTTTAAGTATAGAATAGTTTTTTTAAAAAACACATAAATATTTACTCTAGATTAAAAAAAAAATAATAATAAAAACTTACCCTAAGTACTTTAAGAGCTTCTTCACATACTTGCATCCCCCGGGATTCAAATACTTCTACACATCCTAAATACTATAACATAATTTTGATAAGAATTTAAATATTTTAGACTTAATTACATATTAATTAAATGAAAACTATTTGAATAATTAGATGAAATAACATGCAAAAACATTAACTTTTGACATTTTGATAAGTTATAACATTTAATAAGTTAAATTAATATAAGCAAAACATTTATAAAATGTTTATTTATTTCACCAGAAAATTCATTTTCAATTTTGAATAAATCACTTCTAAATAAATTACAAATTTAGGGAAAAAAAAACAAAGCTAAGAATCAAATCGTTCTCATAAAAATAAATTTAATCTTATCAACACAATCATTTGAGGTTTGAGTTAAAAACATACAAGAAGTATAAAAAATTTTCATGATATAGTAATTAATGCTTCAGCTTGCCAGGATCACAATTTGAGTGAAATTTGAAATTACTTACGATATTTTTGCTAGGTAATCAATCCATAGCTAAATCAATAACCTATTCAATTATTAGACAATAAATGAATATCTACAACTTTTTAACCAGAGATAAAACAAAGAAGTTGCAAACTATCACAATTGACTACTTTAGAATACTGTCTTCTGAAGGAGATGAAGATATTTTTATTATGTAGTAGGTTATTAATGGCTGCTTTCCTAAGCATATAGAATCTCAAATAATTACATTTAATAGAAAATAAAGAGCAACTTTATTTTAATTATATCAATTTAAATTGTCAACAATTTAAAAAAAAAAAAATCATAGTGTGTATACATTTTTAAAAGTATTCAGCAAAATTACTGCTGATATCAACCAATCAATAGTATTCTGTCCAATCGACAGGTCTAGAACAATATTGACAAACCTATGACCTGTGGGTCAGACATTGATTCCTACAGGCTTTTTAAATGACCCACACATTGATTTTTATAAATTTATTTTTTATATAATAAAAGAGAACAGACAATAAAAAATATTAAAAAAAATAAAAAATATATATCTAATGTCGAATTTATAAAAAAATATTTCCAAGTGGACATTGGTTAGCTGTTTTTCTATTGTATCACTGCACCTGTGTATTATGTACATGGTCATAAAACATCATGTTTTGTCCTTTTGTTGCAAAGCATGTATGACTTATGACAGTTAGTCATAAACTTGATGCGTGTACATATTTGTTGCATCGTAGAACAGGGAGATGTACCAGCTCGGGGATGTAATAGGTGCTGAACTAAATGGCAGCCTTGTCATATGCGTATAATTCAACCTTTTTATTATTAAAGTTTCTCATCTACATATGTATGTATATCAAGTACATTAATAAGAAATTTCTTCTCAAATTATTGTATTCTAAATATAAATATTTTTAGTTGTAGCCCTGTACTATGTGGGCGGTTAAAAAAATTAAAACAAATGATACAAGTTCCCGACCATATCAAACAGAATTGTTTGATAAATATGATTGATAGAAAAGAATAAAATAACTGTGTGTAATTTGTAATGAAAAAGTCACTTCACATACATACAATGTAAAAAGACAATTTGAAAAGTTGCATTCTAATCTTGGCCTTTCAACAGATGAAGAAAGAAGAACATATTTTTTACAAAAAGAAAAAGGGAATCACTCACAAACCAGTGTTTTAAAAACTTTTTTGATTTCAAAAAATAACATTACATCTGCTAGTTTTCAAATTGCCCATTGCATTGCTCATCATGGGAAACCTCTTTCAAAAGAAGTTTTAGAATGTAGTGCTATTTTGTTTGCAGGTTTTAAAGAAAAAGATTTGATTATAAAGTGTATAAATGAGTTACCAATAAGTCACAATACAATTTAAGATTGAGTAATAGAATTAGAAAGAAATATTTGTTGGCAAATAGATAACGACTTAAATTATGCAGAAATATATTCAATTGCTTTAAATGAGAGTAATGATGCAAATGGTTATGCACAATTAGCAGTTTTTGCTCGATATAAATTGGGCAATATAATGAAAGAGCTAATAAAATTAATAACATTGAAGGGGAAGTCTACCAGTCTTGATATTTTTAAAGAATTTGATATTGCATTTAAAGAAATGGATATTGACCTACAGAAAATTGTTTCTGTAACAACAGGTGGTGCATCCAATATGGTGGGGAAAAACATTGGTTTTATCCAGGGTCTTAAGCAAAATATTATACATTCTCTGATTGAATTTCATTGTATAATATGCCAGCAAGTTTGCGAAGCAAAGTTTAAAAACATTTTCCAATGTAATGCCAGTTGTAATAAAAGTCATCAACTTTATAAATGCAAGAGGTCTTAATAAATGACAATTTGCACAATTATTAGAGGAAATTGAGTGCCAGTATTCAGGAACTTTGACATACAACAATGTTCAATGGTTCAGTTGTGGTCAAGTTCTTAATCAGTTGTCATTTTATTAGAAGAAATTAAACTCTTTTTGGATGAAAAAAACAAGTTTTGATGAATTTTCAGATATAGATTGGTTAAATGATTTAAAGTTTTTATGAGACATCACTCAGCATTTTAATGAACCGAATAAAAAAAAAAACTTCAAGAAAATAAAATATTTATGACGAAACTTGACATTTTTACTAAGTATTTGGAAATGAAAATCATGAAATATTTTCCTCAATTACAAAAACATTTTCAAAACACAATAATTTTTGAAAATATACTTGATGTTCAAGAAAATGCAATTAAAAAATATTTAATGATTATACAGAAAATAAAACAAGCTTTTGAGGAGAGATTTAATCAATTTAAAAGTTTGGAAAATACATTTCACTTTATTTTATATCCATACAAAACGGAATTTGAAACAATGGAGTTAACCAAATTTATATGGCTAAAGTATCCATGATTTAGAATTGGAATTAGTTGAATTTCAAAGCAGTATAGTGTGAAAAAATAAATTTGAAAACTTGATTTCCAAAGTAGAAGGAAAAATGTCTGTAAGTAGTGCAGATAATAATGATCCCACACTAAAAATTAAAAATATTATATTAAACATATAGGATTCTTTATCAAATAATTTTATATCAATGAAGAAACTTGCTAATGCTCTTTTAACAATGTTCATGTGAAAAATTGTTTTCTTCAATGAATTTTGTAAAATCTACCAATAGAAATAAACTTGGAAATGAACTAACTGTGAATGGCATTAAACTAAAGTATACGGAATGTGAACCTAAGATTAAAAAACTATCTGAAAATAAACAACAACAGATTTCTCATTAAATATACTTTAACTTTATTATCAACATTATTATACATACACATACCTGTAACTATACCTATTAATAAACAATATTTCATAATATATATATGATTTTCTTTATTCATTGTTCGTTCAAATACTCACTGCAGGGGCAACTGCCGACTAGGCATGGTGTCACCTGATGTGGTAATTCATGGTATCACCCTATTTATATCAATTTTTGACATCAACCTTTATTTTTTGCTCTTTCTTGCAAAAGTAAAAGTTGTATAACAAAAAGGAAAGGTAAACTTTTTAGAGGATTTTAAAAGTGAGAACCAAAAAAAAGTAGTTTTTAACCATCCTCCCCTCCTCTTTTCCAAGTACTAAAAAAATAATGAACAAACTTTGACTCACTTCTCAAAAAGATTCACCATCACTGGTCTAGAGAGTAGTCACAATACCAATTTATCCATTCCATTCTCTTCCTTGCCCATTTCTTCAATTCCACATAAGTCTTCCCATCTCTTATATCATCCAATAATGTCAATCTCTTCTATCCTTTCTTTTTATTTCCACTCACCATTCCCTCCAAAACATCTTTCATTAAACTATAATCTCTTCTCAATATATGTCCAATCCAGTTTCTATTTCTCTCTCTGATATTCTCAATCAATCTTCTTTCCTCATTTATTATTTTCAAAACTTCTTCATTTGTTATTTACTTATCCAACTGATTTTTTCCATTTTTTTCCATGTCCACATCTCAAAAGCTTCCAATCATTTCTTAATTCTATTACTCAATGTCCATGTCTCACAACCATACATTAATACACTCCACACATAACATTTGATTAATCTCTTCCTTAATTCTCTTTTCAAAGGTCCACAAAATATCTTCTTTCTCTTAACAAATGTCTCCTTTGCTAATGGTATTCTTCTTTTAACTTCATCTTCACTTCTTCCATCCTCACTCAACCAACAACCCAAGTATCTAAATCCTTTCACTTGTTGAACCATGTCATCCCAGATTCCAATTTGCAGTCTTTTTGCATTTCTCCCTATCCATAAACACTTAGTCTTTTCAATATTAATCTTCATTCCATATGCCATACATCCTTCTTCCACTGCAGATATATTTATATTTTAAAAGTCAATAATGTTGCTGTATACATTAGTATCTGATATTATGCATTAAGAATAACTATTTTACTAAACATGTTATTAATATATAATATTTTGAATTATATCATAAAAACTTCCAGTACTGACCAAAAAAAATCTCTTAAAAAATGGAACACAAAATATAAAATCTGATATATTAATATTTGTTATTAATTTAATAGATATTAAACATTAAGAAAATATTAAAATAAAAAAATAAAACTTATAAAGCACTACAAATTTTGCAAAATCTATGTAAATTTTCCCATAACATTAAAAAATTTATTATACTGTAATTGAAAAAAATAACCATAATTCTTCAGGTTCACCCTGGGACTAAAATCTATATTAATATATAGTAAATGTGAGTGTTATCCATGCAATGATGAAAAAAATTCTTTTTTAAGAAAGTATATTAAATACCCCAAATAATTTTAAATAAAAAATATTTTTTGATTATTATTGTTTGAAAAATATATAATGTCTAAATGAATGTGCTAGACATTTTACATAATAATAAATTAATATTATCACAGCATTTTACTTTAATTAATAATTTTTTTTAAAAAAATCACAATATATATATAAATTTAATTAAAAAAATCAAGTAAGAAGCTTTTCTATTTTGTTTTCAAAATATTAACTATTAATAATTGTCTGAATAGATTGTTTGAAAAGTCATAGCATTTGAACACCCAAAAGTAGTAGATTGAATTTAATTTTATTCAATGGACCCAACTGAGACTTTTTTTCTTTAAATACTTTCCTCAACTGAAAATAAATTCCAAAAATGTTGAGGTCATCACTCTACAAATATTCTAAACTACAAAAGACAGATACTAAGATTAGGCACAAATTATATACATGAATGGAAGTTTAGTTTCCTGCCTAAAAACAAATTAAGATTATTAGATATCATATTATGATCAAACAAAAGAGTATCAATATTTTTAGAGACAATTTTAATTTCAGTCCAAATTACAAAAAAATAAATAAATAAAAATACTTTCTTTGAAATAGTTTTTTTTAACAAACATTAATAAAAAATGAAAAATATCATATGATAAAAGATTACACATACTATCTTGAGCATCTTTGTTCATTATATTCCAGAGCTGTTATCTATTATAAGCTTGAATGATCAGTAAATACTAGAAGGTAGTGCTGTTAAATTCACATCTAGTATTATATTATCCATATTGCCTAATTAGTTTTTTGGTTATGCCTTGATCACGAGAAACTTAGACCATAATTTTTTTTTAAAGTAATATACTTTTCAGTTAGCAAACATCTTTTACTTTTTTTTTATTATTATTATAAAGCTATTAACCTAAAATTGAAAATAATCTTATTGTTAGAAATCCAAGCAGTTTGTTTGAATAGTGTATGTATAGACAGCACAACAATAAAATGAAAAGAATTGCTCATGAAAATCATATATTAGTTGTAATAAGCATCTTGTTACTGATTATTCAATAGATGTCAGTACTGTAATAAAGTGAATGGACTTGTTCATGAAAGACATTGAAAATTCATTATGCTATTAACTTTTTACTAAACAATTATTTTACATTTTATCATTCATCTTTGAATTAATTTGGAAGAGAATAATATATTACTCTAATAAATTACATTAGTAATTTTTTTTTTCACATTCCCCCCCCTCAGAATATCAATTATTAATTCAATATATTGAAGAGTTACATGCCTTAATTGATAATATGTTAGCATTTTAAATAAGAATATGAATATTTATAGTTTGTTTTAAGTAGTTGTAAGAGAGAAAAGTATATAAAAAAATAATAAAATAATCTTCATTTCTTCAGTAATTTCATCTATTAATTTTTAATTTTTTTAAAAAAAATAATGAGATAAATAAGTAAAATTTGAAATAATGTTTATCAGTTTTTAACCTTGTTCTCACTGGGCATTTCACCTAACTCAATTTTGTAAGCACATGTTTGCCCTTTGTGATGTTTGCATTGACAACATTCAGTAGAATTCAAAGTAAACTTAAATATTTTTGTTTCAGCACATGTGCATAGTATTCAGATGCTAGTTCGCAATATTTGATATAGTTGCCAATTTTAATTAATGAGATATTCAATTTTTCCTGGGCCTTCTCTGCCTTTCCATTTATACACTGGAAGAGAACATATGCAAATATAATTTTATTCACTTCTTATCAGCATTTTTAAAATATTCATTATGACAAAAAAAAATATAATAGTTATTTGATTAATTTTTTGATTACAAAAAATATTTCAATAAAAAGAAGTTCCTTTTTAGAATGTAGATTTTCAACAACACATGATACCTAAGTTATCGGAAAATATTTGAATTCTTATGTTTAGTTCTTACATCTGTTATATTTTTATATAATATTTTACAGACTATAATGTATATATATGATTCAAAACTTTTGAATTATATAATATTTATAATAACACATTACAATAAATAATAAGAAAATAAATAAAAAAAATTACATAATTCCAATTATATATTTAAAAAAAAATTAACAGTTTAAAAAAAAAACCCTATTGTTCGAATATAATACACCCTGAATTTAAGACCCAGTAGGATTTTAAGTCTGGAAAATTAGGGAAAAAATTGATAAAAACGATTTTATTAAAAAATAATAAATATTTTCATTTACTTAGAAAGGAAATGGTATAATTACAATAAGGTCACCTTATTTATTGTGCATCTTTCTCAGATATACTTTCACTTTCAAAACTTGAATTTTCATCTTTACTATCATTATTACACCAAAGTGCAATGATTTTTTGATAATTTCTTCAGGGATATCTTTCCAAAACTGCAAAACACACTGAGCTATTGTAGAAGCCAAAACTTGTTTTATTTTACCAGTGTTGTTGTCAAAGGATGATTTTCTTAACTATACCATGTTTCATAATGGTTTCTCATTCTATCTTGAAAGGGTTTGTTAACATACATATCAAGTGGTTGAAGTTGCCAAGTCATATTACCAGATCACAGTTTTTTTTATTTTACTTTAAGCTTACATATATTTATGTTTCCACCTAATAATAATGTATCGTAAATTGTTAAAATTTTGCAAGCATCATTAACAAAAATAATGATTAGTAATTTAAAGTGATTAATTAAATCTTTATGCTCTCAATTACAAATGATTCAGATTGGCCCATACACATAGCTTAGGTGAAAAAGATAGAGTGAATACATTCTATCTTTTAAAAATACTTTATCTTGTGTTTGGAAAAGAAAGTATTCAGTATAAATAGTGTTCCATTTCTAAAGCGCATGAGCTGTGATTTAAGCCATGTTATTATTTATAATTTAAGCTTAATGTTATTGGTTAATTGTCCCCAGAATGCATCCATTACTAGCATACTTCATTTGTTTAAAAGAGTGCCAGATACCTTCTCCCATACATTTTCTAAACAATCATCCATGCATTCTTCTGTGCTCAAATTATAATACCTTTTGGAAAAATTTCTTTGGGTATAGTTAAAATAACAGAAGGTAGCAATTCGTTTCAATCAGTGGTTATAGATGGCATGACAGTAATGCATGATTTCTTATAACCGGTAGTTAAAAGTTTAATTTGTTTTACTCCTTTCTTGTTTACTGAATAATGTCTTGGCATATTAAAAAAGATTGCGGTTTCTTCAGGGTTTCCAATTTGACTCTCATCTTAAGTTAATTACTTCATGCTGAAATCTAAAAAGCTTATTCTCATAATCTGTAGGCACTTTTGAGCTATTGTAGTCTTTCTTTCTAATATTAGCCCTTCTCATTTCATAAACTTTTTGCACCATCCACAACTTGCTCTAAACATTATACACTCTCTGACTTATTGTAATTGTCTCTTGTCAATTATAAACCCTTAGCATATAACTCATCTATATAAGATTAAATATCTGCATTAATTGTAGTATACCTTCCTTTTTTAGGCCCTGAGAATAATTTACTGTTATTTTACACTGTAATAACATCTCCTTCATGACTTTCATTAACAGTAAATTTTCTAACAGTTGCATAATTTCCAATTTCTTCTGCACACAAAATAACTTTTCTTGCAGCAACATATGTAAACTGTTTTTCCATCATTAAAAGTGAATATGAAAAATAAAAAAACTCAAAATTAAAATATTGCCAAATAGCATAAAAATTTTATTTTACCCTATTTGCTTTCACAGTGGACATCAACAAGTGCAATACTACTATGTGCATGTGTAAAGCAAAAACACAGTCATTGGGAAATATGACATCATGAAAAAAAATGTTAAAATATTTGCTTCCACAATAGATATCAATAAGCATAATAATACTACTATGTGCATGTGTGAAACATGAAGCAAAAACATGATCATTGGACAATATCGGAATAAATAAAACATTTATATTACCAATATTTGATTTGAATTGCCATAGTATGATGATAAAAAAACTAGAGAATAAAATAGACAGATGCTATCAAACAGCAATTAGATTAACTCAAAAAAATATGAACTACCATCAATGAGTGTACTACTATAACATTGGCAAAAATATATAAGATGTTAAATATGTTCCTTTCGAATTTAAGACACACCTCTCTTTTATGGTCCAAAATTTGTGTCTTATATTTGAAGTAATATAGTAATAAGATTTTAACATATTTGTTAAGAAATATTGTTTTTAATTAATTGAAGTTGATTTTTTTTCCTTTTATCTTTCATCACTTTCTCTAAAACAAAATGTAATATTTTTCAAAGTGTAATTAAAGGATTGTACTGTTTTTGATAACTTAAGAAAAAAATAACTACAAAAATGGTTTTAAAATAATATTTATTTTATATAAAGTGCAGATAGTTGAAATTAAATTGAAATGCTGCAAACCTTTTGTGCTTATTATAATACTTATCTGACAGCCAATCAGATGTTATGATGGCTGTCTGAATAATGATCAAACCGTAAACACAAGGCAGAGAATTTTACAAGAAAAGGGTGGTCCACCATTTTTTTTCCTTGTCTTTCTATATATTTAAGCCAGTCTGAAGTAAATAGGATATGATTGGATTTTTTTTAATTAGCTAAAAATACAAAAAGGAGGGAAACAACCTTTTTGTGAAAATAGAATCTATTGATCAGTATTTAATGTTATCATTTTGTAGATATGTGATTGGATGGGTGAAATTGTGTCAAAAAAATAAGATAGGGAACAGGTTAAAGGATTAGATTTAAGTATCTAATCTAGTCAGCAAGTATTTTTGATATAGCTGTTGAAGAAAATAGCAATAGCAGCTTAGCTCTTGAGAAAAGAACAGTGAGAAATAACTTTGTAGTCTGAAAACTAACCTCACTACTAGTTTAAAAATATATTTTTTTGAAATGGATTTGAACGAAATCACATGCTAAGCTTAAGCTAAGAGCTATGTATTACCAAACCTAACCATTAAAAAGTCTGTTCACTAAAAATTTACGATGTAGAATATTTCTAGGAGAAATCTGCAAAAGGCCTTGTGTTCCCCCCAAAAGCATGATTATCTCAGCCTGTGTTATAGTCTGACTACAAATTATTGTTGGAAAATGAATACACTCATTGTGTGTTAATCGACCTGGAAATTTGTGTTAATTTAATCTTGGCTCTAAAAAAGGTAAAGGAAACTACTATTAATGTCAATAATGGAGAAATTCAATTTGTGTTTACCCACCTTGGAAACTATTATTTTAATATGAACATTTAAAAACATACACACAAAAAAAATTAACAGAAAAAAAAACTGAAAATTATAACTACCAAAGGACACAAAAATAAAAACATGGTTAATATAAGGTATTGTAGTGTGTGCATCTATATTTATAAATAATTTAAAACTTTTTTAATTGAAATATTTTTATATAATATTAAAAATAATTGATTATAATGATTTTTTTAAGTTGTTTTGTTCTACACATTTTCTTCTTGAAATAAAAAAGAGCATAAGACCTGCTCATTTTCATAAAAAAGGTCTTAGCTAGTCTTAATTTTTTATATTTTTCTTTATGAAATGTTGTTTTTCAATTTTAATTATTAAAAAGGGGGAAATAAACCAGAAAGTAAATGTTAATTAATTTAGTAATAAGAATCAACTGGTTAATCATATTTGCTCTATTAAATTAATTTTTTTTGCTAAATATATAAGATTTGGAATTATCATGCCAGCATATCTTTTCTGAATTTGTTAACTTTTTGTTAATATTAAATAATTATTAAAAAAAGTGTTGTCTTTATTCCTCCAGTTATCTATTCTATAAACTGGCAAGCAGTGTATGTAACTTCATATCAACATGAAATGATGTTTTAAGGGATTTATAGCTTATGCTGATAAAATAATTTGCCATAAAGTAAATTATGCATACATTTATATTTTCTCTTATTCACTATCACAGTCCCTAAATTCTTTTGATCCTGAGCTAGCTGTAGAGCAATAACTGTTAATTTATTTGTAAGTTGGGGCTACATGTTTGTGTTTGAACATGTAGATAGTTCTCTGGATGGCGCAAAGATCAAGATTACTTTAAGGGCCATTCACTGCACTTTATTTATAAATTAGAAATTAGTTTAGTTGGCTTGTACTTTCATGGTATCATATGGCCAGATCATTGATGATGATAAGCATGTATCATGATCCCAGAACTATTTTTATGATAAATACTTTAACACTTAAGTATGTGCATCCAGATGATTATTTTATATTTTGCCTTAAGTTTAGCAGTAGTTGAATAATTAATCTACAGGTTGACATAGAACCTCTAGATTCAGTCACAAGGAATGACTATTTATTATTCTTGTTTCATGCTGGTGATATAACTTGTAATTGTGTAATGACTTGCTGATTCTTTCATGTTCCTTTTATATTTGATTGTAATATTTGGGGTAATAATGATTTCCCATCATCCCATGTCTTCCTTTTTTACATATATTTACAATATAAATATATATGTTTTGCATTTTCTACAATAAATACTGAGCAATTTAAAAGAGATAACTTTTCATGTGTCCCTTAAGAATATAGTTTTACATCTGTCAACAATTAAAATAAATTATCTTAATAAATTGTGTCACTAACAAGAAAAAGAAGCTGTCATGTTATATTTAGGGAAGTTGGGAAAATCTATATTTCAGCATTATTATTTTGCCAAAGATAGATAACATATTTTTTTAGAGAGATAATAATATTAGATTTAGTTAAGACAAATCAATAATATATATGTTAAATTATGAGACAGATCATGGGAAATTTGTCTATAAAATATTTAGATATACATTTATTTAGGAAAGATTGATTGAAGAAATATGAAAATACAATTTTAAAATGTATATTATTTGCTTATATTTAAAAATTCAAAGGTTGTAGAACTTTATGGAAAGGAATTGATATTTCAAGTTTAGTAAAAGGTAGTCAGATAATGTTTGGAAAATCAATGGAGCTGTGAATAGTAATGGAGGCTATTCAGGAAGAAATAGATTGGAAAATTTCTACATGATGATAAGATTAAAAAAAAAATTAATGGGAATACTCTAAAGAGATAAAATTTGATTTAAAAGATGGCAAATTTTGAAGATTCCTGCTTCCTATTCATACAATTAAAAAATAAGATGAAGAGATAGCTTTTTTTACATATAAGCATATGGTCAATTTATCATGCAACATTCAAGCACTTGAATGGCACATGGAGAACAACAATTCCATTTGATTGACAAAACTATTTTTTTTCTTAACTTAGAATCAAACAAAAAAACGTTAGATTTATTAAACCATGAGTATCATTCTGCTAATTACTCACTGAAATTCTGTAGACAATTATAAAGATTGAGATAAAAGAATAAATAGAATAAGAGGAAATATAAAAATGTAAAAGTAAGAATATATCACAGTTGTATGAAAGTATATATATATATGCACAATGGAATGAGAAAATATGAGTAAATATAGCAATGTAGAGATGTAAAGTAGAGAAAATAAATGTAATTATAAAATTATGTTTTTAGAAATGAAATGATTGGTATTGGATTATAAGAAGAGATTCCAGATATCATATTAAAAATGAAAATTTGAGGAGTTATTAATGTATGAGCTGATATTTAAGATAGATATGTTAATGAAAGATAAAGTAATAAAAATTACAAGTTATGTTGAAAAAGTGAAAGCAAAAATTAAAAAGAAAATTGAAAACAAATATTCCTGATTTGATTTGCTAAAGAGAAATAATTCAGATAGAAATTAGTTAGCATTGTATCACATGAAAAGGAAATAAGTTTAAGATGGAAAAAATATAGGGAAGGAATAGAGTAATAAACATAATAAAAGTTATGATTGAAAATAGGACCAGATACCAAAACAATATAATAACTTACAATTTTTGATTTGCTGAAAAGAAGTTATTTATGCATCATATAACTTCATAACAAGACCTTTATCTATTTTTCAATTTAAAATGAACTCTTCAATGCCACTGTAATAAATTCTATAAAGCATTTAAAAACTAATTTACAAACTAAATGCAGTATTTCAATTTATTAAGGTTATATAAAAATGATAATAGTATCATTTTTATGTGTTGAAAAAAATATATAAAAGAAATCCACAGCACTGATGTCCCCCAAAATTTAGGGATTAGATAAATATAATAACTAATGCTACAACAACAATATGAGTGAAATCCAATTTAATGTCCTGATATCATTAAATTATTATAACACATTGTAACTTCAATCTTTTTTTAATAGCCCTGTATCTTTTTTAGAAAATAAATACTTTATTTTTTTTTTAATTATAAAAGCAGATTTCATTTAGTAGTGCAAGCATTCCACAAATACAATCTTCATACAATATAAATCAATATTAGCTTTTGTATAGTTGATATACTGGCAATCTAATCCATGAAACACTAATTAAAATAATTCTATAAGGTGACTTAATAAAAAAAATCAACTTATTTTACACTATATTTAATTATTTTAATGGTAATAATAAGACCCAATAAATAATAAAAAGAAGAAAAAGCATCTATTGTTTCACTTTGTTGGACTATATATATATTGTACCCTTTTCTATAGGTCGGTAATAGTTCATAACAGTCAATTACTAAAAATTTTAAATTTTAGAATATGTTCTTTTAATACATTAATTATAGTTTGTCAATTATATCTTTAAAGTACAATTTGAGGCTAAAGCAAGTACATAGTGTATAAAATTATAGCGAATTATTTAAAAAATAGTTAAGTAAAGTTTAAAATAGTTTCATATGGTTGTAAAAGCTGGCCATATTAAATAACACAGCTATAAATATTAAAAGTATATTTAATAAATTCGATTTTAATAGTTTAAAACTGACAATTTAATAAATGCTATGTTTAAATTTATAATCATATTTAATAGTCAAAATTAATATAGTATATTTTAAAAATAAACTTTATGATGGTGAGAATTGTATTTAATTCTATATTTTCTAAATTGTTCTTCCAAATTTTTTATAATTATTTTATATAATATAATAAGTGTATCAATTTTATTAGTCTAGGCAGAGAAATAGATTGAAAATCGTCTGTCAAAGTTATTAATCATGTGACTTGTATACTAATACTTTCACACACATGCTTGTTTATATTTAAAGTAACGAAGTTTAAAATATTTTAAAAGTTATATTATAGAATTGGATAGAATTATTGCCTATCATAAAAGTAAATAGTATTAAACATTAAGTTAACTATCGTATAACATGCTTAAATGATGTAATAAAGATGAATACAGTTAATAAAAAAAAATTAAATATTTTATTTAAATAAAAATAGATAAATGGAATAGGTTATTAAAATTATTTTAAAAGTTATTTTAAATGTTTAAATAGTTTTATTTTAAATGTTTAAATAGTTTAATTTTAAATAATATTTTTTAAATTTTATTACGTCATAATTTCTAATTTTGAAATTCAATTCTACTATAAACTAAAAATATGTAAATTTATTCTCAAGCTAAAGTAAGAATTAACCAATAGGAATAGGTATTCTTACAGACTATAAATATGATTTGTACGGGGTTATCGGGGGAGATTAATAATGTTTTGAAACCAAAGAAAGATATATTAGCAGCTCTCAAAGAGATAGTATTTTTTTTAAAATTTTTTATTTTAGTCAATTTTTTTTTAGTATTTTCTTATCGTTTTATTTGCAAAAAACTAATTGATAATTTTTAAAAGTATTTTTCCAAAAGAGGGTGTTAAAATATAATAATTTAGAAACTTCGTGGAAATGATTTTCTAATTTTTAAAGTACTTACCAGTAGTATTTTATCTAAAATTTAACCTAAACTACGCAATAAAGGATGGATATACTACGAAATAAAATGGATATAAGTTGTAATGCTGAAAAAATATTCGAAATATTTATTGATACAGCTTTATTAATACTTCACCGGAGAACTGTTTTGGTACATAAAAAAAAACCCACAGTTCGGACATTATACGGAGTCTAAAAAATGTATTCAAACGTATTATTTATAAGCTTATCCAAGATTTATTTTTTAAATAGTAATAAGACAATTGTATTTCATGAATTATTTTATATAATATTATATCAAAAGGAGTAAAATGTGGTATCCTTTCTAAAGGTAACATTTTAAAAAAATATTTTCAAGAATTAAAGAAAGAACCCAGGAGAATATGTTACAGAAGCGTTTTTGATATTAAAATATCTGGTCTTAGAATTATTTAAAATGTATTTAGAAAAGATTTGTTTTAAAAGTACTTGAAGTTTTTTTTTTTTTTAAAGAGATTTATAAAAAATACCAAACGAAAGTTTAAATGTATCAAGAAGGAAACATATATAACAAAAGTGAACACATAGTTGAATAAAAGATGGATCCATGGAAATACAAATAGTACTTAAAAGTTTATCGAATATTTTTAAAGTTAAATTAGATGGATTGATGCATCGGATATGCAGAGAATATTGGTAGAGAAGATTAAGAAGCTTCACAGGATTAATTAATATTATGATTTAATAATTATCATCCTAAATACTAAAACCAAGGATTATTTTCTATAAATTTTACTAAATGGATTAATAATTATTTTTATTTTAAACTTTAACGCGCTTGGAGGAGAACATTTTTAAAAACTCTAGAGAAAATAATAAACATTTTGGACTTATCAGGAACTATCGTCAAAAAATATGTAATTATAGTTTTGATTCCTTTTATTTTGTTAACCTAGTTTAAATCTAAATTTTTATATAAGATTAGGAAAAACATAAAAACATTAATTTATTAATATTAAAATTTTATAATATAACAATCTAATAATTTAGCTAAAAATATTTTAATATAAAGTGTATGGGTGTGAATTTTTTTTATATCTGCAATGCTCAAGTGGATAAAGGAAGCCTACTGAACACGATGACTAGATAAAGGTTATTGGTAATAATAATAACTATTGATAATTTATAATGTATATATATATATATTTTCTTTAGATCATCCATAAATTGGAAGAATGAAGTGTAAAAGTTTTTTTACTTATATGTACCGCATTTCATACAACATTTTAAAAAACATTATGAGATAGGATTGATTTGAAAATATGCATACGACAATTTTTTTTGATTTTTTTATTTTTTTATTAGTGATATAATCCAACATAACAAATAATTATGTGATTCTTTTAAAATTTTCATGTTATAGGATATTCAAATATTATCTAAGTAGATTGTATATGATTAGACATATAGAATAATGAAGTAAGTAGACTTTTCTTGTGGAACAGCTAGATTGTTTAACTATTAATGAATTTTATTTATTGTTTGTAAAAGCAGATAGTTATTTTATCGATGTAAGATGTGGAAAATCTTGAGAAATAATGTTAAGATAGTGGCTTGGAAGTACTTAGTGAACAGGAAACTAAGATGATGTTTTAAGAAATAGGATGTTATAAGGAATGGAAATTATATTTAGTCTTTATGTGGTTATCAGCATAGTTAACAAAGCCCTATGACTGATACACATTTTATTTGGACAGTGTTTATATTTCTTTAAATATGTGATGTTCTAATAAAGCTGAAGAAATAGCTTTAACATCGTCCCTGTACTAGAGGATATTAGGCAGGTAAATGTCATACCTCTTCGCACTGTGCCATGATTTTGAGATATGTTAAGAGTAATACTCTAGCTTTCTTCCTTAATCCAATGCACCTGTTTTCGCTATCTTTATTTCATGTAATTGCATCGTTCAGTAAGATATGTTTAAGAGAAATTATAAATAATTTAGAACTTAGGTTATGCTATCGTTTTGTATAAGATTGGTTTATTTGCTTAGAAGGAATAGGACGCTATAACCTAAAATTGAAGATCCAAAGTATCCTAAGGAAAGAAAGGAATCATAGAATATATTTTGAATTTTATTTTGGAAATGAAATATAAACTTTTTTAAAATAAAGTATCTAAACAAAGATATTTTCTTTAAAGTGATAATAATTTTAAATGCTTTAGTATTATTTTTTTTAAAGAGAAAAATAAGTATTGCATATTTTAAAATACAATAGTACAAAGTAAATTATGTAAACAATATGCATAGTATATTTTTTGTTTATTGATTAACAGAAATATATTGATGATTACACTTATATCATACTAAAGTAAGGCTTAAAGAAGAATATATTATGATTAGTAAACATTGTGTGATAAATACTAAAATCTAGTACTGAATTTTGGATAATATTTTGTATAACATCTTTGACTTTGCAAGATGAAAATTTTTTTATATTTTGAGAAATCCATACTCATTATAAAATTTTGTTTTCTATAGAATGTTTTTCTAAGTATGAATTTTTTTTAAAATAAGATAGTTTAATAATATTAAGGATAAAATGCTGTTTCTAATAAAGTAGATAAATATATTTGTAATAAATTAACCATAATGAGAAACCAAATAGTAACATTTTTTTTAAATTTTGTCCTAAATCTAAATAAAGATATAATTGAAATATAAATTATTTTTTTTATAACCCGGTAGATCAAACTGTAAAGTAAAAAAGTTAAGGATATTCACTGTAAATAGTGTAAATAAATTGTTTATTTATTTGTTGTTAGTAATAAACTTTGTTAAATTTTGTTATTTCAAAAATTTTATGTCCGAGATTATTTATTTCTCCACATCGTTGCATGAAATCACGATATATGCATAATAATCGAAACAAATATATAATTTTGCACAAAAGATAGAGAATTATTTTAAGAATTTTAAATATTTTATTGGTATTCATTATAATTAAATAATCATAATCTTACATTATTGGTCATAAATCAGTTATCACAATATTATATTAAATTATATGCTATCAGTTGCCACACATCCTTTGTTTGTCAGATTATTAAAATGCTACCACGTATTTATTTATTATATTCATGAAGATAAAAGATTATATAAAATTATTTTATTATTTTATTATGGTAATAAAAATATAACGAAAAGAAAAGATATACAATGAAGAATATTATTATTATTATTTATCATTATTAGTTTAAGTGTAGTAGATTATGACATAAAATCCCTTCTCATATTTTACTACCGTATTTTTAAATTAACTTAGAATAAACTTTATGAACCTGAAATTATTTTATTGATCTAGATTATTACAAATAGAAGATTAAGACTTAATTATTAGTTTAATCTTAGTGAGTAGAAGTTATTAAAGTCGTAAGAATACTGAGTTTATTATTTGAAATAGTAATAAAGGGGGGATAGTGTTCTTATGCCATTGAGGTAGTATCCTGTGGGATATTGGCTCAATGTAATCTATCTTGTCACCTGTATTTTCACTTCAAGTCTCATGAAAAAATTAAATATTTATTTAATTTATTTTTATAAACTGAACCTTATTCGTATTTTAAATTTGAGCTAGTGAAACATTTTAATTTTAATGCTGAATATTTTATTTATTAATTATTAACTGAGCTAGAACCTGTAATATTTTATATCATATATTATCTGGAAGTGAGGATGCACAAGACAAGGTTAGAATATATATATAATGTATTTATGATACTAGCACAATTTAATTGACATAAATGTTTTAAATTTTGCTTAAGTGTATGAATCCATCTGATATAATCATGGTTATTATAAAATATAACTCCTTTAAGTTTAAATTTTATTTCTCATATTTATTATTTACATTTAACAGAGGAATAAAAAAGGATATATTTATTACATTTTGAGATTTTTATCAGATATAGTATTTTTTGATTATTTATTTTTTGGCAAGTTCAGTTGCAATACAATTAGCTGCAGCCCTTTGTAAAGAGGCACTTTAATTCCTCTTTGAAATCTTAAAAAAATTAAGCAGGTGAATTCCTAATGGTCATTCAATGATCTTTTGTCACATAAGTTATTAGTATGTAATTATTTATAAGACAAATGAACATGGATAACATACCCATCAATATTATCTGCAAGTTTGGTAAGTTTACTGGCTTTTTACCTCTAAATTTATGACTAAGAAACATTGTTATTTCTTCTTAATTATCTAATTGTTCTTAACTGAAATACTCTTGGATTTTCTTGAAGGCATAAAGAATTTATGCCAAAATGTTCATTTTTAGATATTTGCAATCACGAAAAAGACAAAACTAAATTATGATCTTTATTTATAGGATGCTGTAAAATTGTTAGCGAAGGAAATAGTTGGTGACCATAGGCTGCTCAATCCTTGGTGATCATAGGCTGCTCATTCCATGGTGACTTTATATTCAGCTACGCAGATTATTTTTCAAGTGAAAGAAAATATACATGAACTGGAAAAGCTCTCTAATATTAAATGAGGCATTGTTAAACTTTGTGAAGTTAAAAGAAAAGGTGATGAGACATTAATGTGAAAAATTGGAATGAACTGCGTTTTCCGTCTTACTATCCCATTCCATAGGTAAAAAGGGTGTGTGCGGTGTATAATGCAATCCTGCGTGTAGCGGACATCATACTACATTTACTAATTACACCAATATATCCAATCCATTGACCCAATTTAACTACGAAACAAATAATCTAAGATTAAATCCTCCCTTAATTAATTAATATAACTTTGCAAATCTACGCAGCCACTCACACCCGACTTAAATTTAACATTTATTAAGTTTAGTTTAACAAAAAAAAATCATCATAAAAACTTAAAAGAACAAAAAAAAATAAATTAGTGGAAATGATTTAACAAACAATAATAATACATTCAATAAATTAATTATTAATAACTGATTAAGTTTGGTCAGATAGGAATTTCTATTGCAATAATTTAAATACTGGGAAAGTTTTATATTTAATGTTCACGGATTTTCTAAAGTTCTTATGGTTTTAAAAGGTCCATATTTTGTAGTTGCTTGTAATTTTGAACGTGAATTCCCACGCCATCCTGAAGAGATTGGTATCCAGTTAGCCATTGGTCCTTTATTGTAGCTAGTATTTAATTGCCAGGCCCAGATGTCCTATAGTCCGCAATATGGGAAAATGAGGTTTCATTTTTTTTTTTAGAGCAACTGAAGGAATTGAAAGTGCGTCTTTCAATCCCTTCTCCTCCCACTCTCTCTGACCTAACACATCTCATCTCCCTCTATCACATCTCTTTCCTTTTATAATAAACTTTCGGATCCAGTGAACATTACACCATGACGATGATGATCTTTTCATTCTGGTCCATTTCCTGAGGGATTTCTTTTATTGGCTATTAGTTTCTATTGTTTTTTCTCTCCTATACGGTCTTTTCTTATATATTTTGAAATGCCCAAGGGCTAGTTCACTTGGACTAATTAAAATAATCATTTCCCTTTCACAATAACATTAATTAATTTATTATACATTCTTTTTATCTTTAAATCTTTCAAGTCTTTTTCTTAATATTTAGTTTTAAAACTTTTTCTTTTTTTTAATAGTTTTCTTTTAATAATTTTTTTTCATCTGTGTGATTTTATATATTAGAGTTTAGATGATTTTTAACTTTCAATTTTTTTATTTCTTAAACAAAAGTTTTTATATGCAAACTTTTCAATGTCTAATTTTTAAAATAAATAATATAATGGCGTGTGTGCCCGTTACAATATAGATGTATGAAATGCTTTTGATCAAACCAAATAACATTGTAAAATTATCATGGGAGATTTTAATGAAGACTGAAAGATGAAAATAAATTTGGATATGGAAATAATATATATATATTAAAAAATCTTTCTTTGAAAAAAAAAACAACTAAATGGAAGATCCAAATGAAAGCATAGGGAACATTCAATTATATTTTCACTAAAAGAGATATGCATTACAAGATTGTAACATTCTTAATAAACTTAACACAGAGAATGATTATCAATTAGTGAGATGTTAGACATGTATTAATATTCAAATTTGCATATGTTTATTCATTTGCACAACAAAGTGGTTTCTTTCTTTATAATCTAAAGCCAAGTGCATTTTTGGTGAAGTTCACCATTATCATAACCCTCTTAAATTAATTATGCACACATTTTTATTTAAATTAGATCCATTTAAATATTCCATGTTGGATAATTGTATGCTACTTTCTCTTTTGTTTATTACATTTTTATGGCAATAACTCACATCTTGATTGTCTGTGGGTCAAAGCTATGACCAAATTGTTATTCGTGGACTTATATTCCAGGTTATTTTTAATGCTGCACTAATCAAGTTAAAATATTAGTACTAGATTCTCTGTTGCATATAGCAGTGCGGCCTGGGCTTTTGCAAAAAAATCCATATACTATCTGCAGTATGTCTTCCTTTTGTAATTTGTCTTTGTATTGTTAATCAACCTATTAAGATAGTTCAGAGATCTTTTTTATTTTGTTCATTAATCTCGGAATATAAGGCATTATAACCAAGGGTTTAGTTTCAACTTGCAGTTTTAATGTTTACTTGATACTTCTATGGAATCATTTAAGAACATTCATTAGAATGTTTTTGCTATAATCTATGTTGCATAGATCTTAAACATATTCATTTATATTGGATTTTCTGTTTGCTTTGTATTTACAGTGTCAAATTTCTCTAAGAAATACTTTAAATCCGTTTGCTTTGTATTTACAGTGTCAAATTTCTCTAAGAAATACTTTAAATCCTGCTAATTTATGAGCTATTGATATATTGATGTCATTTTGTTATATGCTCCCAAACAAACTATCATTCAGATTTAGGAATTACTAGTGAAGAAATCATCCTTAACATAGGCTATCAGACATGAAAATAACACACCCAGCTTAAAGCATTTAGACATGTTAATCCAAAGAAATAAAAAGAAATCGAATTATAAAATGGTGATAAAACCACTTGAAATTAGAGAGACTATCCAGCCACAATCTAAAACACCAATAGTTTATAAATGAGCAGGATTTAAAACAGTTCTTAAGAGAAATTAGATACCTTGTAAATATGAAGTTCACAGAAAAAATCAGCATAGATGAATACATTAAAGATCTAAAAAAAAAAAGCATTCTGATGAATATTATTAAACAATACCATAGAAATATAAAATGAACTTCAAAACTGCAAGTTGAAACTAAACCATGAGTTAGCATACCTTATATTCTGAGATTAACAAAATAAAGATCTGTGAGCCAACTTTCATAGTTAATTTCCTTACTTCCTCTAATCTTAATAGATTGATTATTCCGTGCAACATCCCAGGCTGCATTACTATATACTACATAGAATCTAGAATTAATATCTCAACTAGATTAAAACAACACAAATACTTATATAGATTTGCTAAGTTGGGATCATAAAAAATATTTTGGTCATAGTTTTGACCCATAGACAGTCAATCTAGTGTGTATGGAGCATGATGATGATAATGATGATGATGATAATAATAATAATAATAATAATAATAATAATAATAATAAAGTCAAAGAGTCATGGTTTATTGCCAACTATAGAAGTGTAATATTTAAATGAACTAATTTAAATAAAAATGCATGCATAATTTCATTATAGTATAAATAAAGCATCACTCAGCCTTCATTACACATGAACAAACATGAAAATTTGAACTATAAATACAAATGAAGGGACTACTGTCTGGAGAGTTTGCTACTGTTTTATCATCTGAATTGCTAAACATTTTTAATGAAGAAGTGAGATATGAAATTAAATCTATCAAGAAGGAAAAAGCTTCAGAAAATAATAGAATCATTGATATCCTTAAAAAAAAGTAGATTAAGAAAAAGTTGACAATACTATAATCAAATGTACTTAATAAAGATGTACCAGATGAATTGAAAAACACAATACTGATATCTTAAGTAAGATGAAAGAAGATAGTAAAAATTACAGACCAATCAGTTACTTATCAGTTCGACAAAAGATTTTTATCAAAATAATTATAACTCATCTACAGCATTTTAAATACAAACTAATTAAAAAAACAAGTAAGATTTAGGAGTTTTTAGCACAGATGATTTGCCATAATGCTTTGAATTTATAGATTGTGAAAAGACATTTGATTATATAAACATTTCCACAGTGATTAAACATGAGACCAGCCTTAGGATATTATCATATTTTAAAGAATATTTATAAAAATGCAACAGCAATTACACATGGTGATATTAATCAAATTAATATTAATAAGGATGTACAAGTTGATACAATATTTTCAAAACTTTTTACAATAGCCTTTTGTCCATTAATAAGACAAGAGAATAAAAATACACAAAGATTATTTGGCAGACAATATGAATGTTTTCCCAAATACTGTTTTAGAGCTTCAGGAAATGTGACAAGAGTTATCAGATAAAACTAAAAGAAATAGGAAGTCATGCTTAATGAATTTTTCCAGAATAAAAAAATAAAAAGTGATAATTATAAATTAAAAATTAACAAATATAAATATCTTAAATAGACTGTTAATAAAGATGAAAACATAATGGACGACTTCAGTCGTAAAATTAAACTTGAATAGAATGGTTTTGGTAAAAATAATTTAATATTAAAAAGAAAATATATTTATGTGTTTGAAAAGAAAGAGAATTAATAGATGTATTTTACTAGTTCTTACTTAAGGATCTGAGGCCTGGCCATTTAATAAAATACAATTCAAAAACTGCAAAACATACAACAAAGTATGGAGAGAGAGAGAGGTAGGTTGTAAGAAGCAAAAAAGAAATGAAAGTAAAATATTTGAGTGAGAAAACAGGTATTATTACTGACATCACTGAACCATAATATTAAAAATTAAAAAAAATTAGATACTATTCTTTATACAATAGAAAAAGTAAGCATATTTATTGAAGAAGTCTTCTTATTTGTCTAGCTTCAATTAAGCATTGTTTACTATATTCATATCTATGAGCAGATTTGATATAATAAAGAATTATTGTCACTTGTGATGTTCAAACATCACAGAAGTTCTTGCGCAACCAACTATCATATTTCTATCAAACAAACAAAAAAAAATTAAAAAATTCCAACAGTTTTCTATTTTAAAAATAGCTTATTGATTTCAAAATATATACAAACTTATTTTTAAATCTTGATTTATTATAATATGAACTATTATAATGTATAATAATATATTCCAAAGCTTCAACTATATTATTTTATAGTCTTTATCAAGGAACAACTAAAAAATACAACAATAAATACAAATATTCCATAATACACATAACAAAATACTTCTTACGAATGTAATAAAAAGTTAAGACTGTTTGTTAGAAGAGGTTTAGGGTAAGAGGTATTTGTATTTTATTATATGTATTGTGGAATATTTGCGTTTATTGTTTTTTATGTATTTTTTAGTTCTTCCTTGATAAAGACTATAAAATAATATAGTCAAAACGTTTATTGAGTATATTATTATACATTACAATAGTTCATATTATAATAGATCAAAAATTATGAAGAAGTTTGTGCATGGATTGTATTACAATAAAAAGACTGATGCAACACTGATTTCATTTGCTTTTTATGGATGTTTTCAGTATCATGCAGAAGTATAGCTTATTTTTTCCCCCCATCAATATCTGATTATTAAATGTCAAAACTCCACTACCTTCCGATATTAATATTTGGATGCAAGCATTACATTTAAATGATATAGAATTTTGTTTTGTTTCTACACGCTTTTTCATACACTAGGTATATAGTTCAATTTCTCCTTTATTTACATAGGAGTAAAATATAAAAAACATTTTCTGTCATCAACTTTTAATTTTAGATTCTTTGATATACAGCCTTAAAAACAGGTGGCAGTTTTGTTTTATGACTGTGTTTGCATGTATAATATAATTTCTCAAAAGTCATGACTTTAAAAATTATAAAAATTTTATTAGAAAATAAATGATGAAAAATATTCACCAATATTACTTCTCTTGTGAATTCAAAAATTTATAAAAAATTTAACTATAAAATTTTTAAAATTATAAATGATTATTAGAGATCCCTAATGACTGTATGATATCATTTAAAATTAAAAAAAAAAATCTATTTAATCTGCAAGATGAAACTATTTACAAATCATAAAAAAGAACTATTTCCACATTATACAATAAAACTTACAATTAGAATATTTTATAAATATATATGAAGAGATTTTAGAATAGTAGTATGTAAAACATTATAAATACATAATATTGGCAAATCTACAATTATCTACATTATTATACAAATGTGAAAGTTTGTTTGTCTATGACTTTATAACTCAATAAATATTGCACCAATCTTAATTAATCTTGCATAATTTTCTTTTCTTTTTTCTTTTAATACAATTTTACTAGCGTATACATTTTTGCTTTATGGTACTTGTTTTTTTTAAAAATTGTATTTTGCAATATAAAAAACAGAAAATCTATATCATAACTATTTTTGAATGACATCATAAAAACATAAAAAAAGGCAGCACTAATTAAAAGATTATAGAGTTGGAAATTTTTTAAATGAAAAGTGTAGTTTTTGGTAAAGCAAAATAAAATTTGATTTTGTAAATATATTTTAAATTAATTAAATTGTATTTGTACCACATATTTAATTTCTCATTCAATTTAGCTCAGTTATAATAATGAATTTGACACACTTTTAGGGATTTTAGTTTAAATATATATTTAACATGAGTTAAAGAAAAATTTATAATGACATAGCTATAGCAAAAGAAATACTACTGAATTTAATAAACTTTTATTATGAAATTGATAAACTTATAGGATGTCAGTTTAAATATATTTAACATGTGAAAAAATAAATTTTAAAGGGCTGTGGATACATCAAGTGAAATACTAATGAATTTTATAAACTTTTAACATTTCCCTTTATGTATAATCTCATGTAGTAAAGTAAGTTTTAAATGTATTTAATTAACATGTGAGAAAATAAATTTAAAAATGGTATGTATCTTTGTCTGTTTTTAAAAGTATTAATCTTCTTTAATTAATTAAAATACTGATATATATTGTAACCTTCCCCCGCTCCATATATATAATACCCACATGCCAACATGCTAAGAATATACTAACTATTCCGGAATTTCTTTACTTATTTATTTCCGGTCAATAATAATTAACATTAATAATAATTCCGGGTTATCTAACTCAGTCTATCAAATATATTATTATAATTTAAATAAAATAATCACTAGCTCAGAACTTTATAAACACAGTTATGTCTGTGAAATGAATCCACATAAACATCTTTTATTATTCCCATGAGACCTGGAGCAATGACAAAGGAACAAGACGAGAGATCATTGAGATACTATCCCAATGGCATAAGAATACTATCCTAAATAATTGACTAATAGCATTCCTACGACTTTTAAAACTTTTATCATATCTTAGTATTTTTAAAACAAATTCTAGCTCACATAAATAAATTAATTAAATAAAATAGAGTTAAATTAATCAAATCATATCAAATCAAATAGATAAATCAATAAGTAAATAAATAATTAAATCTCAGGTTCATAAATTGTAATTAAAACTGATTTCATATTGCCATAGTAAACTATGATAAGGGAATTTTATGTCATAGTTCACTACGTAACGAATAACTAATTAATAAGAACAATGACAATAATAAAATAATATAATCTTCTTTTCTTTCTAGATGTATTAAATATTTTCGTGGTAACATTTATTAATCTGACACTCAAAAGTTATGTGGTAACGTTCGCATATATTTTACTTAAATATTGTGGCAATTAACCCATGACCAATACCTGTTCTACTTATACTTCTTTCATTTTATTATGTAAATAAAACAAAATAAATTATTAAAATTTCTAATGTTTATTTATCCTGTGCTAAATCATAAATATGTTTAATTATAAACGTGCGTTGTGATTTCATGCATTTCATGTGTAGGAAAAAACAACAACCAAGACACAAAGCTTACTAATAAAATTTTATAACATTTTATTAACATTATAACAAATAACACTTTGTACATTATTTACAGCGGATATCCCTATTTACTTATCACAAACTTTTATTTATACCCGTTGATGTCTTAACATTATTATTATCGAATTTTATTTTACCCTTTTACCATTAATAATTACAACAGTATTTTACAATATTATTATTATTGGATACATGTTTTGAGCTTAGCTGAATACACAAAATTCCTATCCATTAAACTTTTCTATTGACATTATGTCCTTATAATTTCAAAATTATATTTCTATAAGATCTTTACTGTTATGTAAAATTATACAAAAATTACAAAATTATACTTATTTTTGTTAGTATGGAATCCTACAGAATTTAATCCTTATGATATTTTCATGTTCCTTTTATTATCAATCATAATATAATTACTGATAAAATTTTGATCCCATCCTTAAATTTATATAGCAATTAACCTTATCACACACTATGTACAAATACACATTTTTTTGTTATATATTTCTTTAACTCATTTTCCAAATAAACATGCAATCTCTTTTACTAAATCTCACGTACAATATTTTAAAATCTTATTATTGTTTTAAAACTTAATTCTAAGGTTTTTTTTTTCTTTTAAAATTATATCAGTTTAGCAATTGGCTTTAAAATTATATCATATGATTCTTCATCTTTTATAATACTTATACTTTCACTTTGGACTTATACAATTCTACTTTACTCTAGTAAATAACTATTCTTACATAACTACTATCTAACTTACTTTCTATCTTATGTATCATTTCTATAAAATTATCTCCCTGACGATGTATTTTCATGAAATCAAGATAGCGAAGATATAGATGCGTTGGATCAAAATAAACAAGATATTATCCTTTATAAAACTTTGACAATCATGGCACAGTGAATTTAAGGACGCCATAGAGGAGTGACTTTTATCTGTCTATCTGCCTCTAGTATTGGAAGGATGCTAAAGCTATTTCTTCAGCTTCATCACATCAGAAAGTTTCAAAGATATGTAAAAAACACTGTCCAGAATATATGTGCTCAGTTGTAGGGCGAAGTTATCTACACTGAAGTCACACAAATAATTATGATCCACATATTTCATTCCTTATAGTTTAATAAAACATCCTCTTGGTTTCCTTTGACATCAGTACTCCCAAGTCACTATCTGATTGATTTCTTCAGATTCATCTCTTCATTACATCGACAAATTCTCTGTCTACCTTGCTAATAATAATAAAATTCATTTTTATTTAACTATACAGCTATTCTTAAGAAAATTCTTTACTATACTTCTCGTATATTTCTATCTCTACTGTTATAAACTATTTGAATATTTTCAATATAAAACTCAAAAGAATCACATAATTAATATGCTACTTATTATTAATCATTTTTAGATTATTTATTGCATGCACATTTTAAAATTTTACTACTCTCTTAAATATATGTTTGATGTTGGATAAATGTGTACTTATAACTTTTAACATCTTTCATACTTCATTCATTAATAGATGACCTATATAAAAAAAAAAATATATTACATATTACCAATAATATTAAAATTACCAACGATCTCTATCCTCTGGATCGTATTTGTAAACTTCTCCATTCCAGGACTTCTAGTAGGTATTTAAAATTTTCCATACACACATTTTTATTTATACTAATATTTCTCTCATTCCATTAGCTCGTATATTTAAATATAATTATTATAAAATTTATGTTTATATGTTTCCCTAAGCTAATTCAAATTTTATACTTTAAATACAATAAAAAAAAAATAATTAAAACTATATTTACGATACAGCTTTGTTGGACTCGCTTGGAAAATCGTTCATTGCAAAGCTAAAAAAAATTATATTTTATTTTCTTCAGTCACTTAATGTTCTAATTTAAACTTTTAATTCTGTTTATTAATTCTTCTTGGACGATGATCCTTAATTTTCTTCATCTTTTTCCACTTATTCTTGAGATCTCCTTTACATAGTCTGCTAGCTTTTTCCCCCCGTGCTTGGTTTTCTTCGATGCATCTTGTACTTTATTTTTTAAAAATTCAATAAATTTTTCTTTATTTCCATGGATCCATTTTCCTCATTTTAGTGATTAATTATATCTGTTTAAAATAACATTCTTTCCATTTAATATCTTTTCCTTTTTTCTATGATAAGGTATAAATGTTAGGTTCCTCTTAGTAAGTTCATATAGCACTTTATACAGGACTATGGCTTTTCTTCTATTTTTTTTTTTTTAATTTAGAAACTATATTTTTAAATAATGTTTTCCTTTAATATAACATACTTTTCTTCCTCATTCTTTTTCTATATACTTGAACGCTTATTATGATTTTTCTCATAGAGAAATATGACTTAGCTTTAAATACTTATAAAACAAATGTTCGTCATAGGATTCTCTCGATAGCAAATAGTTTCTTTCTTATATTTTCACACAGCATCTTCTTTGTATTTTTCCAAGTTATAAGATTTAATTTCTGGTTGAGCACAAATAATACAAAACTTATACAATTTTCACTCATTTTTCTTTCAATAATTATTTCAATTATTATTCTTGGTATTTCCATTTTATTGTAGGCTGAATGGTCAAATTTGATTAAATCCACTGGTAAGATCACGTAGAAATTAGCAAATCATCTTTCTGGATACAAAATTATATTATCTGTTCAAGACTAACTTTAGAATAATTATTAATTTATAAATTTATATTACTTTTTTCAGCTTCGATGTTACAAGCAATTCAAAAAGGTTACCTTCCTCTTCAACTTTCACATTCCATCTCCCGCTTCTGTCTATTTTAGATTTTTTTCTTGCCAATTTAAATCCGTTGATTGGTCAATATTTGTTTTTAGCGCGAACAATATTAGTCATTCTATTTTGGATGATAATTTGTACTTTTTAAATAAATATTTATGACGTAATGTCTGGAATATTACTTTAACTTAATATTATTAAAGTTAATCATAGTTTGATAAAATTATTATTTGATCTTTAAAATAATTATTAAGACAATCTATAATATTTTAAACTTTAATTTTTATGATAGATGACAATTATATCTAGTTTTAAATTCACAAACTTTATTATTATTTACCAAGTGTGTGTGTGCGTGAAAGCATGTAATATACGATCACGTGTCTATTCACTTTACAAAAATAATCTTTTATTTATGTCTCGGTTTAAATTACCAAAACTAATGTATTTTCTAAAATTTTGAAAAATAAATTGAAACTTATAGGACCAAATATAATTCTCACCATCCCGAAGTTTATTAATAAAAATATACCCTATTAATTTTGACTAATTATAATATTATCTTTCATTTATTTAAACTATTAATTCTGAAAATATTATATTCTAATCATTACTATAATTTTAACTGTCTATAGCTGTGTTATTTTGTATGGCCAGCTTTCACAACCATAAGCAATGATATTAAAACTTTATTTAACTGTTTACTTTTTAAAATACTTTATTATACTGTTATCTGTTAGGTATTTTAGCTTAAAATTGTATTACAAATCTATTAGTACTTTTATATCACTTAAATATAACTTAAAATTTAAAATTTTTTTTCATAATTGACCTTTCTACCCTACCTATGATCTACAGACAAGGGCACATAACTTCCCCCTTCGAATAAAAAATTTTAAATTAAATATTCAGTTTATTATCTACTTTATTTATTAACATTCTTTATCTTATTATTTGCTACAACCAAATTTCATCCTACCACCTAGTACAATAAAATACACTATTTGACACATGTGTAAATATAGCCTTTAAACATTTTACCCAATTTTGGATTTTTTTACTACTTGTAAAATTTTTTCTACTCTTCTGATGGGTATGGTATTAGGCTTCGTGCGTTATATGTTCCTTTTTCACCTTCTGGTGTAGATAGGACAAACGCATTTTCTCCTATTTTTCTCAAAATTTTGTATGGACCTTCATACAATTCCAGAAACTTTCTAAATTGGTTTCTTTGTAGGTTGCTATTGTTTGAAATCTTATATTTGTTCTGAAAAAAAATAAGGTTATAATACATTATTAACTATACATTTTTTTTTTTTTTTTTTAGGAATTATTTGTCTTAATTATTAGGTATTCTCTTTTTTCTAAATCTAAATTTTAATTCTTTCTCACCTTCCTTAAGCTTCACCTTAGCTTTTCCTATCTTCTTTTCTTTATTAAAATTATTCTCAAGAAAATCTGGGATAAATTTCTCGTGCTTTAGACATTTCAGTCTTACTTTTATCTTACCTAAATTTTTATTTTTATTAAATTTTTCTCTTATAAAGCCACTATTAGGTATTAAGTTTCTAATTCCTTGAAACAATATTTCTTTAGAAATATTAAATTGTAAATGAATATTTCTATCCTTAAAACTACATTTAGATATCATCTCTTCTATTTTATTTTTAAATTTATTACTACTATTAACTATTTCAATAGATTTTTTATGAAACTTCTTTTCTTCATAAATCATTTCATTATTGATAATAGTTTTTTCAATAAATATTTTGATTTCTTTCCTGGCTATTTTAACATAAGGCTCATCTTTTCTTAACTCATTATCTACTATCCCAATAAGTGATACATCATTATATCTATCTTTATCTTCTAATTTAATAGAATCTAGATTTTCTACTGCCAAATCACTATATAAGTTAATATCTTTGTTAACTATCTCACTGAATTGTATATTTTCTTCATCTATAGTCTCTACAGATTCTTTATTATCTACCATACTTTCACTAATAGATTCTGGATTATTTTCTAAATCTGTATTAATTATTTCAACAGATTGACTAATAATCATTTCATGAGATACTTCCTTACTTACACTCTTTCCTTCTACGTTTTGTATCTCTAAATCTTTTAATTTTTCCATTACTTCTTTTTGAACTTCCTCTTTTATATCTCTCTTATTTTGTTCTGCTAAGTCATTAAATTTATCCCCTAATTCTCTCTCCATTTCATCTTTCATTCTTATTTTACTTTGTATTATTTCTTCCTTGATTTCATATATTTCATTTTTAATATCCAATTGGTTATTATCCAACTCTTGTTTTATTTGGCTATTATTATTATGACATTGTATAATGGAATCCTCTATTTGTTTGTTTATACCTTTTATAGTTATTTCACTAAATTCCATAAATTTAGTTTTTATCAACTCCTGGTTATTATAGTCTATCTTTTCTATCTCATCTTTTAAAGAACTAATAATTTTTTCATTATTATCTAATCTTGATTCTAACCCATTAAATTTATTATGGGTTTCCTCTTGAAAGTCTTCCATAGTTTTACAAGTACCATCCAGCTTTATATTCATACCATTTATACATGTTTTAATTTCATTATTATTTTTACTTATAGTTTCCTGGAGATATTCAAATTTCATATTACATTCTTCCCTATTTCTTTTATTATCTTCTTGCATTTCTTCTTTAATTCTGTTAATATTTTCTTTAATCTCTTCTTTAATCTCTTCTCTATTTCTGCTTATATTTTCACTAATAGATTCAAATTTTATATTATTATCTGCTTTCATCTCTTCTCTATTTCTGCTTATCATTAGTGCTATTTGAGACAATAAAAAGCTATTGCTATCTCTTTCCTGTGTGAATATTCTTTCTTCCTTTATTTTTAATTCCCCAATCTTTTCATCTTCTTTTATTTCTTCCTTCATAATTTGTACAAGATCTGTAACTGTTTCTACTTTAATAGTATCTTCCATTTTACTTTCCTCCTCACAACTATGATCCCCTACGGACTCAGATATTTCTTCTACTAAATCTTTATTTTGTTTATCCATTTTTCCTTTTATAATAATTTTCCTCAAAATTTTATCACAATAATATACTATTATTAATTTTTCATAAAATGTTCTCTTACCAGTTTCTCCATCTCCTTTAACCACTACCCACAACAAAATACAGCAATACCTTCTACCCTTTTTCCTTTATATTTATCTAACTACTTATAATAACAATAATAAATTAAATTATATGTGTCATATTATTATTTTCCCACATGCATGATTCACAAACACTTTGCACAGATCATAACACTCTTAAATATATTTTTCAATAATATTTCCATAAATTTAAATGGTCATATTAATTATTAATAATTGCTAGCCACATATGCATATTTTAAAATTTATTTGTCAAACGAACCACCACAATATAATACGTTTATCTACATGATCAGATTATCTACCACGCGAAATTATAATTACCCCAACAATAAATATTATTTTTATAATTAAATCTGAAACTATCTATTTTTTATAAAATATGTCTGTTGACAATCTCTGATTTTACATATTTAAATTCAAATATTAAACCATATTCCCACTACACATCGTACAATACGTTGTAAAAACAAATTTATATTCTTTCGATTGCAGTCCCTACTGCACATCGGGCCACGCGTTGCTGGCGCCAAATTCTCCCCCGTCTGTAACCTTCCCCCGCTCCATATATATAATACCCACATGCCAACATGCTAAGAATATACTAACTATTCCGGAATTTCTTTACTTATTTATTTCCGGTCAATAATAATTAACATTAATAATAATTCCGGGTTATCTAACTCAGTCTATCAAATATATTATTATAATTTAAATAAAATAATCACTAGCTCAGAACTTTATAAACACAGTTATGTCTGTGAAATGAATCAACATAAACATCTTTTATTATTCCCATGAGACCTGGAGCAATGACAAAGGAACAAGACGAGAGATCATTGAGATACTATCCCAATGGCATAAGAATACTATCCTAAATAATTGACTAATAGCATTCCTACGACTTTTAAAACTTTTATCATATCTTAGTATTTTTAAAACAAATTCTAGCTCACATAAATAAATTAATTAAATAAAATAGAGTTAAATTAATCAAATCATATCAAATCAAATAGATAAATCAATAAGTAAATAAATAATTAAATCTCAGGTTCATAAATTGTAATTAAAACTGATTTCATATTGCCATAGTAAACTATGATAAGGGGAATTTTATGTCATAGTTCACTACGTAACGAATAACTAATTAATAAGAACAATGACAATAATAAAATAATATAATCTTCTTTTCTTTCTAGATGTATTAAATATTTTCGTGGTAACATTTATTAATCTGACACTCAAAAGTTATGTGGTAATGTTCGCATATATTTTACTTAAATATTGTGGCAATTAACCCATGACCAATACCTGTTCTACTTATACTTCTTTCATTTTATTATGTAAATAAAACAAAATAAATTATTAAAATTTCTAATGTTTATTTATCATGTGCTAAATCATAAATATGTTTAATTATAAACGTGCGTTGTGATTTCATGCATTTCATGTGTAGGAAAAAACAACAACCAAGACACAAAACTTACTAATAAAATTTTATAACATTTTATTAACATTATAACAAATAACACTTTGTACATTATTTACAGCGGATATCCCTATTTACTTATCACAAACTTTTATTTATACCCGTTGATGTCTTAACATTATTATTATCGAATTTTATTTTACCCTTTTACCATTAATAATTACAACAGTATTTTACAATATTATTATTATTGGATACATGTTTTGAGCTTAGCTGAATACACAAAATTCCTATCCATTAAATTTTTCTATTGACATTATGTCCTTATAATTTCAAAATTATATTTCTATAAGATCTTTACTGTTATGTAAAATTATACAAAAATTACAAAATTATACTTATTTTTGTTAGTATGGAATCCTACAGAATTTAATCCTTATGATATTTTCATGTTCCTTTTATTATCAATCATAATATAATTACTGATAAAATTTTGATCCCATCCTTAAATTTATATAGCAATTAACATTATCACACACTATGTACAAATACACATTTTTTTGTTATATATTTCTTTAACTCATTTTCCAAATAAACATGCAATCTCTTTTACTAAATCTCACGTACAATATTTTAAAATCTTATTATTGTTTTAAAACTTAATTCTAAGGTTTTTTTTTTTTTTTTTTAAAATTATATCAGTTTAGCAATTGGCTTTAAAATTATATCATATGATTCTTCATCTTTTATAATACTTATACTTTCACTTTGGACTTATACAATTCTACTTTACTCTAGTAAATAACTATTCTTACATAACTACTATCTAACTTACTTTCTATCTTATGTATCATTTCTATAAAATTATCTCCCTGACGATGTATTTTCATGAAATCAAGATAGCGAAGATATAGATGCGTTGGATCAAAATAAACAAGATATTATTCTTTATAAAACTTTGACAATCATGGCACAGTGAATTTAAAGACGCCATAGAGGAGTGACTTTTATCTGTCTATCTGCCTCTAGTATTGGAAGGATGCTAAAGCTATTTCTTCAGCTTCATCACATCAGAAAGTTTCAAAGATATGTAAAAAACACTGTCCAGAATATATGTGCTCAGTTGTAGGGCGAAGTTATCTACACTGAAGTCACACAAATAATTATGATCCACATATTTCATTCCTTATAGTTTAATAAAACATCCTCTTGGTTTCCTTTGACATCAGTACTCCCAAGTCACTATCTGATTGATTTCTTCAGATTCATCTCTTCATTACATCGACAAATTCTCTGTCTACTTTGCTAATAATAATAAAATTCATTTTTATTTAACTATACAGCTATTCTTAAGAAAATTCTTTACTATACTTCTCGTATATTTCTATCTCTACTGTTATAAACTATTTGAATATTTTCAATATAAAACTCAAAAGAATCACATAATTAATATGCTACTTATTATTAATCATTTTTAGATTATTTATTGCATGCACATTTTAAAATTTTACTACTCTCTTAAATATATGTTTGATGTTGGATAAATGTGTACTTATAACTTTTAACATCTTTCATACTTCATTCATTAATAGATGACCTATATAAAAAAAAAATATATTACATATTACCAATAATATTAAAATTACCAACGATCTCTATCCTCTGGATCGTATTTGTAAACTTCTCCATTCCAGGACTTCTAGTAGGTATTTAAAATTTTCCATACACACATTTTTATTTATACTAATATTTCTCTCATTCCATTAGCTCGTATATTTAAATATAATTATTATAAAATTTATGTTTATATGTTTCCCTAAGCTAATTCAAATTTTATACTTTAAATACAATAAAAAAATAATAATTAAAACTATATTTACGATACAGCTTTGTTGGACTCGCTTGGAAAATCGTTCATTGCAAAGCTAAAAAAAAATTATATTTTATTTTCTTCAGTCACTTAATGTTCTAATTTAAACTTTTAATTCTGTTTATTAATTCTTCTTGGACGATGATCCTTAATTTTCTTCATCTTTTTCCACTTATTCTTGAGATCTCCTTTACATAGTCTGCTAGCTTTTTCCCCCCGCGCTTGGTTTTCTTCGATGCATCTTGTACTTTATTTTTTAAAAATTCAATAAATTTTTCTTTATTTCCATGGATCCATTTTCCTCATTTTAGTGATTAATTATATCTGTTTAAAATAACATTCTTTCCATTTAATATCTTTTCCTTTTTTCTATGATAAGGTATAAATGTTAGGTTCCTCTTAGTAAGTTCATATAGCACTTTATACAGGACTATGGCTTTTCTTCTATTTTTTTAATTTAGAAACTATATTTTTAAATAATGTTTTCCTTTAATATAACATACTTTTCTTCCTCATTCTTTTTCTATATACTTGAACGCTTATTATGATTTTTCTCATAGAGAAATATGACTTAGCTTTAAATACTTATAAAACAAATGTTCGTCATAGGATTCTCTCGATAGCAAATAGTTTCTTTCTTATATTTTCACACAGCATCTTCTTTGTATTTTTCCAAGTTATAAGATTTAATTTCTGGTTGAGCACAAATAATACAAAACTTATACAATTTTCACTCATTTTTCTTTCAATAATTATTTCAATTATTATTCTTGGTATTTCCATTTTATTGTAGGCTGAATGGTCAAATTTGATTAAATCCACTGGTAAGATCACGTAGAAATTAGCAAATCATCTTTCTGGATACAAAATTATATTATCTGTTCAAGACTAACTTTAGAATAATTATTAATTTATAAATTTATATTACTTTTTTCAGCTTCGATGTTACAAGCAATTCAAAAAGGTTACCTTCCTCTTCAACTTTCACATTCCATCTCCCGCTTCTGTCTATTTTAGATTTTTTTCTTGCCAATTTAAATCCGTTGATTGGTCAATATTTGTTTTTAGCGCGAACAATATTAGTCATTCTATTTTGGATGATAATTTGTACTTTTTAAATAAATATTTATGACGTAATGTCTGGAATATTACTTTAACTTAATATTATTAAAGTTAATCATAGTTTGATAAAATTATTATTTGATCTTTAAAATAATTATTAAGACAATCTATAATATTTTAAACTTTAATTTTTATGATAGATGACAATTATATCTAGTTTTAAATTCACAAACTTTATTATTATTTACCAAGTGTGTGTGTCGTGAAAGCATGTAATATACGATCACGTGTCTATTCACTTTACAAAAATAATCTTTTATTTATGTCTCGGTTTAAATTACCAAAACTAATGTATTTTCTAAAATTTTGAAAAATAAATTGAAACTTATAGGACCAAATATAATTCTCACCATCCCGAGGTTTATTAATAAAAATATACCCTATTAATTTTGACTAATTATAATATTATCTTTCATTTATTTAAACTATTAATTCTGAAAATATTATATTCTAATCATTACTATAATTTTAACTGTCTATAGCTGTGTTATTTTGTATGGCCAGCTTTCACAACCATAAGCAATGATATTAAAACTTTATTTAACTGTTTACTTTTTAAAATACTTTATTATACTGTTATCTGTTAGGTATTTTAGCTTAAAATTGTATTACAAATCTATTAGTACTTTTATATCACTTAAATATAACTTAAAATTTAAAATTTTTTTTCATAATTGACCTTTCTACCCTACCTATGATCTACAGACAAGGGCACAATATATATGATAATAAAAAGATAAGCTAAATATAAGAAAAAAAAAAAAAAAAAGCATGAAAGGTAATCTAAAAATATTAACTTACAATAAAATTAAGAAAAACAATAACTTTTCTATAGTATTGAAATTTTTTTTTCTTCTCTAACCTTTATTTACCAGTTATCTACATATTGTTTATATATAAACATAGGCTATGGATTTTTGCTTTGTGATACTTAACTTAATTTAAGCAATAAATCAATAAAAATAAACATGAGCTGTAGCCTTGTATTATTTGTATTGGAAAAAAGGTCCATTTATAATAATTATAAAAAAAAGCTGACTTTTCTATAATGGTTTGTAAATTATTTACTTTTAAAAATAATAGCAGTATATATAATAAATTAAAAATTTTTTATAATGTGCTTTATAAATTATTTACTTTAAACAATATTAAAAATTATCCAATATATACTTTTTATAATATGCTTTATAAATTATTTACTTTAAACAATATTAAAAATTACCCAATATATACTAATATCTTACAATTTTTGTGGTAAATAACTAAAATATGTTATTACACAATATCGATTTAAAGATGGCACTTCAGGTAGCATAGAGATAGGTTTTTACTTGGTCATGCCTATTACAATTATTTGCCATGGTCAATAATATTTGTTAATTAATAAACTAATCAAACCATACTCAAAGATGAAAATGAACAAATAGCTGGGCACTTATGTCAATACATAAAGAAAAACAACAACTATCTCATAAATTTACAGCACAGAGTCATCATCAGATTATCCTGGAGATTAAATTAATCTTATTTCCTCTCCCCATATATCAATATGATAATGTTTACTAGTTAAATTAGAAGTGCATGATTCAAGAGATAGATATTAAAAAACACATACATACATATGTATTTCAAATAGAATGTTAGGAACTGCATCTCTTGAAATTAATTACCATATATAAATGAAAAAAATATATGCAATTATTCAAATTAGCATGATTCTGATCAAAAAAATAAAAATTATTAATAATAAAATTCTTGAAAAAAAAAAGCATATTTAAATATATTATAATCTCTAAATTTATGCCAGGAACTATTTATTATTTACAAATGATTACTAGTTGTAAGTAATCAACTGTTACATATTATTATTTTGATGTCTTGGATATATATATATCAGAGTGTATGCTTAATAATTAATAATACTAATTAGTTTATCATACAAGAAATATATTTATACTAAAATTCCGAAAGGTGATTATTCAGCAGTATAACTGATCATAAAAAGTAATTTTTTTGCAATATTGCTGTTGATAACTCATGCATTATTATTCCATTTAAATAATACATAAAAAGCTACAAAACAGATACATATTGTGTTATAATATTTTATTCTACTAACATGAGCAAAGCTGTAGTACAGCTAGTATACATATTATATCCTTTAGCTTTGATAGAAGCTAAATGTTAAGTCGAATTCAAGAATTCTAAAAAAAATTTTTTTTATATAGCTTAATTTTGTTATTGCTAATACTTTAAAATGCTATAATTTATATATAATTAGAGCTGCTATATCAGTATTTTATGTTATACAGCTATAAAATAAATTTATATAACTTAAATAATAAGAGTTTTAATTTAATTAAATGTTTAAGATGTTAAACATCTATAAATTTTAAGGTCGTTGGTAATGTCAATGATAAATAATACATTTTAAAGCTAATAATACTAATTTAGTCATGAATTGAACATTTTAAAATGTTTAAAAAGCTTGCATTCATTTTTAAAGTTAAGAAATGAAGTTCAAACCCTATATTTTGGTTTGTTGCTATTTAAACCAAAGCTATAATATTTTAACTCATTTTAATGTTAAAACATAATATTTTAGTTAAATATTTTGAACTTGTTTAATTAGAAAGAATTTAATAAAGATTTGAACTAATCAGAGATGTTATAGGTTAAAGGGTTAATAAACAGTGGTCACATGACCAATGGCATAAATAGATGAGAATGTCACTTAATCAAGATCCTCAATCAATTTTTAATTTTATTTTTGTTTGTAGCAGTTGAATTTTAAAGCTCTCCTGAAATTTAAAAAATTCTAATTTTATTAAAACTTATTAATTTTTTTTTTAGCAGAGTATGACAGTAATTTAAACTATCTCGACACAATTGTCTGAACTGGAAATACCAAAGGAACTGAAGTTTCTATATTTGCCAGTTTAATGGTAATATATTTCATTGTTACAATGTTTAAAATATTATTTTTAAAGTTTTCTGTGTTGGAAAACTTCCAGAATTATTGTTACCATTATCATTATTTTAAAACCATTGCCAATTTCCAAGTTCAACAGAACATCTGTGTTACAATTAAAATTGCCATTAAACATTTAATTGTCATAAAAAAAACTGTTTATTGATATAGAAAATATGTATATTCTAGATGTTTAATAATGATTTAAATCTACAAAAGAAAAAGTTAAACTAATAATAATTTTATGCATAAATAAAATAATTTACTTGTGCTGCATCTTGTTAAAAAACATTATATTATTGGAAAAACAGTGTGAAAAAATTTACTTATTGTGACTATTTCCATTTTTGTTTTCTCTTGAAAGAAAAAAAAAATAATTTTCTTCAAGAGAGGGGTGGTAATAGTGAAATCGAGCTTCAACAAACTATTATTAAATAATATGTGAAATTTTAAAATGTTTCACATGATAAAATTTTGGAAATATAAATTTACATGCAAAAATGACAGTATATTTAATAAATTTAAAATAAAATCCTTGTTTTTTACTTCACCTTTGAGTAGTAAGTTTTAAATTGCGCTTTACGCAAAAACATTGAAGCTTATTATTATTAGAAAAGAATTATATGGCTGAGCGCTTTCAGAAAAATTAAGTCTCCATATTCATAGCCTACTTCAAGCAAAGTTTAGCAGTAATTTATGCAAAGTATTCTTTCATAAAGACCATAAACCAAAAAGAATTGTGCTTTACAATCTCCAGAAAATGGTTCATGAAAGAAAACTTTGCATAAATTACCACTAAACTTCGCTTAAAGTAGGCTATGAATATGGAGACTTAAGTTCTCTGAAAGTGCTCAGCCATATAATTCTTTTCTAATAATAATAATAAGTTTCACTTTTTTTGCGTAAAGCGCAATTTAAAACTTAATAAATAACTTTTCTATATTTAAAGGTTTATAAACACCTTCAAAAATGTTTTAAACCTGCAAATCATCCTTTCTCTCCATGCATTCCTATGGAGACCACTGTGGTCAATATGATGATGTTAGAATTAAAATAATTTCTTGGGCAAATATTTAATTATGTTTGATAAATGTTCTTTATTGGAAGAACTTCATTATACAATATCTACATTGCTACTACAAATTTAAATAATTTGTATAATGGAGTAATTTAAAAATCTGAGCTCAAGTATTTGAAATATATTTACTGCAGTATTATGAACATTTATTAGAATTTAAAACCATAAATGTATCTAATGAATGGCCATAAATTTATCATATACTTGCTATTAAAATTATTTGAAATTCACTAAGGAAATCCAAAAGAAACACATTCTAATTTGATATATTATAGATTTTAATATCTTCGTTATATTGTCTTATATAATGGATTTATTTGCTGTCCACAAGATGTTATTACCAATGTGTTTATTCATATTCAAGTTTAATGAAGAATGATTCAAGAAGAAAGCAGAAGGACATTATTTAATTTATTTATTTGATGGTAAAAGGCAGAATTTATTTGTATTATAATTTTTTACACTATTTTCATTTATGTGCATATTATTTTCATGTTATATGCTATATTTTGAAATATTCAAGTTCTCAGAATAGGGTAAAGGTTTACTATAACGGTCTATATATGTTTGCCCTCTATTGTTTAAAATTTAAACTAAATTGTTTGAAAATCTTACATGTATGCTGTTATATTACAAATAAATTAAAATTTAATCAAATGTAAAAGATAATTAAAAAAAACCTCTTTAAAGAATTTGAATGTTGGATTAATTACATGACATTAATTAAAAGAATTACTTTTAATTTCTTTGAAAGTTAAGAATTTAAACTGTCTACAACTTAAGAATTTAAAATAAAAAAGTATATGCTACTATATTACAATAATATGAAAATTTATTCAAATGTAAAAGATAATAAAAAAAACATTTACCTTTTTAAACATAATTATGTCCTATACACACTAAGAAGTTCGAGAAAAAAAGCGGTATTGCTGTATCTACTCCGGAGGGCAAATTCATGCAGGTACGATGAAAACAAAGCTCTGCTAGTGCCAGATTGGAATTTCAGCTTACGCTTTGCTCTCATCCACATGTTTTCAATATTCTGGGTGTGTATGTCTTGGTCTTCGGGATGCATGAAGTTGTCCTGATGGACGACAATCGAATGCATATACACACCATTGTTGAGACTGATGTTATTGTACGCAGCCCAGCCATCTGAAATAATGTGCGTACCTGGTAAAATGAACCGCTGTATCAGGCCCTCCAGTGTATCAGCCATCCTGCCTGCAACTTCTGTCAAAAAGCACTTTCTTGATGCTCTCTCTATACTGCCAAAGACCCAATGATCTCTCCGTATAGTCTCCCTGTGATATTTTCAGTGGAAATAATAGGTTTTGTCAATTTCGATGATTAATGGCTCTCCATTATCATCAAATCCACTGAGAACTGTCGAATTTGTGTCAAAATATTGGGCACATTCCTCCCAGCAAAAATTCGCCCAGTCAATGATAATTTTTTTGCTGATGCCAGTCTCATGCACAATGTGTTGTTGGGGCAAATTACATGCCCAAAAAATACACTATGCTTATAATTGTTCCCAGAGGCAGATGGCTTTGGAAAAAGAAATACCCCTTTCTAATTGAGATGTGATGGTGACATATTCTGCATTGCCATCTACACCCATCTAAGCCTGTAGAATACATCACCAGTGCACATCGAAGGAAAAAGAAAGACCCCTTTCTGATTGAGATGCGATGGTGACATATTCTGCATTGCCATCTACACCCATCTAAGCCTGTAGAATACATCACCAGTGCACATCGAAGGAAAAAGAAAGACCCCTTTCTGATTGAGATGCGATGGTGACATATTCTGCATTGCCATCTACACCCATCTAAGCCTGTAGAATACATCACCAGTGCACATCGAATACCGCACTGTTGGCATAAGGAGTAGTTCTTCAGAAGTCCTCGTGCAAGCCATTTGATGGCCAATTCCGTAGTTTGTATGGCATCCCATAACTGGCGCAGATTCCATTCTTCTGCCAGAATAGCAGGAACACTCAAAATTTCACCATCAGGTACTAAGCATGTAGCAGACATTTTTTCCAACTATAAAACTGTACACGTGTGCATGTAATTTGCACCGTTGAACACATAGGGTGTCTTTTTTTTTTTTGCAACATGTGCTATAAATGTAGTTATTTTTAAATTCTTAAGTTGTAGACAGTTTAAATTCTTAACTTTCAAAGAAATTAAAAGTAATTCTTTTAATTAATGTCGTGTAATTAATCCAACATTCAAATTCTTTAAAAAAGTTTTTATTTATTTTTTATTATCTTTTACATTTGATTAAATTTTAATTTATTTGTAATATAATAGCATACACGTAAGATTTTCAAACAATTTAGTTTAAATTTTAAACAATAGAGGGCAAACATATATAGACCGTTATAGTAAACCTTTACCCAGAATAGTACTTTATCATATTTACATATTTTAAAAATAGTGTCTCCCTTTTTTAAACAAATGGACTACAGTATTATCCAGCTGACAATAGAAAAAAACTGCTCAAATAAATTAGCAAAAAACAACAAAAGATGTTTTAGATGTGACAAACCAAACAAGTGCACATCTAATGTCCATATTGGGATACAGTGTGTGGATATTACAAGCCTGTTGGTACATAGAAGTAGTTTGTTTTAAAAAGAAAAGTGTATCAAAAATATGTGGCTATCATTAATAGAAAAAGTAATCATTGTCTGCACCTTAGCTGGAGATTGATTATTGACCATCAAGGCAACAAACATCACTCTTGGGTCAAATAAGAGTTAAAATTACTATGTATAGAAAAACAATGTTTCTTCTTAGCTAGGCTTTACAGTGACAAAAGAGAATCAGCTCACAAAAATAAAGTCTAATAAGGCCTACTCAGATGTGGTTGATAATAAACTGGGCTTGGATTCTAGGACAATACATGAAAATAAATGCTAAAATGTATATAGGTATCTAGGTTCTATGTTGCATGCATAGTGGAACCCCTAAATGGTTCCAGCAGTTGTGATCAAATTAAAAGAATTGCAAACAGTGGTGTTTAAAACAGCAGATGGACAATAGCACTACAGGTACAAAAACTAGTTAAGACAGAACTATATATCACCATACAATGTTCAAGGTCATTGTATCTGCTGATAAAGTCATCAAACTTGAAGCTAGAAAGCAACAAAGGCATCCACCAAAGCATATGCATGACTACATCTGCCAGGTCTATTTTTTGCTGGGAGGGGGGATGTATCTCAACTTACCTTCAAACTAATAGCAACTTACCATCAAACTAATGGACTAATCCTGATTCCAACTTATCTCGACTAGATTGAGCAATCATTGCCATAGAGTAGATATATGAACAGATAACATATATGCAATAGTAGCTACAGATCAATGGGTGATACTGCTCATTGAATACAATTTTTTTTTATGAAAGTGAATCTGCCTATAACAAGTCAATAGGGGATATAGGAGATAAAGGGAGATAACAATTTATTGTCAGACCTGAACATCAGTATGTTCATTGTCCATTATATGGTTAAAGCAGTGAAGCAAGTTCATGTTGAACTAAAAACTTCTCCAACCTAAAAGAGACATGAGGCAAGGTGTCAAAGAACAGCCGGAAGTGTCACCATACTTATACTTGAGGCAAGCTGTCATGATACAGTTGAAAGTATTAAGTAAACTTGGAAGGGTAATTGAAATCCCTAACATTAGTAATTGCACGGCAATTAGACGCTATATTTCGCCAACGATATCAGGCAAAGGTATAACAGTTGTATATATTGTAAATACTTATTTATATATTTGTTTTAATTAATAAATATTTAATCGTATTTTTATGAATGTGAGTTTATTATAATCACGCATAACACAACAAACACAAATCACCATAACAAATTAAACTAACATAATAGAAATAAATGAACTATAAATTAATATTTGGACCAACAGAGAATAAAAGGGTTTATAGATTAGAGTAACTTTTATAGTAAACATTTGAAAAGTTATCAGAGGAAGAAAACTATTTTTTTAATATGAACACTTAAAAAAAAAAAAAATCATTTCATGAACTGAACTTTAGAAAAAAAACTAAATGCATAAAATAAAATGTATTATTATTACAAAATAAAAGGTCACTACTTATAAAACCTTTTTTTGTTTTTGTTTATCTGTATAGCAAAAATCCACACACAAAAAAGATTCAACTTTAACGAATAATTGCAAAGTTTAAAGAATTTGGAATGTCTATTTCAAATTTTCTCATAATAAACTGTTACAAATCATTAATTCAGAGCATATTCGACCATATAAAGAAAATCAGGAAATAGATTTTACATTCACATACATTCTTTATGAAGAGGCCGCGGGAGTGGGGGGAGACAACTAAAGTTAACATTGACATTTTATTTTAAATTCAATAATTTATTTTTGCATTCAGGAATTGGTAAATTTTTACTTGACTAATCACATTAACTAGTTTTGCGCTTTAAATTTAGTTTTAAAATGAGGCATAATCATGCATATATATATATGAAAGCAGTTCACACCTAAACAATACCAAACGATACTGAGAATCTCAATCTGTTGTCAAGGTAATCTTTTTTGAAAAAAAAAAAGCAAAACTCTCCTTACAGTAGTGCCACTCAGTGCAAGCCAGAGTAATCAATGGATGCCAGAAGGCTTGTGCATAAAATCCTATCTATAAGATTCCCAGACTAGTTTCTGGCTTGTGACATTTGTCAGTGAGGAGCTTTGGATCTGAGAGCATTGGACCTAGATCTTAGGATCTAATGCAACCCTCCAGCAGCCACCTTTTATCTCTACTTAATTTCAAAACTATGAGAAAAAATTGAACAATATTTTCAATCTAAGCTCATTAGCTTACATAGTCATATAGATCTGAACTCAGTTCAGTACACATACATTTTTGTGTCTTTGGTTTTTTAATAACCATAGCCACCACTATTCTACTAGGCAGGATTGGTATTAATACCACCAAACATCACATGATTACCATTTCTTATGCTTGCTCATAACTGTTATTAAGGCCACAAGTGAGAAACTAGTCTGGGGATATTGGATGAATAGGCATTAGATAGGAATTTTAGACACAAGCCTTCTGGCATCCATTGATTACTCTGGCTTGCACTGAGTGGCATTACTGTGTGGAGAGTTTTGCCTGTTTTAATAAGTTATGAGCAAGCATAAGAAATGGTGATCATGTGATGTTTGGTGGTTAAATCTTTGTGATAAAGGTAGATACTCTTGCTTATCTACGGTATGTTTATATAGACCAGGCATAATCAAGATGTTGCCTGCAATCTACTGGTAGTTTGCAAGGGCTCTGAAAGTAGACCGTGAAGCTGTTTTGAACACTGACAAATTATAGTGATAAATTCAGAGCTGATTTGAATATAAAAAATCCAAAAAAAGTAAATGGGCTTATATTTTCTAATTAGCTATTCTCAGCTTCAACTTATGATAACATGAAAACCATATACACTAAATGTGTGTACTTTTCAATTCAGCATCCATATTCCTTCAGACAATAAGTTTCATTTCTCTGTGATAAAAAAAAAAGATTTTATGATGATTTTTCTAAATAGAACTTTTTTTTTCATTTTTGTTATTTCTTATGGTTTAATGTATAGTGGAAAATAATGGTTAATCAACAGATTCAAGCAGTATTCTTGAGTGACTTTATCAGATGAAGAGAAACAATAATGATATACCTAGTTTTATGGATTATAATTGTATTATATATACATCAGCATGCCTTGAATTCGAAAGTATTGAAATTTAATCATGTTTTTGAGTGTTGCCTTCAAAATTTGTTAATAAAATAAGATAAAAAAAACTTGTTAGTAAATTGTTAATGCATACTGATGAGAGGTAGTTAAGTCGAGCAAAATTTTTAATCAAATTCAGAGAACTTCTACCACAAATAAGATTATTTTTGGAAACTAAAGGTGATTCATATTCAGAACTGAATGACAAAAAATGGCTTCTTGACTTCACCTTTTTCTGTGATATTACAGAAAAACTAAATAACTTAAAAGTATAACTACAATGAAAAATTGAGTACGTTTGTAATGCAACTAAAGTGTTGTAAATTAAGACATTTCAAAAATATGGCTAATGAGTCTAAAGATAGAAAGAATCTAATCTACAATAAATATGTTGAAAATATAATACTCCTCATAAAGGAATTAGAAGGAAGATTATGGAATTTGACAAACTTTAAGATATCGCTAGTTTTTTTGTCTTATCCATTTAATGTTAACATCAATATCAAAGATATCACTATGAAATTAGGTGAATTTATATATACAGATTCAGCAGGTCAGAAAGAAGAAATAGTAAATATTAAATGTGATGATATATATTTAAAATCAATGGCTTTTCTAGACATTAATAAATATCCAAATATTTTGAGAGTTGCTGCATATTTCAATGCATTTTTTGGTTCAACATATTTGGTACAAATCAGAATTTTCCTGCATGAATGTAATTAAACATAGGTCACAGTTATTGGATTTATATTTGGAATCATGTTTAAGAATTAGTTTAAGTTCATCTAAACCAAATTTTGACAAACTTGCCGAAACTATGTAATGCCAAGTGTCACCAAAATAATAAAAAAAATATTGTTTTTACTTTGTAATTTTTTTTTGTTGTAAAATTTGCATCTAATTTATTTTACTAAAATTCTAAAACAATAATTTTCTTTTTTTTTTCCTCTATATTTTCTTGATTTTAAAAAAAAAATTTAGGATTAACTCTAGAAAATAATTATTTATATGTAATTCAATGAATATTATATAAAGCAACATGGACAAATTATAATACTAAAGGGAGCTGAGGTAATTTAATAGTAGTAATAATTCTATATCTTCAACAGTTCATATCTTACAGAAAAAAAAATCATCAGTTCGTATATATCTTCTAAAAATATTACCAATATTTGCGAGTACATAAAAGCCCTTACAAAAAAAAAACACCTATTCATAAGTACATTTTAAAAAACCAGAACTTAAAACCGTTATTTTTTTCATTCGGCAAAAAATGCTTTTCCTGGTTTCCAGTTCAAAGCTCTGAAAAGAAATGTAGTAGCCCTCAGGTACACTTTCACCAAAAAAGTAGCCCCCAATGTTTAAAGTTTGGCCATCCCTGACATAGACCCTAAAAACTGACACTTGACTGAAAGAGGATGAAATTTGTAATTCAGAGAAGTTTAAATAAACTTCATTAAACTAGCAAATGTAACTTATTTTTGAAAGCAGACTAATAAATAATCAGTTCATATCAAACAATACAACAAAATATCAAGAATATTAATGTTTGCTGTCATGGCAATCTTATAAATATAAATGCATATATATCCAATATCAAATCACCACCATCATTAAGCGCAATCCTCTATGAAGTAAATATATAAATATCACCATTGGTTAAGAAATTCAGCACTACCCTCTGTGAAATAAAATTTCACAGAGGACAGAACTGATTTCTTAACGATGTTGGTGATTTGATATTTGTCAATATAGATTTAAGCAATGGAATTATTTTCATATATCTGTGTTAGGTGTGACAAAGATTAAAATGACTAATGTTTAGTCTATCTTTGTATAAATATAGAAAACATGTTTGTTTAGTAGCAATTTAAGATCGTTGCTTCTTAGAATTTCTCTTTGTTTGAATTAGTTCATGTTTAATATCTAATATTTAATAGTATACAATTTCAAAGAGGTACTTTTTTGGGCTAGCTGTTTTGAAATACATGTTACTGAATTTCTTAATGATGAGACTGATTTGGTATTTGGATATTTATTTCAGTATAACGTTAAGCACTGGAATTATATGCATACATATGTGTGAAGGGGAATGTACAAACACACAAATATATACAGATTTTTTTTTTTTTTTGTCAGAGTCTGGGATTAAAATTTGTTACATGTCTCAAGTACAGTACAATGACTATCTAGTAGCTATTGAAATATAAGATCATCTTTTGCATCATTATAGAATGATCATTAAAGAGATTCTGCCTCTGCTCATTTTGATAGGTATTGAACCTTGAGAATGGATTTTCTTCAACAGCAATAGAACATAAAATGCTGATCGTTGCTATTTTTTAAAAAATTTCCTTTCATAAATGGCTACTTCTTTTCTTAAAAAAAAAAAAAAAAATCTATCAGTTAATAACATATTGGTTAAAAAAATGTAAACATATTTTAAACTCTTTAACTAAAACTAGATTGAAGATAACAATTGTCGATAATACTTTGGCCTTATATGTATTTCCTTTATGTAATTTACTCTTACATTTAAACTGCCAAAAAAAAAAAAATTCAATCAAACGGTTTTTTAAATGAAAAACGCTGATAATTTTGTTGAAAATCTAGTAAAATTATCTGTGCAATATACTGATTGATTGATGAATGTTGATAAGTAATCTATCCAAATAATTGCAAGGAGAAGAATATATAAAGTGGACATTAGAAATTTGCCTTGCTTAATTTCTTTAAAGTCCTCTTTTCAGTTTCTTTTCAGCTAATTATAATTTTTTTTCCAGATATATCAATAAGGTTGCATATATAAAGTTAAATAACTTTATATAAAAATTGCTTTACAATTTTAGTGAGGTCAAAAATAATTAGTAGATATTAGAGTTAATTCCTTTATCTAAATATATTATAGATAACAAAATAACTGCTACTTAATTATATGTCAGTGTAAAAAATTTTTTTAAATAAAATAAATGATTAAATTTTCAAAAGTATTAACTTCTAAAAAAATTCTTTATTAACAATAATGAAGGAATAAATTACAATGAGTGAGAGCAGATTGTTAGTATGATATTTAAATGTTTGGTCATAAGTATCCTATTAAGAAGATTAAAATATTCTTCAAATATTGAACATTTGTAGATTGAAACATTATTTTAATTTTTTTTTTTTTTAAATAAGTTTCACCAAGCTTATTTATAGTTGACAGATGTAATTCATTATATAAATATTCATCATATAGTCTTTAATGGACCTACATTAACACTAATTAACAATCTCTCTCCAAAACAAATTACACACAAACTAAGTCATCAATATGGAAATAATAATATACACATGGGTCTCATTTTATGCGGATTTTTTTAATGCGATTTTGAAGTTATGTGATTTATGTTTCTTCTTAATATCTTTTATGTGATAAAGAAGTTCATATTTCATTTAAAATCGGGATTTCCTCGTTTTATATACATGCATTAAATTTTACATACTTTAAATGCCTGTTGGAAAAAAGTTTGGCAATAAATTTAGGTACCGTAAAAGATTTAGAAAAATATAATGAAACTGAAGTGTAATCTGTTTGTTTCATATCAAAAATGATTCGAGAAAGTCTTCAACTTTCTAACCAACTGGAAAATCATTTTCTTGTTAATGACACGACTTATGAACTAAATTCCAACGAGAGCTAAATAATTGTTTGTTTGTGTTATGTATGTGTATGTTTATATTTTCTTTAATACACATATATACATGGAGAAACGTTTAGACAGAAAAAATTACGAGTAAAAATAGGTAAGAACTTTTAATTTAAAAAGTTTTTAAATATTTTTACTTGTAACTTTTTTTCTGTTTAAAAGAAAAAAGTTACAAGTAAAAATATATAACAACTTTTAATTTCTACTTACAAAAAAAAAAGAATATATTTTTAAAAGTTTTTAAATATTTTTACTTGTAACTTTTTTCTGTCTAAAAGTTTCTACATGTATATATGTGTATAAAAGAAAATTTAACCATTAGTCATTATTAACACACTCCTGGAAGCATATTATATATATAGTTGCACTCATGGAAATGCATTCTCTAACAGCTAGACATAGCACTCTGGATATCACGAGCTTCATAAACAATTAGTAAAATCATTGTCTCAAAGTTTAATTACTGATTACAATATCAACAGAAAACCATTAACACAGCATGAGAGTGAAGTTGGCGCTAATTGTATTTCCTCTTGTGATGAATCTGATGTCTCAACAGTTCACAAATGAAATGCATATTGTCAAATAGCGATAATGATTAAAATATGTATGAAAAAATTTAAATAAATTACACATAAAAACATATTGTTTTGAATAAAATTAAATAGTTAATAAAAAAAGTTTGTCTTGTATCAATTTTTTTCAAATATTTGAAATTTTTTATTAGTCATACTTTATTTCCTTATTATTATTTTTTTATGCAAATTTTAAAGTAATTTTACATTGTTGCTTTGCTTTTATGTGATTTTTGAAAATTATGGAACCTATCCCACATTTTTCAAGGTAAATTAAGTCTATTTTTGTGAGATTTTTTTAATGCAGGTTTTTAGTGGAACCTATCTACTGCATAAAACGAGACCTAGGTGTATATAATTTAAATTATATTACCTGTAGAATCTTTTTTTTACTCCAACTTTTCTGTTGTAAGAACTTTAAAGCAATTATATTATATAGTGTAATATATATAATAAGTAAAAACAGATATCCTTCATAATCTGAAATTCACTAAAGTCTTTAAGAATTTCAAACATAAAAGACTGCAATAATTATCACAGAACATCATAATTAACAATTAAAGCAAAATTATTTTCAAATTTTTTTATTGAATAAACAGTTACTAGAGACTTGATATAATTTAGATAATCAGGAATCACTATAGTCAGAATTTTTGTTTCTGCTAAATACAAATAAAGTATATTGAACAAAAATGTAATTTCTATAGTCATCAATTTGATCAAGGGACTTGATCAACTTAATCAAAGGATTTGTGACCATGTTAAAATTATCTTGGTATACAAAATTTATTTATATTATACAGTTTTTATAAATGATAGTATGAGAACAGCATTCCAATTTATGATGGAAAATTTACAGTATCTGAAATGAAAGCTGATGTTAAACAAGAATTTCAACTTTGTTTTCCATTTTTATGACAGCTTTTTGAAAGTTTATAAGCAAACTTTATGAAGCAGGCATCAAACTGAAAACACTGAATTGATAATCAAGTTTTTAATTTGAATTGATTAAAAACCAAATGATGATTTTAACTTTTTTTTTTTTTCTAAATTTAAAATATATTGTTGATAATTCTGCTAGTCTTGCCAATTCAAAGAATGCTCTACAGAAAATTCTTAATGTTTTGAATACCATCTATTATGACGTTGGTTTAGTAATCAATCTTCAATACATTCAATATACTTAATAACCAATAATAGAAGGGAAAAATCTTGAATAACTTTTATCTTGGATAAATTATCAGCTTAAGAATGAAGTAGCAGTTTATTAGATAAAATATGTATTAGCACAGATTCAAAAGTGCTGCTATTACATTTAACAAGTTAAAAAATAGAATAATACAATACTGATACAACTGCTTCAATTAAATTATTTATATATATATAGCTGTTTTTCTAACAAATTCATTATGTGGAAATGAAAGACAGATTATTACTGCTCATAATAAAAATTATTATACTAGCTTGGTAAACAGAATAATACAAGTATTGACAAAACATCTTTATTTCTTCTTTGTATTATTTACAAGAGAGTTAGAATGACCATATTCATTTATGGGTGACTACTGATGTAATGATAGAATATCAATATATGCACATTTGGATTGCATTTACTTATATATAGATAATCTGCAATTGAAATCAATATTTTATTAATTTAATTATGAGTACTCATTTAACATTTACATCTCAAATATTTCTGAATTAAAAAAATATTAAGGTTATTTTGATTCAAGGCTTTTTTTTCTCCAGTTATTTAACATCTTTAAAAAAAAAAGTTAAAATTGACAAAAGCTAAAGGTCAATGCTAACAAATCAATATATATTTAAAAAAAGCTGAGATACCAAATTACATAAATTTTAAATAAGTAACAACATCAGGAGTGGAGGAAGAGAATTAAGTTATTAATTTCATACTTCAAAGGAAAAAAAAATTAAGTTAGAATAACTTGAAATAAAATTACAGTATATATATATTAAATCCAATTATATTTTATATACCTAGAGTTTACATATAATATTGTGGATTTGATCACAAACTATTTGATGTTTACTAAATGACAGAAGATTTGTTAATTTTTAAATTTTAATATATATTTCAAAGAAACTTTATTAGTGTAATATATGGCTATAAACTGTGATGTTCAGATGAAGAGCATGTGTCAGCAGGAACTTCTTACTTAGGAATTAGAATTATCAGTGTTGTTGCTTTTGTAAAATCTAGATGAAGAGAAAGAATTTTTATAGTTCAGTGGAGATAGCATGAAAATATTGAAAATTTTAGTCACTGGGACTCTTGAAAAGTTTCCATGTATTCTCATAGATAAACCTAGTATAGAGAATTTCATCTTTACTTTGGATTTTCCTGAGGGTTCCAAAGAAAATTGCAAGGGCACCATTTGTGGGATGTTGAATATTAGTTTACGTCGGGTAATCCACAGGGAATATGTGATGAAGGTTGAGATTCTTATGATGGGAAAATCTCTCTCCTTAATTAATGCAATCTTTAATGGAGAGAATTTTATAGCAATCAATTGCTGAATTTTGGGCTATGATTTGCTTCACGGGTCCCAAGCCTGTGCAGGTTAAATATAGTAAGTGCAGTACAATAATAATAAAAAAAGATTATTCTCAATATGTATATTTAGAAAGTAAGCTAAATTTTATCATGAAAAAAAAGTTACAATTAAATTTTAAAAAATTTCAAAAATACTGATGAACTTGTTTCAAATTTATTTTTATAATGCAATTTTTAATCATTCAAAGACTAATCTAGCACTTGCCCTATCCAACTCTCAAATATTTGTATAAGCATAAGTTAATTTAGTTCATAGTCAAAATAATGGTTGTAGTAGTTTGTCTTCTAGATGTGTACATTAATTATTTTTCTTTATGTAAAATGGGATTTCTAAATGATCTTATTCAAAGTTAATTATTTTTGTATTTAAATGGATGGGGAAAAAAAATTAAAAAATGAACAATACCTTTATAGTATATATATTTTATACAATTTTCAAGTAACTATACAAGAGATCATTTTCCCTCTTTATTCTAAATAGAATAATTTATCAAAAATATTACCAAATTCTTTATTAATTTTGTCGATTACAATCAACTAAAAAGTGTACAAAATAGAGTGGATAAATTGTATTTATATAGAATAATTTATATATATACTTTTGTATTTAGTAAAATTTAAACAAAAATTCTTCAGTTTAAAAAAGAGATATCATAGTTTGATATGAATAAATCTTTATTTAAAGGCAAGAACTTGAAGATGGATTTATTTTGTCTTTGAAACTACCTGGAAAAAAAAAACCCTTGGAATTGAGTAAATCAATAAAAAGAAAGGTTTATTTCTTGACAGCTTTTAATAAGTTCAAGCAAATGACATAGCCAAATCTTTGATCCAAGCCTCTGAACTCCAGATTCTGCCATTCCACCGTTGCACTAATCATGCAGAGCAGTGAATCAATATGGAATTGTAAATAGGAATAATAACCAATATCAGTTTTAAAAAACACTCCAGACATTATGTAATAAATTAATACAAAATTCACAATAGAAGGAAAACTATAATTGAATTCTATGAAATTATTAAAAATCCATAGATTATGCAAGTTATGAGTGAAATAGCATACAAACAAATGAATCAAAATCGCTTGTAATCACTTCAAATAATTCCTGAATTTTTTTTTAAAAACTCCTCTAACTGGAAGAGTCTACATTCATAATTAAATTGCATAATATTGATTACAAAAAAAAAAAAAACACAACAATGATCAAAACTGAACTTTTTTAGAACTAGAATAGTTTTTTTTTATTTTTTTTTTTTTTATTATTATTATTAATAATAATAATAATAATAATAATAATAATAATAATATTATTATTATTATTATTATTATTATTATTATTATGTTTCAATAAAGGCTTTATTGATCTCAATGGTTTACATAAGTTTACATCTAGAAAAATTTGAAATTTAACATACAATGAATAATATTAGGGTAAACACATATAAATGAATTTAGTGGTTACACTTTGTGGTTAATGGACAATAACAATATAAAAATTTAAAAAAAGCAAAAATAATCAGAGTTCTAACGTTTGAGGAGCTTATTTAGTTTTGTCCGCATGTCACTTTGAATGTTAGTTGTATGATAGTTTTTCTTTGCAGCATTCACAGGATTGATGGTTGTTTTAACAATGACCATGTTGCTGCATATAAGTGGGGGTTGGTTATTATTTTATCTCTATTTCGAATGTGTAGCAGTTTGTTGCTAAATGTAGCTGGGTGTCGTCTGGTGTTATTGCCAATTAAGAAAGTACATCGGGTGCACCAATACGCATATAGAACAAATGTGGCTGCCCTAATGTTGTTGTTGTTGTTGTTGTTGTTGTTGTTGTTGTTGTTGTTGTTGTTGTTGTTGTTGTTGTTGTTGTTGTTGTTTTGTTGTTGTTGTTATTATTATTATTATTATTATTATTATTATTATTATTATTATTATTATTATTATTATTATTATTATTATTATTATTATTATTATTATTATTATTATTATTATTATTATTATTATTATTATTATTATTATTATTATTATTATTATTATTATTATTATTATTATTATTATTATTATTATTATTATTATTATTATTATTATTATTATTATTATTATTATTATTATTATTATTATTATTATTATTATTATTATATCAATAAAACCTGTTATTTCATTAGCCTTCAACAATTGTCTTTCTTAAACAAATTCATTCTCATCAAAATCACTACTTTAAACTGTTTTTTTTCTTTTTCTGTATTCTACAAAAAGCAGAATGTTTGGATACTTTCTTTTGCAACATGTTTTTGGTGGTCATAAAAAGCTGAAGAACTCAAATATTTTTAATGAATTATTGAATGGATTCAAATATTTGAATATGGTAATTTATCTACAAAACTTGGGAAAAAATTTTTTTACACGTGAATTTGGAAATAAACCTTCAGCAAATTTTACTCAGATGTGAGCTCTAAGCTAGACATAGCAAGACAGATGCACTAATCACAACACTACTGAAGACCTTTATTACATACACTAAATTTAATAGTTTCTATATTGCAATCTTTTGTAATCTAATCTTTGATTAAAAAATAATAATAATTAAAATTTTTGACCCATCTTTGAGTTCTCTCTCTTTTTTTTTCTTCCTTAATCTAATTATAACATATTAAAATAATTTCCAGTCCATGCCAAATGATCTGCACCTTTAAATTCTAATTAAATAAACAGCTGATAAAGCTATTTCAATATTCAGACTACACATTTGAAATGAATAAACAATATAGGAATATCAAAATATAGAAAAAAGGTGAAAAAGTTGCATAACAGATAAACAAATATACTGGATGCATTTTTAACAGTAATGGAAATAAAAATACTTAATGGTCGAAAATAAAATGACTTATGATATAATGGTTATTGCATCTGGCCACAATCTGAGATTCAAATCTGGATAAAACTTGGTAAGTCTTTTTTTATGTTCAAAACAAGCTTAGAATTTTTCTTTCATATATCATAGGTGGTTCATAAGTAACCCAATTATAAATTTAATTTGGTCAAAAATGATAATTTAGATATTCTTAGTTAGTTAAAAAAAACAATATGAAAAAAATGTAAACCCTCACTACTTGGCACTTGACTAGATTAACATATTTCCCTATATAAAGATGCTGGAGAGATAAAAGATATGCTGCAAACTATTTAAAGGTAATTCTAATTTTAATAAATTGCACAGTGTATTTATATGAATACAATACCTACATACTACTTATCTATCTGTATATAATATTTAAATGCGAGTAATTGTCTATATTGAACTTACTGTAATTAGAAGGGATTTGAACTCAAACTTTCAATACCTATCCACATAATGTGAAAAAAATAAATGATAGCCATTATACATATTTCATGCTGAACCAACATTCATCAGTTAGTCCAGACCATTATTTCGCAAACTTCAAACTTTAATGGACATGCTTCAATATTCTCTACTTTCCAACTCTTCAGCCATCCATATCATTGAAAATCTGATGATGGAATGCTCATAGCTCTAGTTGATGCCAATATTATTGTCATACCAATGTAAACCTGACACCTCATGTATAGGACATTAATATGTCCATATAAAATCACAGAAAAGGGTTGGGCAAAATATAGGCCAAAATTCTAGTATATTGTCTATAATGAACTTAATTTAATTAGAAGGGATTTGAACTCAGACTTTCAAAGTTCCTACATCTATCCACTCAATCTTATACAAGCAATACACATGCCCACATAATGTGAAAAAGACAAGTGATCACCAATATCCATATTTCATGTGGAACCAGCATTCATCACTTTATCCAGATCATTATCTCCCACGCACATATATAATCGGTGCTCATGCTGTTTCAGAATAAAATATGTATATTGAAGATCATTTGTTTTTTCACATTATGTGGTAATGTGCATTGATTCAATGAGATGGAATGGATAGATGTAGGGAGCTTGGAAGTCTATATTAAGTTCAGCATAGGCAATATTACATATCCCTGCATTCTGCCCATCACTCTTGTGTGCATTTAAATGAATATATTAATGTCTTATACATAAAAGGTCAGAGTGAGATAAGGTCAACATAGGTATGACAATAATATAGGCATCAACAAGCGCTTTGGGCATTCTATCATCAAATTTTCAATGATAAGGATGGCTGAAGAGTTGGAAGGTGAAGAAGACTGAAGCCTGTCCATTAAAGTTTGAAGATTTGCTATTAAACTGAGCACTGATTATATATGTGTGTGGGAGATCATGATCTGGATAAAGAGATGAGTGCTGGTTTTGCAAAAAATATGCATATTGGTGATCACTTGTCTTTTTCACATTATGTATTGGTTGTATAAGATGGAGTAGATAGATGTAGGGAGCTTGAAAGTCTGAGTTCAAAGCCCTTAAAATTATATATATATATAAGTTAAATGACATTTAAATTTCTTTTTTTGCTAAAAACAGTTTTCAATTCTAATCTAATAACTGTATGCTACACAAAACAATTTCATTTCATCACAGCTGTATATGTAAAATGTTTTATTTATCAAGACTCTCACTTTAAATTTTTAATCAGTTTTTGTGAAAGTTGACTTTGAATAATATAGATTCCAGCTAGTAACATCATATCCTGAATTATCTGACTGAATTTGTTCAGAGGACATCCTATTATACAGTAATGGGAATATATTAAGTTATTTGAGAAACCAAGTAAGGAAATCATATAATTGACATATGCCTACTCTTAATAAAAATTCTATTTAATTTAGAAATTTTATTGTATTTGAATTTCAATGGTTTTAATTATATATTTCTTTTAAGATATGATTTAACTGCAGAAGATTTGTGAAAATAATTATGTATTGATAAAAGGAATAACTATATATATATATATAGTTTTTTTAAAACAATTTTATGAAATAATATCACATGACCACCATCTCTTATGCTTGTGTATAACTGTTGTTAAAACAGGCAAAACTCACTATACGTATGCCACACACAGCAAGCTAGAGTAATCAATGGATGCCAGAAGGCTTGTGCATAAAATCCCCATCTAGTGCCTACTCATCCAATATCTCCATACTAGTTTCTGGCTTGTGGCCTTCATCAGTGAGGAGCCTTGGATCTGAAAGCACTGCATCTAGATCTTAGGATCTAATGTAAACCTCCAGCAACCACCTTTTATCTCCATTTAACTACAAATAGTCTTAAAGTGAAAACACTTAAGCCCATCAGCTTATATAGTTATATGGGTCTGAACCCAGTTCAGTTCCCATATATTTTGGTGTCTTTGGTTCTTTAATAACCATAGCCACCAATATCCTATTAGGCAGGATTGGTTTTAAGCCAACAAACATCACATGACCACCATCTCTTATGCTTGTGTATAACTGTTGTTAAAACAGGCAAAACTCATTATATGTATGCCACACATAGCAAGCTAGAGTAATCAATGGACGCCAGAAAGCTTGTACATAAAATCCCCATCTAGTGCCTACTCATCCAATATCCCCACAAGCCAGAAACTAATCTGGGGATATTGGATGAGTATGCACTAGATGGGGATTTTATGCACAAGTCTTCTGGCGTCCATTGATTACTCTAGCTTGCTGTGTGTGGCATACGTATAGTGAGTTTTGCCTGTTTTAACAACAATTATACACAAGCATAAGAGATGGTGGTCATGTGATGTTTATTGGCTTAAAACCAATCCTGCCTAATAGGATGTTGGTGGCTATGATTATTAAAGAACCAAAGACACCAAAATATATGGGAACTGAACTGGATTCAGACCCATATAATTATATAAGCTGATGGGCTTGAATTGGAAACCTTAAAGTGTTTTCACTTTAAGACTCATAGTTTTGTAGTTAAATGGAGATAAAAGGTGGTTGCTGGAGGGTTACATTAGATCGTAAGATCTAGATGCAGTGCTCTCAGATCCAAGGATCCTCACCTATGAAGGCCACAAGCCAGAAACTAGTATGGGGATATTGGACGAGTAGGCACTAGATGGGGATTTTATGCACAAGCCTTCTGGCATCCATTGATTACTCTAGCTTGCTGTGTGTGGCATACGTATAGTGAGTTTTGCCTGTTTTGAAATAATATCCTAAAGTTTTTTTGTAATATTAATAATCTCATTCTGTTAATTTTTTTTTTTAAAATAAATTTTTTATATTTGTTGTTGTATTATATATATATTGGTATCTTTTGATTTGCATATTTTCGTTTTTATTTTATATTTCAGATAAATGTCTTGACAAAAATTAGAAAAATGTCTGTGAATATATATTAATTTTATTTCAGTAAAAATAACATTTAAAAAAAAAAAAAGGTATCAAGAAATTTATATATTTATGTTTTAAAGGCATTTATTGCTCTATAAGAATCTATTACATCAGGTTTAAAAAAACAAAACATCTTTGATGATGAGAAAGAGTCTATGATGTATTACAGATTAGGATATGTGATTTTACATTATTGTCTTATACATCATTATTTACATGTAATAGCTTAAAAAAGATTATTAAGGGGGAAAAAAAACATAAATAAAAAAATAAAGAAGAAAAAAAAAGTCTAAATCTTGAGGTTTTACCATTGTTGTACTCACTTTCAGATAATGGTTATATCTTATTATCTCTTTCCCTAAAAGTTTCCAGTTTATTCCAGAAGCTGTGTGAGGGTCTTCTGGAATTGCATTCATACATGAATTTGCATCTGGTGCATCAGAGAGCATATAACATGAATGTACTAGCATGAACGTTTGCATAAATTCCTTGTTTGAATATCTGAAATAGAGTAGTTGTTAGGAAGTTTTGGTATTGCTTTGTGTATGTTCTCAAGGCCCTCACATTCAAAGAAAAGATTGTTTTTTTTTTTCAGAATCTTTATGGCAAAGGTTGCATTGTTCATCACTGTCTTCTGTATCTATAAAAGTGATGTGTAGATATGACAAAGGCTTTGTATTGTTCATCAACGTTCTTGTACTGTCTTCTGTATCTATAAAAGTGAAGTGCAGATAAGGGATTCTACATTTATTTTGATAAGAAAATCTAAGTACTTAGGTTCAAGTGACCAATATTTAAATTGTTTAATCTGTTGCTTGTTGTTTATATTAAGTATTGGTATCTTTTCATGATTTGAGGTAGGGATTTGATTAAGGCTAAATATTTGCCAATATTTGTATTCTTAACAGGAAGGGAGAAGATTAAAGTTAGGAATTGTGTGAAGTGGTACAATGAGATTTCCCCCAGAATTTGAGTAGTGGTGATGGTTTGTCAGTCAGCATAATTTTTAATGTTTCTATTATATGTGGAAATAATCTGTTACATGAAATGAAGAAGTTTACTGTTTTTTGTATTTTGAATGTATTAATCATATGTAATTCAAGACCATTGAGATTTACCGATTATTGTAGTCGATTGAGAGAGATAGCTACTATATGATTTCCCCAAACTAGCCTTCTTAATAGAATATACTTTTCTAATAAAAGCTTTTGTATATATTATTATTGGAGAAAATTATGAAATTCTTGTTATAATGATAAGTTTAAACAGAGAAGTTTTTGAATAGAGAGAAAGGTATAACTTAGAAAGTCATTTTATTAGGCTTTCACTCTTTACATAAAATTTTTGTTGTATTAGGCTTCGCATTGCTAAATTACTTAGATAGAGTGGAAAACCAGGAAAAGGAGTTGGATTCCCTTTTAAGTGCTGCTTATGTGTTTTCCTGTGTTGATTGACCAAGCACATGATTTGTCAATATTAAACTCAAGTTTATATTTTGTGGTAAAATTAGCTGGAATTTTTTGTAATTTAGACATTTTCTTAGTGGTTGATAAAAATATTGATATATCAACCATATATGCGAAGATTGAGATGCTGGTATTAAGTGCTGGAATGAATATTCCTGACAATTCTTTCTCAATCTCCAAAAGTAAAGAATTAATGTATGCAGTAAAAAGAAGAGCATTTAGCAGGGAAACTTGTGGTATTGAACAATGTGGAATAAAGGCTGGAGTGAATTTTCCATTCAATGTTATGTGTATTTCATGATTTATAAGGAGGTTAATTAGTATGTGTAGAATCACTTTAGGTATCATATTCTGCTAGGGCATTATTAAGGAAGTCTACTTGAACTATATTAAATGTAGCCCTAATATCTAGTTGAATCATTAATGGACTGCATTTTTTCTTTTCTCTTACTGTACTTATGACTGTTTTAAATAAAAAGGTTGCTTGATTTGTTGAAGCATCCTTCTTTACAAATTGGTATTTAGCTAATGCATGTAACAGGTATGGCTCTAGCTTGTCTTTTAATGTAAATTCTAAAATTTTAATTCCTAGTAGTATCATTGATATTGGCCTAAGATTTTGAAATGACAGAAATTTTTTCTTGTTTTTTAATAAATGGTACAAGAGATATTGGATAAATTCCATGTATATGATAGACTTGTTTAGATATGTAATTACCCAAGTTTGCAAGGTATTTTAATGTGAAGTGATTTAGATAGTTGAAAACAAAGTGTGGCTTGCCATGAATGTCTGGATGGTTCAAGTCTGGAAAAGAAATTAATTTAGCACTAAATTTCTCTGGTGTGAAGAGAGGCATGTTTTCACATTGCCCAAAAAGGTTAGTAGATCAGTTGAATGTCTCCCTGCTTTGCAGTTTGCTTTTGTAATGAATAAACAGGGGATGTAGCATCTTATTTCCTGTATATATATATATTATTTTCATTATAAAGTGCAGTAGGTAAAATGATAATTGGGGTTTGGCCTAGTGCCCATCGGATGTAGTTTCTCAACTATATACAAGGGTCTGCTTAGATATATTCTTTTTTTTAATTGCCAAATACTGCCTAAGTGTTTCATATGTGTATTTATACTGGTTTATTAAGGTTTTAATTCTAACATTGTCATTATTGGATGGTGTAGAGTGAATCATTTTTTTAATGTAATTCATCTGCAAGTGCTAATAATCTTGTTGGTGGGGAGGTTATTCTTTGTAATATGATTGATTATAAATGACAGGATATTAATGAATGCAATCTAAGTTTGTATGGAATCAAGATCTAATTTGCTGAGTTTAAATAATTCAATATATATTTGTGAAAATAGCAATTCTGTAGTGCTATTTGGAAGAAGGATGCAAATTGTTTTACCACTATGAAATTGAGTTTTTTGGGATAAGTCAAGATTCATGAAAACTATTAAGGCTAAATAATATGAGAAAGGTGAGTTTTTCAATGAAAGGTTACGCATATGATGTAGGTTGGAGAGTAGAAAATCAAGTCTATTAGTGATGTGTGTCTGCCATTATTAAATGAATATGAATTATTTGGTAAGTTTTTGGCACTCAGTAGTATCCATCTAGAGACAAAATTTTCATAACTCATTTTGAAATCTCCTAATAGTAAGCATGGGTATAGAGATGTTGTAAAAAAAATAATTTAAAGTCAGTAATATTCCATTTATGATGTATGGGTCTGGAGAAATGTAAACCAAGACAATATTTAAAATTATTGCTGGGTGATGTAGAGTGATTATTAACATATGTGGATCTTTGAATGAACAAGACTTGGCTATAATTAAACCAGTTCCTGCTATGGTGAGTTGGTTGATTTGGAAAAAAATTGATAACCTCGGTTAAGAAGATATTTAGATGGATCAGTTTGTGAGTGACTATAAATTTTTGTTTCAACTAGGCCTAATATGTGGGGTTGAACAATGTCAAACCATTTAACTAATGGGAATATTTTGTTTGGGTAATTTGATTCCCTCATATTAAATGTTCCAATTTTTACTTCATTTTGATTGGTCTAGGATCAGTAAAAAAGGGTTGATATTGCTGCCGGAAAAAAAATTTGGATTAATATGCCGAAGGTAGATTGTATTGACAATAGGCTGACATTAATGAGAATAAATGCAAGTTAGTCATAGGGATTTGGTAATTGTACAAGTTTATAAGATGACTTCCAGTCATGATGAAATTGTTTAAAAAAATATGAGTAGAGGAATTTATCCAATGTAAGGGAGAAAAAGCATGTATATTGCTATTGGATGATTAAAATGCTATTGTGGGGAAAGGTAAAGAAAGGATAATTATTGGAAACTATATTGGAAAAAGAAATAAGAGATAGCTGACTGGTATAATTTTGTAAGGAGAATGGGTTTATGATTGCAAGATTGTACACATGATTAGTTCCAGGTGATAAAAAACGTTATCAAACTGATACTATATTAATTCAGGATAAATGTAAGAATGCTAGTAAGGATTTGCATGTTTTGCATGGTACTGATATAAACTCAAATCACAATTTGATTAAGACTAGTTAAGACTGAGATAAATTGAGAGAAAAATGCAGAAAGGAAAATTTGGTTTAATATATGAAAATACAATTAAAAAATTGATAAAGATGAGGAATATATTAATAGTTCTGATAATGTATTTATATAGGATTAAAGAATGATTAATAATAACAGAAAAAATAAAATAAGCACTATTCAGTTAAAGAAAGCTAAATGACCTTGGATAATGGAAGGTATGTTGGAAAAGATGGAAGTACAGAAAAGATAGAAGAATATCAATACTGAATAAGGCAAAGCATATATAAAAAAAATAATAAAGAGGTAAGAAAAGAAACAGATTTAAGCAGAAGAAAAATGGTCAGAAAAAGAATGCAAAGAAAGAAATGCTTCAACAGGTGAAAAGATATGATCTGGTATTTGATAGAAATGTCACTTGAGAGAAAAAAAAAAGGTTAGCAAGTGAAATTGTGGATAAGAATGGCAAGAAATGAACTGATAGCAACGATATATTGGAAAGATAGAAAGAATATCTTTAGTGTCTACTTAGATAAGAATATGAAATTGAACTTGAAAATAAAGATGATATTGAAGTAGATGATAAAGGTATGGACATATTGATAAATAAAGTAATAAAGTTGATTGCACAAATGAAGACTGGTAAGGCTATTGGATTTGATACAATACCTATAGAATTTTTGAAAGAAATGGGAGAATTTACTGTGTAGGAAATAGTTGGATTTTACAATTTAACATTTATAATAGAGGAGTTTGACTTGAATTTTTTTAAGGACTGTAATGATTCCAATTGCTAAAAGAGAAGAAAATGTTAAATGTGAAGAGTAAAGGACAATAAATTTGTTATCTCATGCTTCTAACATTTTATTGAGGATTTACCTCAAAGAATTTATGGGAAGGTAGAATATTATATTAGAGAAGAACAGTTTGATTTTCAGATGACGTTATTAGAACAATTGCAGAGATATAGTGAAAAAGATATAAGGAATTGATATATATTTGTGAATTTGAAAAAAGTATCTGATAGAGTAATTAGGAATAAACTTATAACTATCTTAAAAAAAAGGAGTATTTTGGAAAGAGAAAAGATTGATTTGGAATATGTATATTGGGCAAAGGATAAAAATTAGGCTGGAGAATAATGAGACTGATAGAGTATAGAAAGAGATGTTAGGCAAGGATGCACTACATCAACTGTTTATTTTAATATTTATTTAGAAAACATGTTAAATAATTATTTAGACTATGGAGGAGCAAATGTTGGAGATAGAATAATAAAATATGTAGGATTTGCAGACAATATGGCTCTTTTAGCTGAGGATAAAAAGCGTTTTCAGAATATGTTGAATAAATTGTAAGAAGAATGTATAGAATATGTAATGAAAATTTGTGTTGAGAAGACAATTTATGGATAGAAAAAAATGCAAAAAAAAAAAAAGGACTGCAAATTGAAATCCATGATAACATACTTCAACAGGTAAAGAGATTTAGATATTTGGGTAATTGGCTGAGTGAGAATGGAAGAAATAGCATTGGCAAAAGAGGCATTTACTAAGAGAAAGAAAATATTTTGTAAACTTTTAAAGAGAGAATTAAGGGAAAGATCAATTAAATGCTATGTGTGATTGGAAGCCTTTGAAATGTGGTCATGGAGAAGGATGAAAAAAAAATCAGTTGGATGAATAAAATAACAACGAAGTTTTAAAAAGAGTAAATGAAAAAAGAAGACTGACGAAGAAAATTAGAAATTGAAAGATAAATTAGATTGTACTTATATTAAGAAGAAAATATAGTTTAATGAAAGATGTTTTGGGGGAAATGATGAGTGGTAACATCAAAAAAAAGATGGTAAAGATTAACATTGCTAGATCATATAAAAGATGGGAAAAATTATGTGGAATTGAAGAGCTGGGCAATGAAGAGATTGGAATAGCAAAACGGATGAATTGTTGAAGTGACTACTCTCTGGACCTGTCCATTGGACAAAATACTATTGATAATATATATTTTGCTAATTGCAAACTAATTCTCTAAAAACTGAAAATAAGCAAATATTAAACTATAGGTGAACAAAATAAGATTTCAGATAATTAATATTACAGTTTATTTTTAAATGTAAAATGGACAAATTATTTTTCTTTTTTTTTTTTACTGAAATGTTAATTATGCATTTTTCAGATTATGTTAATATTGTAATATATTTCTAGACATATATGTACATATTGTGATGATTGTTATGTGTAAACTTTGGATGCTAGAGTTGTACTGAAAAAAAAAATGAACAAGAGAAACAGTGTTATGTTGTAGCTCTGAACCCAAATCTGTACTGCTATAAATATGAGAACAGGAGAATTCCTCAAGTTTTTGAGCAAATTAAATTCCTAACAGTATAAAATAAACAAAGATTTAATTAAACTTTTAAAAGAAACTTATAGACAATTTTTTTTTTTTTAATTCAGCCCACTTACATTCAAATAAATCCAGTGACTTATTTTTTAAATTTGAATATTTGGTCTGTAAATGATGCATTAATTTTGCTGGATTTATACATTTATTGATGTCTGGGTAAATTTTCTTCCAACTTAGACCAAGAAATGAAAACAAATTTTAAATAATCAGGATTGAATTGATGAACAACAGTACATTTTTGTTTTGCCTGAGGTGAATCATTTTTGTGAATAAATATTTCCATCGTATTCAAGGTACTTAATACTTGGTTTTTGAAAAAAAGGCTGCCAATAGTTTTTGATGTTTTCTTGTTATTCATTTTTAAATGGCTAAAATTTATCAAAAAAGGAGTAAATATCAAGTATTTAATACTTTAATTTATAGCGCTTGCCATACGTAGAGGCTAAACTCTCCATACAATAGTGCTACTCAGTGCAAGCCACAGCTAGGTGTAGAGCTCTCAGATCCAAGGCTCCTCACTGATGAGCCACAAGCTAGAAACTAGCCTGGGATATTGAATGAGTAGGTACTAGATAGGGATTTTATGCACAAACCTTCTTGCATCCATTGATTACTGTGGCTTGCACTGAGTGGCACTACTGTATGGAGAGTTTAGCCTGTGTAAGCATAAAAAATGGTGATCATGTGATGATTAGTGGTTTAATAATGCATATCCATTATATAGTTATTCCTTTTGCTGCATATTAGTGCAATTCCAATTGGCTGGCTATGGCAAACTACATAATACACATGATTGATAATTGGATTATTTTTTTAAAATACCAACGTTTGCCTCAGCAAAATTATTAATGGAGCAGTGTTTTTACTGTGAGATGACTGATACTAAAAAATAGAAACTTTTTTGTATTTCTTACAAGGTTTTGTTTCTTAGTTCATTTTCTATGAATTTTATGAATAAAACCACTAACAAGCAAAATAAAATCTTAGAACTGAATTAAAGATAAATTTAATAAAATTAGTCAAAATTTAAAAGATAGTAAAAAATATGCAATAAATATGAATACATTTATAAGCTTTTTGCGGACTCTGTGAACCACCAGTTGAAAAACATTGCTATAAATAGACGCAAGAGAGTAAATTTAAGCGAATATGAAATGCTACCATAATGCTGTTAGGAAAATAATCATTAAAATGCCAACCAAATTTTTTGCTGAAATTTCCAGAGGATGACAGAAATAAAATGTTTTATAAATAATTTCCATATATATTTCAATTACCATAAAATGTTGGATTATAAAAATATATATGTATTTCCTTATATATCCTTCATGACAAATTGATGTAGATAATAAGATCTGAAGAAGACTGCTAGGAATAGTCTAAACTGTAAAATTAATAAATATATTTTGCTTTAAAGTGTAAGAAGAGTGAAATATTATATGTTAAATAAATGAAGAACTTTTATAAGTACTGTACTTTTAAAATTAAAATAATAAAAAAATACACATATAATCAACAATGTTTACTGACATATTAAAATTTGTTTAAAATTTATTTACTTATTTTTGCTTATATTGCCATGTCCATTATGTAATGTATATATGTGCTTTTATACATTATTTGCAAAGATCAACTATTATATAGATTTATTAATAGACAGATTTTATTTCAAAATAAAATTTATTATATAAGTGAAGCATAAATTATGTTTCTAAATATTTAAAATAATAAATGTTTAGCATGAATTGAAATAGATATTACAGTTAAATTTTTTTTAAATATAATAGTTTATTGGTTGAGTTTGCTATTAAGAGAAACATATTAAAATAAGGCATGCTGAAATTAAAATCACCACTTCTAATTTTACTAAAAGATTAAAAAGATAAATTAAATGACAAATAAAATGCTTAATTCCAAACATTCACCTAAAATGAAATATGTTTGTGTGAACGTTTAATAAAATATTTTGATCAAACCTTTCATTGAGAGTTATTTCTATTATCAATTCTTTGTTAAATTATTTAAATTGGTAGTCTGTTGTTTGATTATAAAGATATTAAATAAAGTAATATGTAACACCAATGCTATCAGAGGCATAAGTTCCACTTGGAAAATGAGTGTAAAATGTTAGAAATCTATACATATTAATAACACAAATAAATTCCAATGAAAAAAATAAATTTTGCTGAAGGTAAACAGTGATTTTATTTATATATTTAGAGTCTTGCTTTTCTAAAACAAATAGTCTTAATACCTATAATCAATATAAACAGTGTAGAGAACATTATGACTAATTATACATTTTACAAATATATGTGTTAGCTAGCATTATAATTGTAAATATTTAGTCAACAATACAACATATTTCACATGTAATGGCAAAATTATTATACAGAAAATTGGCTTTTAACTTCTTACATTACAAAATATAATAAATCAAGAACAGCTCTCCATTCTAATACTATCCACTGGAAACTTGAATAATCAGGGATTACCAGATGCATTTAAGTCCCCATCACTAACATCTGAGTCCTCTGAAATCAATGTGGAGATTTAAATGCTTCTGGGAATCACGCAAGTTTACAACAGATGATCCTAGAATGGGGAGCTGTTCTTTAGAGAATTGCTTATAAAATATTCATTTCAATCAACAAACACGAGTGTGATGACAAAATGATAAGAGTAAATGCTGTCTTAACCTATTCCACTTATAGATGTATAATAATATAAAAGCCCATTCACTATACTCATAATTATAAGTTGTGAGAATAATACATGTGATTCTTTTTCTATATATATATAATTTAAGGCCACATATATCAAATTTTAAAAACATAACCAGAGTACGATCGATCGAGATAATTTTTTGGATAAGTGAATTATATCTTTAAACAATTTGCGTATTTATTATTATAATTTTTTAATAAATAAATTAAATAGTTAAACTACAAAAATTTGCTTGCCACTAAAAAAAATTTTTAATCATTACTTGTGAGTTTAACATTTTTATTTTATTTTGTTATACTGGTAATAAAATCATGATTTCACTCAAAGTATCTGGATATATTTAATAATCTGAATAGACCACAAGTTCTCCAAATAATTTATGTAAATTGATAAGCTATCAGCTTGATCATAATAAAAAAATATTTAGGATTTCAAGAGAAGCAAGATATATATGTAAATCAAGGTAAAACTAAGATGGAAGAGACTTTATTCCCTCTAATATGATTAATGCATGGTTCAAAACCCAAACTTATGGACTAAGTTGAATAAATTTGGAAAGTTTAAATAAAGTATGAATTTTTCTAAAGACATTCAATATTTAATATTAAATGATGGAAATAATCCAACATAATAATTACTTCTAAAATGCCATCATCATAAACCTTCAGACAAACACAAAGAGTGTATTGTTGATTTTATTTTATTAATAGTAAGATTAATATGATTAAATCAAATTATATCATGTAAGTTTGAAGTAATTATTTAAAGATATCAATCCATGTATTTCAAACTAGGTGTTGTTTTGATAGTGTCCTAGAATAATAATATATATCTTTTCTGATACATACTGTTCCACTAGCGAGATATATGTTCTAAAACACATATATCTGCATTACATATGTTAAAATAACTAAATAAATTATCAAAAGAAAAGAAAAACAAGAATAATAAATATATATATATTTAAAAAGTAGATTTTAAAACAATGTTGTAAATATAAAAAATTGGGTCATATTTTTCTTTTAAAATAAAGTAAAACCATTTATTAAGAGTGAGGTGGGGAAAAGAATCAGGAGAAATAGACTTAAAAACTTGCTCTCTCTTCTTTTTATCAATTAAAAAAAAGAAAGAAATGTTTCAAAAAACTTAATAAATGTAAAATATTAAAATAAAATTAGTTATAAAAGAAACTTTTGTGAAAATATCTCATTGGCAGAAATGCAATTAATTTGGAAATATTGCTGGATGATAAGATAGTAGATTAATCTAGAAAAAAGATTAGATAAAATGAAATGTAAAAATTAATTAAAAAATATATTTAAATTATGATAACAATTAAAACTATGATAAGAAAATAAACAATGGGAGAAGTAGATATAAAAGTGAGACTTAGCTATTGTTATATTCATTCCTGATTCATATTCAGATTCATTCAGATATTCAGATTCACTTCTCCAGAGAATCAGAAATTTAAGTGCAGTATAAAACTAGTCATTACTGCTGCAAACAATATTAATGCAATAGTCGCAGAATTATCAATATGCACTGCTAGAAAGCTGTAGGAGTGTTTGACTGGGCTTCATGCCCAGAGTTCCCAATTCCACCAACCATCTTCACCTAGAACCAATGCTTAAGCTGTAAAAGAGACACTGCCACATACTCTCCTTTATTGTTGAGCCAAAGACAAGCCCTGAAACCATCAATGGAAACCAAAAGGCCAACTGGTTGAAAAGTAACAATAATGAAAACCTAGGTAAATAGATTTTCAATAAACTATCTAGACATATTTATTTTAAAGTGACAAGAACTTTAACAAAAGACTATCAGAAAATTTAGCCTTCATATAATCATTTACAAATTCTTTATGTAAAGTTTATTATGTTATATTATATTAAATATGTGTGCGTGTGAATAAATGTTTGCTCAATTATTATGTGGTCTATTCTCTCTTGTCACTGCATCACCATTAATTTAAGGGTATAAATATCTGTATGTGTCAAGTAATATGCACTGGATATCATGATTAACAATAGGAGTTAGTTTTGGATATTTCAAGCACTGGATTGATGTCGGTTATCTGAGCATACTGTCTATATATAACACATGGTCTGATGGTGCCTGAATTTTATTCTCAAAACAAATAAATGCTTTGGATTGCAGGTTTTTGTTCCAGTAGTCGAGAGATGCTATAACCAGGAAATACTTAGATCTGGCTATAAATATCATTGATGGTTAATCTGTCAATGGTATTCGACCCCCCTGCTTGAAGTTCCAGTCCGCTTCCGCAGCCGTTATAGAAAAGATAATCACAAAATATAAATAAAATGAAAATGTAGTAAATAAATAAGATAATAATTATTAGAAGATATTACTAAATAAATAATGTTCCAAACATAATAAAATGATTATAAAGAATAAATATTAGTATAAAACTAATAAAGTAAAAATAAAGTATTGCAGGTGGATCCGGTTCAATACATAATAATAGGATAGAATATATATATACTTTTTCCCTTTGCAAATAGGTTTATCCATAGATTGCACAAGTGGAATTGTTATGTAAAAACAAAAATTCTAATATAATAATTAAAATATCCTTAACTGAATATTAAATCTGGAAAAACATTAAAAATACTGGCTTTTGCACTTTAATTTATTACTTGATATTCCATTAATTATATTATTAAATATATATAATCAAATTTTTTTGATTAACTAAAAAATTTTGTAATTAATCTTCAGAGAGAAAATGGCAAATTTTTAAATATAAATAATTATTTTTTTCAAACTATGACAGCAACCTGAATTGAAAAAAAAAAACTTTCTGTACAACTTTATCAGAGGATTTTTGTTAGTTGAATGAAAAGCTTTATTAATTAAAAATGGTACTCATCATTTAGACAGGCCAGCTGCTTGGTTGCATTATTTCTCTGCAAAAGCACAGAAAAATGCCATTTAGGTGGCCATCTCGGACTATTTTATAGCCAGGACAGTCATTTGGTAGTGTTATTTCTCTGCAAAAACAAAAAAAATATGCCATTATTTGTAATAACAGTGGCTATATATGTATACTGTTATGCAGTTCATCTGTATGCTAATTATTAAAACTTTAATACAATATGACTTGAGGGTAGCTGTACTTTAAATTACCGTAATCATCTTACAAATAAATTGACACAGTATTGTGTCCTAAAAATTGTTATCCTGTCTACATGCTCCCCTACACATTTTTGAAAAGTGAAAAAATTTGGAAAATGTATTTAAGAATAAAGTTGATGTCCGCTAACATGTTGACGCATGTTTTGCGAGAGAATCTCTGCGATACTAAAAAATGGCTGAATTCATTCAGCCACATTTAAAGTTTTGGTAATTGCCTATGACCAAAAACATTCTGACTCATTGCAAAATCTGTGTTTGTGAAGCAAGGATAAAAGAGGAGGGTTCGCAATTGAAGTGAAAGTATACCTCATGCAGATGTAAATGTTCGATCCGCAAGCAAACCTGGTTTGACAGCTCAAGAATACTGTTACCAAATAATGTTCTATCATAATTAGTTTTCTGGTTTGAAAATGAATTTAAAGAATAAAATCATTCCATTTTACCAAATAGTATTTGATTGTTAAATTGTTTTAAATTAGTTTTCAAAATGTAAAAAAATTGCACTCCAAAAAAATGGTTTGAAAATGAGTTTAATACTGTTAGCAAATACTGTTTGATTGTAATTAGTTTTCAAAATGTAAAAGAGTTGCAATCCAAAAAAATGGTTTGAAAATGAGTTTAAAAGTAATTTAAAAACAAAATGGTCCCATTAATCAAATAATGTTAGATTGTAAACTGTTTTAAATTAGTTTTCAAACTGTAAAAGAATTGCAATCCAAAAAAATGAACAAAATAATGTTCGATCGTAAATTATTTTAAATTAGTTTGCAAAATGTCGGCCCGAATAGTTATAATAGTGTGTTTTTAACAGATAAGAACGCCATCAAGTGGCTGGCTGTCTAAACAATGAGTATCTTAAAAATAATAAAAACAATGTTGGTTTAAACTAAAATTAAAATTAATAAAATATTTTCTCAGTATTTTACTAATGGGATGATAATTTTAGTCTATATCAAATTAAATATCATACAACACTCAACTTTTATATCCATAATTCCCTATGTGATATTCTAATAATTATGTTCATAAAATATATATATATTTAAACTTTTTGTTAATCAAACATTTTTATGATTAATTTCCAAAATAAAAAATAAAAAAATGCAATTCTTTAAATAGTAATTGATTATATATAAATAGAGTAAATCACTCTCCCTCAGGATATGAATTAAAAGCACTTTAAATGTTGAACAAAGGATCAAGATTAGAATCAATCTATCCATTTTTGGAGCTCTGAATAAGCATATCTTTGTCAACATTGTTAGTAATTCAGAGTGAGATTAATATATCAGCCACATGGAATATGGCACTTAATTATTAAACAATATATAATAATCAGTCTAAATAAAATTCAAAGGTCTCAATAAAAGTTGAAAGCTGGGTTTATAATTAAATAATTGTAAATCAGCCTTCTATCAATTTTATACAAAATTTTTACCAAGATAATTACAACTCGTCTACAGACCAACCAAGAGAACAAGCTGAATTTTACAATGATTTTAGTACAATAGATCACATCCAGGTATTGAAAAAAGTTATAGAAAAGACAAATGAATATGAGTTGCCATTATGCTTTGGATTTGTAGATTATGAAAAGGCATTTGATTCTATTAACATTTCTTCAGTGATTGAAACATTGGATTATCAAGGTATAGATACAGGATATCATCATATTTTAAAGAATATTTATAAAAATGCAACAGCAACAATTAGATCACATAATGATACTAGTAAAGTCAACATTGAGAGAGGGTGACTCCATATCTCCAAAACTTTTTACAGCAGTGCTGCTAGAAGTATTTTGTGGAATAAAATGGGAAACTAAAGGAGTGAAAGTAAATGGAGATTATTTAAGTCATTTAGATTTCGCAGATGATGTAGTTGTTTTTGAAATAATGCTTTGGAGCTGCAGGAAATGTTGCAGGAGTTATCAGATGAAAGCAGGACTAAAGATAAATGTTAAAAAGACTAAAATAATGTTTAATCAATTTGCTCAAAATATGAAAAATAAAGATTAATTATGATGAGTTAGAAGAAGTTAACAGTTACAAATACCTTGGTCAGATTATTAATACTTATGCAAACATAATGAATGAAATTAATCATAGAATTAAACTTGGTTGGAGTGCTTTTGGTAGAAATAACTTGATACTAAAAGGAAATATGCCTATGTGTTTGAAAAGGCAGGTTTTTAATAAATGTGTTTTACCAGTTCTTACTTATGGGTCTGAGACTTGGACACTTAATAGAAGAGAAATACATGACTTCAGACCACTCAAAGAAGTATGGAGAGATGCATGTTGGGAGTCACAAGAAGAGATCGAAAACAAACAGGTGTTTCAATGAAAAAATTAAAAGACCGAAGAGTTGGGCTGGACATATTGTTAAAAGAGATGATAATAGATAGACAATTGAAATCTTAAATTAGATTCCAAGAGATTATAAAAGACTCAGAAAGAGACCACATGTGAAATGGATGGATGAAATAAAATGTGCAGAGGTGATGTGGAGAAGAGAAGCTAAAGATCGGAGAAAATGAATTGAACTTGGCGAGACCTTCATCCTGGAGTGGATTGATAATGGTTGATGATGATGACAATTAGTTGTTTATTTTAATTTTATTTAGATTGAGTATTATATTAAATATATATCTATAACAACATTTATGGACAAATGATTTTTTTATATTGGATTTTTTTTTTTTATAAAGAAATTTTTATTCTGAAATTTGGATACAACTTATATGATCAAATTATTGATGGGATACATTAAATGGTATTTTTTAAAAAAGGATAAGTTCAATGATGAAACATCCAGTGTGGCACAATCTAAAAGGATTAAAAGGTTCATAGGAGCCAAGGTAAGGGCCCTGAGTTTAAAATTGGTGACTAAGCTTGCATGACTCGAAATGTATAAAGATAACATCAAATTCTGTTCATGAAAAAAAAAAAACCCACAGCATTACATAGGTAAATCAGGTCCTTCAGCATAAATTCCAAGGTCACAGTGCTGAGGATCTGAGGGATAGGCTTGAGAAGGGAGGCAAATAACAATCAATCCCAAAAAATGCACATTAGTTAGTTTGTCATTGTTTCCAGAAATAGGAGATTTAGAAAATTAAAACCTCTGGATATTCATTCCCGATACTCTGAGCTCATGTTCCATTAATTCAACAGAAACATTACAACTTGTTTTCATTGAACAGCTGGTGAAATTTTTCAGAATTTTAGTCTTTAATAGATTTGCCTTCACAAACTCAGCAATTATTGATCCTGCTAGGAGGACGGATACTGGCTTTCTCCTTTGATGCTCTGGATCACAAGTCATCAATGAGAGATGTTTTAGCAACTTCTGCTTTAGAATCTATAGGATAGTCAGAGGCCTTCCCTCTTGAGGTCTTGAATGGCAAACCATCCATGTATGTTAATTTAGCATTTGTTACTTTAGAGTCCATAGGGAGCTGTAAATTATTATCATTGGAATCAGAGGGTAGAATCGGTTTACCAGGATCTTTATTGGACAAGTTATGATTGGATCCCTGATCATCTGTCTTAGAATTGGGCCTATGTTTTTCCCTGGTAGATGGGGAACAGGGGGTTCAGTGTCTGAAGAGCTAATACTGTGGCCATATTGTTTGTTGGGGCACTTTTTGCCCACCATTGATTTGGGCCTTTGTTCAGTTTCCTCACCTTCCTTTTCATAGATTGAGGCATTTGATAATTCTCTTCCATAAAGGAAGATACTGAGCCGAAGGAATCACTTAATGCACTCATTAAGTGAGGAGGAGATAGCAAAGGGTTAGGCATGTTATCATTGATGGGAGTCGATTGAGGGTAGGCAGTATACTTCATAGCTTCAGATACCACAAGGTCAGACTGCATTCATAACTGGTACCATCGAATTGAAGGTACAGCAATGCATTCTGGTTTTGATTCTTTAGCAACTGTGATAGATTCTGGCCAGGCAATCTCTCACCAAGTAGCTAGCAGAAGAAACATTGTAGTGGAATGCCACAGAAGATGATGATAAGAGAAGTCTCTGCATGATAGAGTAGGAATGTCAGCGGGGTTTGATTCCTTATTCAAGATGAATTCAAAGGAGGCAGTGCTAGTATATACTGGAAGATCTACCCCCTTAATCATTAGGTACCTAAAATTTGAGACTTTACCATAAGGCCTAAGTAATTGCTGCAAATCATTTTCTTCAAATCTAAGAAAACAGTTCTTGATCATGCCTGATAAGATCGTGGGACGATTCATGCTAATGTGGCAAATAATTTTGCCATTCAAAGTATTTGAAAGATTTCTGAAAAAAAAATTTCTGAGCGAGATTGTTAATTATGATTATTAGGATGTTGCAAAATTTTACGAATCAACCTCCATAATTTTTTTTTTTTGTTAGCTCATTATACAATTCATTAATTAGGTATTTATATAAATCACATGAAGGATTGGTAACAGACAAGATTGAAGTATTTTCAATGTAAAAGTTATGGAAGGATTTATATAGATGAGGGGGAATGGTATTATTAAATTTATTTGCTACCAAATCAAGGTCCTTTGGCTCCAAAAATATTGGGATAGCTGGAACTGACAGCAAGGTTCTCTTCCACTTCATCAATTAAATTGAAAATGTTTTGTGATTTTTTTTTGAAGTTTCCCTTGTTGCAACATTAGGCTCACTCAGGCCTGCCTGTATAATGTTAGCATAAGGTTTGTAATTAATTAGTATCTTAGGTTGATTTTTAGAAGAGGGAGCATTTAAATTGGAAGCCACTATGTTAGTTTTCCCATTTTTATCAAATTTACTGTTAGGATTGATACAGCAGAATTATGAGGAAAATTAAAAGTAAATTTACTGTTACTATTTCCCAAGCTTGCTAAATCCAGATTTTCAACAATCTCTCTAGAGGCTTCATCCTGTTCCTTATTGGCTTGTAATTTGAATTGGGGGTCCTTTGGGATGAGCTTTTGAAAATAAGTCATCCTCTCTTTGATTGTGGCATGTCTGGATGGTGAGATTGTTTGCAGGGAACTAGAATTCTGAGTTATCTTAAACTCCAAAGATGGCTTCTTTCTCAACTTGTTTCATTGATGATTCTTTAGAACTGTTGAAAGTCTCTTTAATACTGAGTAACTTTTTCACCCTTAGCTGAGCAGCAAAATAAGGGATAAACTAAGAAAAGGTTTCCACTTGAAAAATCCAGAAAACCTCAAGAAATACTAAAAATTTTTAGAGCCTGAAATTCAGTAAAATTAACTAGAAGCGCCCTCTTGACCATTGAATATATTTTATTAAACAAATAATCAATTATAATCAAGGCTTGAAACAAAATCTTTCTTTTAAACCTTGGTTATAATATTTAAATAAAAATTTTTTAAAATAACACTGTTTATTAAAATACATTCATTCATTTAAATACAGGTCAAAATATATTTACACAAACATAACTGTAGAAGAAATTTTTTATAACATTTTATATATTTACATGTAATTTTAAACACAATATAAAATATGAAATAATAACAGCAATAAATTATATTTCAATAATATATTTTAATTACATTTTGATATCTGTCATTATAACTATTAATGTAAAAAATATTAAAACAGAATTTAAATATTAAAAATTTATTAAGATTTTAGAATTCATAAATATTTTTCTATATATTAATTTCCCCATTTCCCCCATCTTTAATATATTTTTAAATTTTTTTATTTCCTTATAATGTTGCAAGCTTCTTAATTCAATCAGTAAATTATTAAATAATTTAGGAACATAATGATTTCTTACTATAGTTCCATATTTATTACAATATTTTGAAATTATGTATTTATCTTTTTTCCTTAGGTACATTTCAAATTGTTTTATATAAAGTTTTTTTAAAATATTATTAAATTTTTTGTTCTCTATCGTTATATAATCAAAAAATTGATTGAATAATAAAAAAATTTTGTATCCACTTTTTTCTTTTTTGATATAATTTTCTTCCATTAAATCAATTTGTAGTAATGTTAATCTATTAATATTATAAAAGTTTGCAAAACCATAAAGCTTATTCCATATTTTAATAAAGATTTATATATAATAATAAAAATATTTAAAAAATATCTTTGATTTTATAGAACATTGATGAGCAGTAATTAATTTATTGAATGCACAGAAAGCATATGTAAATACTTTAAACAGACTTTAACCTGTGTTCAATATCTAAATTTAATAATTAGTATATTTATATGATATTTCTAAGACATTTTCCCCATTTATCATCATTCCAAGATACTTTTATACACTTATTACCATTACATTATTGTCATATAAAAACTCATGGTGAATGCAGATATATATCACTATTTTTATATTTCATGAGAAGAGCATATTAACATAATTTTGTTTTTTTCTCCATTTTATAAATTCTTCTCTAAAAGTATCAAAAACAATTTTGTTCAGACTTTCTTGACATTCTTTAATTTCAATATCAATATTTTTATTTGCATTCAATTTTATAATAACAATATCATATGCATATTGATCTTTCAAAACGAATATTTTGTAGATCATTTATGAAAAATCAGAAACAACAATACATTAAGTATAGAACCATGAGGAACTCCATATAAATTTTTTTGTACATTACTCAATATATATGATATTTTTGATACAATATATCTACCATTTCTGTAACTTTAGAACAAACTGAGCAATTTTCCTCTAACTCCACAATTGTGTAAATCCTGAATCAATTACTTGTGCTCAGTAATGTCTTAAGCCTTATAAAAATCTAAAAAAAAAAATAATTACATATTTTTTATCATTTACTGCAATACTAATTTTATCTGTAAAATTATCTAATAACATAATTGTGTTTCTTCCTTCTACAAATTCATATTGGTTTTTATTAAAAAAAAAAAAAATTAATTAAAATTTTTTAAATTATTTTATCAATATATTTTTCCCATTACTTTAGCAATTGAAGATAAAATAGATATAGCTCTATAATTTATTAAAATTATTTTTAGCATCAGATTTATAAACTGGTTTTACTATAGATATTTTTAATAATGTAGGAAACACAACTTTTTATTGTTTTATTAATCATAAATTATAACATCTGATAAAAGGTCAATATTATTTTTCTTGTTTACCATTCTGATTATACCTATATCTGGGCAAATATTAACTCTACATTCTTTTATTATTTCATATAAATCTTCATTTAAATTTGGCATAAATATTGAATTACATTGACTATTATATGTTTTCAAAATATTACTATCATAATTAATTTGCTTTAGTTTGTTAATTTTTTCTACAAATATAGTATTAAAAGTATTTGTTAGAAAAAAAAATTATCATTTATATTAAAATATTTTTTTAAATCATCATTTATAGAATTTGATTTCCTTAATAATATTTCATTTATTTTTCTCCAAGTGTTTGTTTTATGTCACCTCTATTTTCATTAAAAAAACTTGTTATAAAACAATCATTTTTCTGCTCTTACCATAGAATTAACTTTATTTCTTAATGCTTATATTTAAGAAATAAATCATAATTTTGTTTATTTTTTTTACATTCTTTCCATAAGTTTTTTTTTTTTCTTATATTAATTTCAATATTTTTTTATTCATCCAATTAACAATGAAATTGTTATTATTATTATTTTTTAATCACAATGACTTCTTATGACTTATTGTATATATCTTTGAAAATGTTTACAAACTTCTCATACATGGTATTTATGCCATTAATTTTTTTGGCTTCATTCCAGTCAGTTTCTTGTAAAAAATTTTTTACTAGTTTATTATTATATAATATCAATTTATTTTTTACTACTTCTGATATTCTATTGTGTTGTATTTTGTTTGGAATATATATTTAAAATAAAATGATCAGCAATCTTTTCTTTAGTAACAGCCGCTAAAATATTATTTTTCATTAGGTTTGTATTAAATGTAATCAATACATAAAGAAATTATTCATTATAATTTCTTCTCTTGTGTATGTTTTAACATGATGAAAGTATTCCATAAATAACTAATGCATCTATATAATCTTAAATAATTTAATATGTAAACATAAACATAGGTCAATATATATATGTAACAAACAAGCTTATAAATAGCAGAGCTCCACGAATAGGGGATTTATTCTATTCTTGATCATTTGTGTTCAACATTTAGAGTGCTTTTAATTCATAGCCTGAGAGAGGATGATTTATTCCTTTATTTACATATATACATTGAGCTATATTTAATTTAATGTTTACATAGTAAATTATATACTTATTATAATTAAGGTATAATATTTAAACGGCATTAAACTGTTGCACATGTGCTTTGGATTTTAAATATAAAATGAATGAATACTAACACTTCAACCACGTGATAAAGTCTTTGGAAAAGATAGAATGGCCATCTATTTTTTCGAACCCAAACGCTTTTGTATGGGCGAATCTTAAGTGTTTGAAAGTGAGGGCGTGAAGTTATTAAATAATCACTTTAAATTACTTTTACATGCTTAAATGAATGATGCTGGTGAAATTTATTAGAATTTACAATACGTCATTCTTATTTGAAATTAAATGTATGTAAATAAGTCAATTATTTTATATAGCGCAATGTTTTTTATAAACAATAATATTTAAACAGCATTAAACTATTGCACATGCACTTTGGATTTTAAATATAAAATGAATGAATACTAACTCTTCAACCACATGATAAAGTCTTTGGAAAAGATAGAATGGCCATCTATCTTTTCGAACCCAAATGCTCTTGTATGGGCAAATCTTAAGTGTTTGAAAGTGAAAGCGTGAAGTTATTAAATAATCACTTTAAATTACTTTTACATGCTTGAATGAATGACGCTGGTGAAATTTATTAGAATTTACGATACATCATTCTTATTTGAAATTAAATGTATGTAAATAAGTCAATTATTTTATATAGTGTGATGTTTTTTATAAACAATAATATTTAAACAGCACTGAACTGTTGCACATGCGCTTTGGATTTTATATAAAATGAATGAATACTAACACTTCAACCACATGATAAAGTCTTTGGAAAAGATAGAATGGCCATCTATCTTTTCGAATCCAAACGCTTTCACTTTCAAACACTTTATATTCGCCCATACAAAAGCGTTTGGGTTCAAAAAGATAGATGGCCATTCTATCTTTTCCAAAGACTTTATCATGTGGTTGAAGTGTTAGTATTCATTCATTTTATATTTAAAATCCAAAGCGCATGTGCAACAGCTTAATGCTATTTGAATATTATTATAATTAAGTTATTAAAAGAGATTTTGAATCCAGCCTTGCATAACTGATTATATATTTTTAATAAATATTTTTTTTTAAATGTCATATTCCATCTGACTGTTATATTAATTTTATTCTGAATTACCGACAATATTAACAAAGCTATGCTGATAAAAATCAGAGTTATGAGAATAGATGGATTCAGTCTATTCTTGAACCTTTCTTCAACTTTTAGAGTGTTTTTAATTCATAGCCTGAGGAAGGATAATTTACTACCTTTGTTTACATATGTACATTAAGGTAAGAATAGGTTTGGATCTGGAGATGTAAATATGTTTAAAGAGTCACTGGTTTGTAAGTCTTGAGTGAATCATTGTATTATATTGCATAACAATGTTATCGCTATTTGTTTTCTATATTAGAGATACATCTAGCTCAGAATTTTTCCCACATAAAAGTGCAGGAATAGCAACCCAAGTTAAAATTCCCATTCCTGTGAAGTATGATTCTCTCAAGAAGCAATTGTTAAACCCAAACATTGTCTAGGTTGATGCCATTAATATATTCTATTCATTTGACATTTTGACTGTATAAGAAGTTACAGATCAACATTAGAAGTTTCTGCAACTATGGTATGATCATGAGGCTGACTTAGTTGTAGCAAATGCTAAAAATTAAACCAGTATTTAATAAATAAGTCACTCTCAATGTACAATTATTAAAGTTAATGACCTATACAGAAGAGAGTTGCCTTCAATTTTAATAACTGTTGTAGGGGGCAGTGTAACTCAACAAGGCCTCGAAGCAATAACTGGAAAATTTTCTCTATTACTGCAATGGCTGTATATAAACGCATGTAAAATTATTGAGGCAAGCAGTCTTCATGACTCTTTGAAGATTTGTTTGAAATTCTTAAAAGATTTTCTTCAAATTATTTATTACTGTTTATAGTGCTATTGGCTATGAATTACTAAAAAACTTTGCTCTTCTTAGTTTTAGCAGACCATCACAAACAATAATTTAATAGAAAAGTCCAATCTTAATCGTCAGTTTCTATTTTGTCCTCATCATATTCAGCAATCAAAGAGTGTTATAGTAATAAGAGTAACTCAAGAAATTAATCCTGATATCCAGAGCGCGAGACTCAGCAGAATAAAATTAGTTCACTATCTGAAGATACAGTTTATACTGATTAATTTTTTGAAAGACAGGATTGTATACTAAATGCATTAGACAATGTAGAAGCAAAAAGATATGTTGATAGTCTAAATATCTCTACAAGAAGAACTCTAATGGTAATCTGTAATGCTGGAAACAAAAATCCATATCCAGGTTATAGGATCTAATTTTACAGAAACTTATTCAAGACAGAATAATCCTATAGATAAACATATTTCTTATTGCACTTTGAAGTATTTTCCTGCTCAAATATAACATATTGCATAATAGGCTAGGGACAAATTTGAAAGTTTGTTTACTCAGAATAAACTTTGGCTAAGCACCAGTAATCCACAACAAGTCATCAATAAGCTACCAAGTGATATTGTTTTACCTGAAATTAATCAGATGCAGAGGTTGTTAACACAACTCAGTCAGGTAAGTACATGGGTTGACTGTTAACCAAAAGGCTAAACATCTTCTTAATGTGTTTCCTTTATACACAAAATTAAAAAATAGACTCTATTTTGGCAATTACCTAAAAGGCTACCTACATGTTTCTCGTTTGATTCTAGCAATCAAGTGCATTTGACATTTATATTTTCAATAGTATTAATACTAGCCAGGATACATCACATCAGTCTTGAGAATTTATCCACAATTCATACATTTATTGCAGAATATTTTTGTACCAGAATATCAGCATAAGTATAAGAAAATTAAAATTGATAAATCTTCAAAAAAGCTCATTCCAGAACCAGATGACTGTGATAGCCAATTAGAGGTTAATTCTCTATAAAATTTGCTCAAACAAGATGATGATAGTTATGGACATGTAGATTTTATCACCAGTTTACATGCTACACAGTTAATGGATTAAAAGTTAAAGAAAATGCTGAATATATTATACCTGCTATAGCCACCACAACAGTCATTGTGGTTAGTCTGGCCTGCATTGAGCTAATCAAAGTTCTAAAAAATTGCTCATCTAAAAGAGAGATTCTGACTCCAATCTTGTATATTTGATTATTTTCTAAATAAATATTGTCATATTCCATCTGAATGATATTAATTTCACTCTAAATTATTAATAAAGTTGGCAAAGATATGCTTACAAACATCAGTTCCAAGAATAGGTGCTTCATTCTATTCTTGATCCTTTGTTCAACATTTCAAAGTGCTTTTAATTCTTACCCTGAGGAAGAGTGATTTACTCCCTTTGTTTATATAATCATTGAACTTATGGATTCCCTAAGGAAGAAACAAGGTGGTCGCATCTCACTATAACCAGATTTGGGTTCTTCATATAGGATGATATGGATAAAATGATTTAACTTTAATCTAAAATTGAATTCATTTCAACAGGATAATTTAATATCAAATATTAAATATAAACACAATTTAGACTAAGTCATTCAATCTTCACTTTTATTAATTGTTCCATTATGCTAAGAATTTAAACTCAGGTAGGTTTTGCAATTTACTCTTTTCAGGGGTTTCCATCAATTCTAAGCAATAACAATACTTGATATAATCTCAATATATTTTTAAAATTTATTTCAACCAAGTTATTAGGATATAAAATAAATATATGTGTGTGGATATATGTACTTAACTTTACTTTGTTTCATAAATAATAATATTTTTATAAAGCGCAGTCGATATTGAAAATAAATGAGAGAGTGCAAATCTCTCAAGCGCTTATGACTACAACCAGCCAATCAAATCTTAAGCACTGGGACAGAGAATTTTAATAAGAAAAGAGCGGTTCCACTCTCTTCTTTACTTGTCTTAATATATATCCAAGCCAGTCCAAAGTACTTATATTTGAAACCGTGAATCTTAAATATCATCACACTTAATTATCTGAAATCAAATTATAAACATACAGCGTGAAAAGTCCAAAGTACTTATATTTGAAAGCGTGAATCTTAAATATCATCACACTTAATTATCTGAAATCAAATTATAAACATACAGCGTGTGTGAATCTTAAATATCATCACACTTAATTATCTGAAATCAAATTATAAACATACAGCGTGAAAAGATTTCACGCTGTATGTTTATAATTTGATTTCAGATAATTAAGTGTGATGATATTTAAGATTCACGCTTTCAAATATAAGTACTTTGGACTGGCTTGGATATATATTAAGACAAGTAAAGAAGAGAGTGGAACCGCTCTTTTCTTATTAAAATTCTCTGTCCCAGTGCTTAAGATTTGATTGGCTGGTTGTAGTCATAAGCGCTTGAGAGATTTGCACTCTCTCATTTATTTTCAATATCGACTGCGCTTTATAAAAATATTATTATTTACATATATTGCTGCAAATTTATAACATCGAAAAACTACGGCGTAGTAAATCGAAAGATTTCACGCTGTATGTTTATAATTTGATTTCAGATAATTAAGTGTGATGATATTTAAGATTCACGCTTTCAAATATAAGTACTTTGGACTGGCTTGGATATATATTAAGACAAGTAAAGAAGAGAGTGGAACCGCTCTTTTCTTATTAAAATTCTCTGTCCCAGTGCTTAAGATTTGATTGGCTGGTTGTAGTCATAAGCACTTGAGAGATTTGCACTCTCTCATTTATTTTCAATATCGACTGCGCTTTATAAAAATATTATTATTTACATATATTGTTGCAAATTTATAACATTGGAAAAGTACGGCGTAGTAAATCAAAAGATTTCACGCTGTATGTTTATAATTTGATTTCAGATAATTAAGTGTGATGATATTTAAGATTCACGGTTTCAAATATAAGTACTTTGGACTGGCTTGGATATATATTAAGACAAGTAAAGAAGAGAGTGGAACCGCTTTTTTCTTATTAAAATTCTCTGTCCCAGTGCTTAAGATTTGATTGGCTGGTTGTAGTCATAAGCGCTTGAGAGATTCGCACTCTCTCATTTATTTTGTTTCATAAAATGAATAAATAAATTGAATAAATTAGAAACTTCTTTAAATTTACAATAAACTTTAACAATATTTATTATAAATAACAATTCAAATTTATTTAATATAACAACAAAAAAATTATCATAAGAGTTTTATTTATATCTCTACTATTTCATAATATCAAATAATTAATACATTCCCATATTCTCTATAGTAGTGTTTTCTTTACATCTCTACTATTTCATAATATCAAATAATTAATACCTCCCCATATTCCCATAGTAGATATGTATCTCATAACAAACAAATTTTTATAATTTATTAAAAAAAAAAATTATAAAAATGCTAAACTAGCTAATCTTGATTTAATTCATATACAAATAAATAGTAATTTTATATTATACAAGATTCTAATAATTTATATCATAATAAACAAATTTTTATAACTTATTAAAAAAAAAAAATTATAAAAATGCTAACCTAGCTACTCTTGATTTAATTCATATACAAATAAATAGTAATATTATATTATACAATCTGTATGAGAGAATTCCAAACAAATTTTTATAACTTATTAAAAAAATATATATATAAAAATGCTAAACTAGCTCATCTTGATTTAATTCGTATACAAATAAATAGTAATATTATGTTATACAATCCGTATGAGAGAATTCTAACTTCTTGAGACCGTTTGTATGTATAGTCATCATTAAGAAATATAAAATCTTTCATACAAGATATTAGTCATTTACACAACTAATAACAAATAAACATTACCATATTAATTAAATTAGTAACAACCAAGTTCTGTCATATCATGAATAAATCCAATATGAAGAATGATAAATCTTACCTTCATATTAAATTTACTTTTATACCTCAGTTCATACCTCAGTCAACTCGCTTTCATAGAAAACCTAAATTTTATTAATGAAAAATATTTGTCTTTATGATCGTGTATAATGAATTATTCCAATGACAATGGATTTTAATAACAAAGGAAATAAAATTAAATATTTTTATATGAAGATTCACGAAGATGATGTGATATAATAAAAGTTTAATTAATGTCTTATTCATTTCCATAATTGTGAAGTAATGTTTATTAGAAATAAAGTTCTTTATTTCTTGGTCATTAATCATCACAGAGGCAATCAAGATATCTAGTTGTTCCAAAACATTCTTCTTGCATGATGTTGACATCTTCTTCCACAAATGATTTCACTACTAATTGGAGTTTCATTTAAATTATATAATCAAAATTTATGTAATTTAGGCATTTCAGTAGGAATAAGTAAGTATATTTAGTTTCGGTTAAAACAATAGCATTATATTCTATGACAAGTGGTGTTTACTCACAATGCATTTTCTATAGGTGTAATCTTAAATTAATTTTGGTTTAAATATATAAATGTTTTCTGAAAAAATATTTCAGGATTCCAAATTAGAACAATTTTATAGGCTTTTCTAATTAATAAAATATATATGATTTTGGTTTGAAAATACGAATAATATTAATAAAGAATAATTTATTTACTCTTCTATTTGAGTGATATTACAATTTATTTTCTAATAAAAATTTTTTTTATCAATAAGCAAATTGTTCAAATTATTAATCTATCTTTTAAAAGTATTCTATATTCGAATACAGTAAAATTATTGTATGTAGTGGCTAGTACATCAACAAAAGATAGAATTCTTTAATAAATTATCTAATTCAGTATTTATAGTAGAATCAACTTCCGGTAGGATGTATTGCATATATCATTTGGTTTTCATGATTTTTACATTTTATAATTATTAATTATATTAACAATCAATAATTTAATTTCATTTCATTTGCTAGGCTGCAACTTGATCTTAAGGTTATTCCTATGTCAACATCTTGGTTAATGAATTTATTAGTTTAAACAATATTTTTATATAAATGAATGAAAAATAATTATTTTTAATTGTTTTAATTTTATTAAAACAATTATATAAAAAATAATGTACATACTAATCATATATACTTATGTGATAGTATTATGTACTTTCACAATATAAATATGAGTATTTAAAATGATATATTTAAATGTCTGTCACTATGGGTATTATCAATAAAATCATTTATATAATATTTAAAATACAGGCATTCTTCATATATCTGGAGTTAATTGTAAAAATAGTGGATATGAACACAGCCTTACAAGCACCCTTCAACTATCCACACTATCTCATACCACTGATGCACTTGACCCCAGACATGTAGGAAAGATAAATAATCACCAATATACATATTTTGTGCTAAACCAGCAGTCATCAGTTCGACCAGATCATCATCTCCCACACATATATATAACCAGTGCTCAGTTTATATTAAGATAGAAAATCTTCATATTTTAATGGACAAGCTTCAATCTACTCCAACCTCCAACTCTTCAGCCATCTATACCATTGAAAATCTGATACCAATATTATGAGTATGAGATGTGGGCATTCCATCATCAGGTTTTCAATGGTATGGATGACTGAGTTGGAGTAGATTGAAGCCTGTCCATTAAAGAATGAAGATTTTTTATCTTAATATAAACTGAGTACTGCTTATATATATACATGTGTGTGTGTGTGTGGGAGATGATGATCTGAACCAACTGATAAGTGCTGGTTTGGCAGGAAATACGTATATTGGTGATTATTTATCTTTTCTACATGAGTATCAATCATATGAGATAGAGTGGACAGTTGAAGGATGCTTGTAAGTCCATGTTCAAATCCCCTATATTTATAATTAAGCTCCAGGTATATGATGAATGGCTGTATTTCAAATATTATACATTAAGTCTGCATCCTGCTCATCCTTCTTCATTATATTTAAATGGATAAGGTCCTATATACATGAGCAGTCAGAGTGACTTAAGGTCAACAGGGGCATAACAATATTGGCATCAGATGGGATTTGGGCATTCTATCATCAGATTTTCAATGGTATGAATGGCTGAAGAGTTAGAGGTGGAGTAAATTGAAACCTATACATTAAAGTATGAAGATTTGCTATCTTAATATAAACTGAGCACTGATTATATATATGTCTGGAAAATGATGATCTGAACTAGCTGATGAGGGTTGGTTCCACATGAAATATGTATATTGTTGATTATCTTTTCTACATGTGTGTGGTCATGTGTATCAGTGGTATGAAATAATGTGGATAGTGAAGGGTGTTTGTAAGTCTGTGTTCAAATCCCCTACATTTACAATTAAGCTCCAGGTATATGAAGAATGACTGTATTTCAAAATTACACATTAAGTCTGCATCCCGTGCATCCCTCTTCTATGTATTTAAATGGATATGGTCCTATGCATGAGGGGTCAGAGTGACTTGAGGTCAACATGAGCATAACAATAATATTGGCATCAGCATAGGATTTGGTCATTCCATCATCAGATTTTCAATGGTATGGATGGCTGAAGAGTTGGAATAGATTGAAGCCTGTCCATTAAAATATGAAGATTTGCTATCTTAATATAAACTGATCATTGATTATATATACGTATGGGAGATGATAATCTGGACAAACTGATGAGTGTGGTCATGTGTATCAGTGGTATGAGATAGTGTGGATAGTTGAAGGGTGCTTGTAAGTCTGTGTTCAAATCCCCTATATTTATTACATATATTCAGAATCATAAAGAAATATCTATGTTAAATAGGAAAATAATTTCATTTGATTAAGCAAAAAAATATAATTTATGAAGAACGTTTACTACTAACCCAAGAATAAAAAAGATTCTAGACCAAAAGGTTTATGAATAAATTTCTCAAACTAGAAGAAAAGTATACAGTTCTGCCTTCTACTTTGGTGTTCAAGCAACCTCTTTTAGAGCAACTGACCAATTGATAAAGAAAAATGTAATACTGTACATATTTTTGAAAATTCACTATACCAATAATATATATATATATATATACAAACCTTAACTAGAAAACTACATGTGCCAGCTCTCACTGCAGCCTCATCTGCTTGCCATTGGTGAGGTTTGCTGCTCTCCGGAACATGTTCTTTTTTCCTGCGAAAACTTTCTCGCAAACTTTTTTTTAACCGATCCATAGATCTAAAAAAAATTATGCAAACAGATTTTAAAAATGATTACTGATTGGCCACCAATATATGCAAAATAATATATCAAAAATATCACTCTATTTTAAAAATAAAGTAGCATTATTTATAATTATTACAGCTACAAGACTTCCTCCTCATTCTATTACTACTACCACTAATTTCACTACTACTATTACTACTATTAGTACAATTACTACTATACTTAAGTACTGCACATGCACAATCTAGCTATAAAAAGCATAGGGTACATTATATTTTTTCTAATACATCATTTAAGCCATGAGATAATTTTAAAGATCATGTCTTTAGCCTCAAAACTTTTAATTCTTGCAGATAATTACTCATAATACAACACATAGAAAGCTGTTCTAATGTGATTGCTCTAATGAAAGTATATTGTCAGCCCATGAAAAACTTTAAGAATACCTGGCAATAATAAAAAATGAGTTTCTGAGTCAAACACAGACATTGTGCAGGTACTATATTCACTGGACTGGGGAAAGCACCATCAGTTTGTTCACCAATAATACAACACATAGAAAGCTGTTCAAATGTGATTGTCCATAAAGAAAGTATAGTGTCATCCCATGAGAGACTTTAAGAATACCTAGCAATAAAAAAAGAATCTATTTGAGTCAAATCTAGACATAGCCCATTCATTTACTGGGCACTGGAGCAAGCATCATCAGCTTGTATACCAATATCAATTAGAATACAAGAAGAAATCCTCTCTATTTGCAAGCTACAATCTCTTTAGACCCATTTGAAAAACAAACTACAGGAATAAAAAAAACTAAGGTTTCTCCACACTTTCATGAAAACTGAGAAGATGAAATATATATATTTTTTATATGTCAAAGTGTTGTCCGGGAAGCGAACCTGGGTCGGCTGCTTGGAAGGTAGCTATGCTAACCACTAGGCCACCAACGCTTGACAAGATTAAATATATTTTGCCTTGAAGAAATTAAATAAAGCTAGTTTCCAATACCAAATTCTTATCAGGCAAGAATGTACAGAATACCCTGCTTAGTATATAGGCATTTAGATAATTTCACTCTTAAGATATTTATCTAATTTAGCTAACTTTTTAACAAAAAAAAAATAATAATCACATACAAGAAATCTATATCACATATAAGTAATCTACCCTATTACTTTGGTACCATTTACTAAAAAACATTAAAAAAAAAATCGTATTGACTAATCTGAATCTTATCAATAAATAATATTAAGCTGTTAGAATCAATGATTAAAGACAAACAGAACCCCTATCTATTACCTATGTTGTCAAGAATGCAAACTGCTAAGGAGGGCTCCTCATTAATGCAGACAGCTTTTTGTTCAAAACAGTGATTGACATAATGATTAATAATTATAGTCCAATTGTGATCGATTGTTACATTGCTAAACACTTTAAGGTCTTTAATATATTTAATCATTAAGCTTTTATTAAGCCAAAAAATGCATATTATACATAATTGAAAAACCTCATCCTCTATCGTACCATTTTTCAATCCCATGACATCCTCTACTAAGTCCCTTTTCCTCCTTATCCATGTCAAGCCTTTATTGAATACAATAAAAAATAAATTACCAGGAATATGCAAATCTTGTTTAAAAGCAAATATTCCCTGTTATGTCTACATAAATGATGTTTTAGTCTTACCCCCCCAATCCTAAATAACTCAAGCAAATATAAGCTGGAATTCACTGGATTATTCATATGCTTTGTTAATATATAATGAATAATTTCGCATACAATATTTTAAAGGAAGCCTAGCACTTTTGTAAATCCCCCTTTTCTTTGAGCAACACAGTAATATGCCTACAAATACAAGAAAGAAAAAAATATAATCAATTCACTAAGCCTAGCACTTTTGTAAATCCCCCTTTTCTTTGAGCAACACAGTAATATGCCTATAAATACAAGAAAAAAAAAAATCAATTCATTTTCAAAATCTTACTTATCATTATATTCAAAAGTGTTCTTATTCAATATACTAACAACTACATGAATTACATATTGTTTCCAACAATAATATATATTAAGGCTTTTATTAATAAAATAAATTTGATGTGTAGAAAGTTACTGTGAGGAAAAAAAGATTGTCTTGATTTTACTAAAATGTACTAAAGCCTCTTTAGTACAAATGGTTATCTTATTTCTGTTTATGGCATATATTCCAAAATGTAAGTGCTCTTTAAAATCACCCCAATAGATTTTGCTGCCAGTGACTGATCAGTGGCAAACCATACTCAGCTCTTCATCCTCCCCCTATTTTAAATATTAATAACTATTCATTAATTTATCCTCCCTCTTGGATGATAATAGATAAATTCTAAACATTAATAACATCACATGATCACTATCTCATACTAGCTGTATTTTGAACAATAATAACAAACAATTAACATGAAATTTGAAGTTATGGTCAATACAGCCCAAATTTTATAATTTTCTATCCCCACATTACTATTTTACATATACAAAAGATCTTACATAACTATAAAAAAATATACTGGCTATGTAATATAGAGATTGAAACTCAATTCCACTTCCTTTTCACTTGTCCCACTTTTGACAATTTTCAATATAAAATAAATAAATAATAATATTCAGAAACTTCATCAAACATTTGCTAAAAGTAGCTACCATATATTTTTGTAGCACATCAGATTTTCATTTATGTACAATATCAAACCAAGAAGACACCTTAACATATTTTGAAACACAAGTACTTTGCATAGAAATGAAAAAAATCACATCTCAAAACATGTATGCAGTAACATGGTCCATGATATAATGCTCCAATTTAAATGAAAATTGACAACAAACAAAAAAAATGAGTGAACACTATTTGTAAAAAAAAAAAAATGTAAACCAGATATCTTTTTTTTCTTTACATAATAATTGTTGCCTATATATTTTGATCAATTCTCTTTACCAATTATTTATCCATATAAAACAAATTAATTATCAATGTAACTATTTTTGTTTCTCCATAATAAAGTCTTTTTAAAAGATGATAATTATTTGAATACAGATATTCAGTGCATTTTTTGTCACAAACAGATAGAAACTCAATTCCACATTTTCACATGACCTGCTTTTGATAATATTTGTCATCAACTTACACACTAACCAAAATTAATTTAATCATTAAATGTTTTTAGGAAAATTCAATTTTAATTTATATTTTTCCAATACATTCAACTGTAAGTTTATATCACATAAGTTAGTATATATAACATACCATGAGATATTAATTCTTTCTTCTTTAGGTGTTACTAACCCAACTAGTGACAATCCCAGCATAAGAATTGAAATAGTGGTTTTTAGATTCATGTAGATTTAAAGTAATGCTGTAACCAACTAAACTATTCTAGCAAAGGTTTGATTCTCATACTAAAGTTGTCACTGGTTAGACAGCAACATCTGATAAAAGAAAAATACTACAATTCGAAACATTATACTATATATTAACATGTGTTATTATTAATAACAATGTATTTGAAATTTTTTCTAAAAACATTTAAGAAACTACATGATGGAAGTAATCCTTCAACATATAATTATAAGCAAAATGATATCATCGCAAACTCTCAGACAAATGTATATATGAACACTATGTTCTCTGCCAAAGACATATAAAATACATAGGCCAGGGTCAGTAAACTTTAGAAACGGAAGAACTAAACCTGTACCCCATAACAGTTTAAAAATTATTCGAGAGTCATAAATATATTTTTACAAATAAGGAAAATTTAAATTGTTATAACAAATTATAATATTAATTATATTTTTATTAAATGAAGAAAAACACAAAAATTGCTCTTATTAATTTTAATCAGTATGAACAATGAGATTTCATTGCCTCAGAAAGTTTTTTGTATGTCCAATTTATTACAAATCATTTTTAACTTAAGCATGATTTCAAGTTAGTATTAGTAATTTGGCTCCTCAATTTATGTTTAATAAAATTCATGTTAGAAAATGACTGCTCACATAAAGATACAGGTCTGAGGATACTGAGAACATCAAATACAATTTTTTTCAATTTATGACATTAGTCCAGAAAGTTATTCCAAGTATTGAAGATCATTGAATTGGATATTATAGGTCTTTTATAGCAATGTGCTTATGCTATGAAATCAGACTGAAATTTTCTTTTTCACTTTTATTTCAGTACCAAGACATACAAATTTGTATTCCAAAAAACTTTGCTTGTTGAATCCAGTAAAAGCATTTCAAAATTAGCAATGTCAATACCAAATGGTGAAAAATTTTATACCTTCATATTGACATTAAGAGAATTTGTAATAAAAGTTTGTCATTTTACCATTTCTAAATTATTCTCCCATGTTTAAAACTGCTATTTTAAAATAACATTTGTTAATGAGAGTACTGTTTTCTTAGTGATACAGAGACAAGACTGGGAAAATAACTAAAATTGTCCTTTTTAATTCTTCAGCAAATGGAAACATTTTTTTCCAAATAAAATCTACTATTGAAAAAACAGTATTTCCATTGCCTTTGTATGTAATGTCCACCATAAAATACCGTTTTTGAAATCACTGATCATCTATTAATTCTGAATATTGAACACTCTAGTTTGATTTCATTTATGCAAGATGTAAAACATTTTAACACATCGCCTCTGGAAAAGCACTGAATTCTGTTGTACTGAAAGAGATCTGAATACCTACCCTCCATTTCATTTATCAACTCTTTAATTTGTTAACCCTTGTCCCTTTGCTACAATAAAGTTGGTAATTATAATTGTCAATTCCATAATTTTTTCTGGAAATGTATTTGCACAAAGTGATTCATGGTGAAATATACAATACAAAATAATCACTTCATAATCAAATTTGCCTTTTAAAATTGAAACAAAATCCTTTTTTGCTCCCATCATACTTTTTGCACCATTGGTTACAATTGACACAATTTTATTGAATGAGATATAATTTTTTTCCATGCATTCAAGGACAACATTTGCTAAATCCTCTACACACATTTGGTCTTTCAGTTGCAATAATCCCAGTTCTTCTCTTAAATCCTCAGATGATAAATGCTTCATAAAAATCATCACAAGACTCATCTATCACAATTGATAAAGCTAAAACTAACTTAACATCTTCAACTTATTAGTTATCACATTTGAGGACATTTTAATTGTCATATCTGCTATTATTTTGGCAGACAACAATATGTTTTTAATTTTATTTAAAATCTCTCTGCTTTGTTTTGGACATCCTGAAAAAAATTCTTCAGATGCATTAACAAAATAACATTTCGTGTAATATTATCGGTGAAGGATTTTAGTCTTTTAGTGGTCTTGTGACTCATGACAAAGTTTGAAATATTATCATTATTGGTAGACAACTCTTTTCTCACATTACTAACAGGATATTTACTAGCAAATGGGGCATTGTTTTGTTGTGAAGTGTTTGTTGTACACCAATTTTTTCTTGGTAAATAAGACAGGTTGGACAGCCATCTAAATTTGAAATAAATGCAAAACATTCAATCCATTTCAGTTTTAGTCACAATACTCATCTATTGTCTTTCTTAGTTATTTCATTGTAATCATGTTGAAAATACTTTATAACCACATTCACACAACTACACCCACACAAAAAAAAACTACATATGCCTCATGTAAATTCCCAGCTTTCAATATTATGCTACTGCAAATGTTAGTTATCCAGTTAGGCTGTCTTTGTTCTCACTTATTAGTCACTTTATTCAGCTGCCCTGCCTACTATATGCTTAAACATCACCTCCATTATCTCTGTATACCCCTTCCATGCTTGTTTTCTCCTCCTTGATGCCATGCTTTGTGCATCTGTATAGAACAAATAAAATCACAATTATGTCACTAAAATCCTTTAAAAATTTTATAAGTGAAACTACAAAAGTTTTATTTTCATTTTGAATTTTAATTCAGAGATACATGCACATAACCATAGAGCGACAGGTGATTTGTGAGTCTCAGTTCACCAATCCCTGATCTAAGCAATGGAATAGAATGACTAGCATTATAACAATTGATCACTGTCATTGTTATCTTACCATTCTCTTAATGTAATTTATTCAAGCAATGCAATTTTAGAACTACATCATAAATCTTAATGAGTTCTTGTATTATTATGATGCAAGAATATGCATGCTTAAAATATTTCTCTAGGTTCACAATTAGTGAATATGACTGAAAAATTTTGAGATATCAAAAAACCAAAGTGTGGTCTTCATTTTATATTGTGGTGAAACAACTTACCTACCATTAACAATGATTCTTTTTCTTTATATTTTTTTCTGCTTTGCCATGTTTTCTTCCATTTAACCAACAACAGTCGAACAGTCACAACAAGGGCAAAATATCATTTCAAACTGCATAAAAAAGGACAATCAATCATAGACTATGTTTGTATATTAATTAGAAATAAGCAGACTTACTACCAGAAGTTGACAACAACTTGATGACATCTAATAATAATATACATAATGTTCAAAACTTAGCGAAGGCAATTGGTCCACCAAAACTCTTCGTTAAGCAAGAATATTGCATAAAGAACAAGTAGTTATAATGGTTACCTTTAGGCTAAAAATTACATTATAAGTTGTTAACAAACAACATAATATAGTATATATAGTAATTAAAACAAATCCTTAATGTACAATATGTGCTTGTATAAATTGTGTGATGTACATTATGCAAATATGCACTTAAAATTGGCATGTACATTTGATAATGAAATTTAAATCTATATAAAAAAACTTAGCTTTAGGTTTGTTCATTCCAGTGATCCATTCATGAATCATAATTATTCAATTTACTGAGTCATCAATTGTTCATTCTAAGATCTATCATTATGTTCTAAATCCTTGGATCTTGTTTTTTTTTTTTTTAGGAATGCACCAGATGTTGATGGCTGAGAATCTCTAAAAAAAAAGTTAAGAATGAATAGATGACTTCTTGGATTTTCTTTTTATATTGGATGATTTTGCAATATTTTGATTTGAGCACTTTGTTCTATTTTGTCTTTGTTTTTAAAAATAGGGGTGATGGTAAACATGAGTAAATTCATAAAACAGATGTCACAATTTTCTTCTATTTCCACTTGACATAAAAGATTCATTTTGGTTTTCAAGCTGAAAGATTTTTTTTATTTTTTCATAGTCTAATTAGTTGATGCCATGATTTTAATTGAAAATATATATAGATTTACAATTTTAAACACAATTTCTTGAAAGAAAAAAACACATCTTAACTATCCAAAAGTGCAGCAAAATGAACAATAAAGTGAAAGTAAAATAGAAGTTAATAATTTTTTGTGTTCTTCCACACAATTGTTTTTTGTTGTGCTGAAAAAAATCCATAAGGAATTTTTTTTTTTTAAATTTGAACTATTATATTATATTATTTACATGAAATAATTTAAATTTTAAACAAAAAAAGTTTAACAATAACTTATTTAATTGATTATAATAACGTGAAAGCTAACACCTTCAAATAGATACGCTTTAAAAATGCTTAAGTGACAGCCAATCAGATGGAATAATGGCATCACATGGGAATCCAAGTTGTAAAACACAAGCCCATGTGATGCCATTATTCCATCTGATTGGCTGTCACTTAAGCATTTTTAAAGCGTATCTATTTGAAGGTGTTAGCTTTCACGTTATTATATTATCTGTTTACGCTTAAATTTAATATATTTAATTGATTATAAAAACTTGTTATTTAGCATTAATGTAAGAATAGCAAAATATCATGTAGTACATTATCAAAACTTAATTGCAATTAACATTAAAAAAAAACGTATTAAATATATATTTAAGGCATTCTGTTTGAATATTGTAATCAATACTTAAAGCTTTTTTTTTTTTTACAATATGTATTATGCAAATCTAAACTGCACATTGTATATAAATATACTAACTGTTGCCTTTTATTAAGTATGGTAGCTATTTTCTTGGAAATGATGAAATTTTTTTTTAGATTAGTACAAGTGAAGTCAGAGATATGAACTATTTAAATAAATATTAAAGATATGAATCTTTTTCATTTTATTTGTATTGCATTTTTATCTTATAAAATTTATTATTGGACGCAGAATGTATGCAAGTTTGCACACATTTTTTAAAACTGAAAATACATTAACAGGACAATTGTGATAACATTTGCAATTCTGAAACAAATACAGAGTTATTTTAAAATCGAGCAAATAGATTAAGTGCTACTTTTAATTTAGATTTAATCATTTTTAATCATATATTTATTATTATTAAGAAATCACAAAATAACAATTATGATAACTTTTGCAGCAAGCAAAGTACTGTTAGCAAAAATTTTATCCCATAAAAGTATATATAATGTACAGTTTTTAAACTAATGTACATACTTTGAAATATAATATTGTATTAATATATTTGATTATTGTATGTCATTAAAATATAATTTTGATTATTTATTATACTGAATGAAACCCTTTTTTTTGGTTTTGTAATCGTTAAAAATGAAAATCCTTACTTTAGATATGTCATTTATGAAATACTGATTGACTTGCAGAAACGCTGGATGAAAATTAAATACTGTACATTCATTAATTGTATTTTAAATTTAATCAAAATATTGTATACAGCATTAATATTATGTATTATGAATAAACTCAATATTGTACAATTTCAGTATTAAAGTTGCTATTTTGTTTTTGGATGATATGGTATTAATAACTATCCTAGGATGTCATCAGTCTCACAAAATGGCTGCCAAAAAAAATTTTGAACTTTTTTTATGGTCATTATAGTGAATAATTGATTGTTTTTTATGGTCGTTATAGTGAATAATTGATTGTAAATCAAAACAGTGTGTACAAATTGATGATGATTGCTACTGTGAATTTTTGCATAACAACCAAGAGCTGAGCAGAGTATAGGTGTATTTAAATTTCTATTTGAAGACGTCATTCATAAAATATTACGACTAAGCAATAATAGTTGGTCATTGTCAATGGTAATTTACTATTTCTTGCTATTCACTTATTGCAATTTTTCTAACAAATTTTATAAAAATAATATAAAAACAGCAGATAAAATAAATTAAGCTATTTTCTTATTTAGTAAAATATTTTTAACGTCTGTGACCAAAAAGATTTTAATATGAAGGTAATTTCTTAAGGGAATAAAAATAAAATAGAAGTTTTAATTATATATCTATTCAAGAATAATAACATGAATCAGGCATCTAAAAATAATGCCAATTTTCAAGTAATAAAATTTCAAAATAAATTTAATTTGAAAAAATCATATAAGCATTATCCATATACAGAATTTCATTAAAAAGACACATGCCAATAAAACAAAATATTTAAATATAAAATATTGAAATACTTTTTTTTTAATAGTATCAGACAATCACATTCATTCTGGTTAAAAAAAAGTTTTTAAACAATATTTAAAGTTATTGTCTTTTCTGCAAACTAAAGATGATTGTTTGGATTAATCATAATGTTTAAGATGTCACAATAAAAGTATATAATTAAAATTGTTTCAATTGATTTTATTATAATTTTATGGAAAAAGAAGAAATGTCAAAAACAATAAATGCAATTATAACAGATAAATCTTTTAATAATATTCTGTATTGAATATATATAAAACATTAAAAATTTAATAAAAAATTCTCACAACTGAGTATCCAGAAAACTGACTGTGGCTGTTTTACATAATGTTTAACTTTTACATACCAGAGAAATGGTAATTGATAAAACTAATATTCAAAATTAAAAAATATAAGCATGTAATATGTAATTTTTTTTAAATATAAAATAACGTCAATGTAATTGTAAAATTTTGTGCATAGTTACATAATAATATAATACAAATGACAAAAATTTCCAAATTTATTAAAAAATATTACCAAATAATGAAACTGTAATATGTTAAAACTGATTTATTTTCTTAAAAAAAAAATCAAACATTACCAGTAATAATTTGGCATAACTCATTAAAAAATTATTAATAAATTAGTTTCATTATTTTTTAATGTTTTATTAAATTGCCCAAGTTTGTATTATTCTGCAATTTTTCTTTAATAAATTTTGCAAACTTTATTAATTTGTATTGTATAGTATTGTTATAAAATTAAGAATTCAATTATACAATTATACCTGGGTCTCGTTTTATGCGGATTTTTTAAATGTGATTTTGAAGTTATGTGATTCATGTTTTTCTTAATATATTTTTACGTGGTTTTCTTTTATGCAATAAGAAAGTTCATATTACTTTTAAAATCGGGATTTCTCCATTTTATATACATGCATTAAATTTTACAAAATTTAAATGCTTGTTGGAAAAAGGTTTGTCAATAAATTTAGATACTGTAAAACATTTAGAAAAAGATAATGGAACACAAGTGTAACCTGTTCATTTCACAGGAAAAATGATTCGAGAAAGTCTTCAACTTTCTAATCAATTGTAAAATCATTTTCTTGTTAATGACACGACTTATGAACTAAATTCCAATGCGAGCTAAATAATTGTATGTTTGTGTTATGTATGTGTATGTTTATATTTTTTATACACATATATACATGGAGAAACTTTTAGACAGAAAAAATTACAAGTAAAAATACTTAAAAACTTTTAATTTCTACTTAAAAATATTTAACAACTTTTAATTTCTACTTCCAAAAGAATATATCTTTAAAAGTTTTTAAATATTTTTATTTGTAACTTTTTTCTGTCTAAAAGTTTCTACATGTATAAAAGAAAATTTAACCATTAGTCATTATTAACACACTCGTGGAAGCATGTTATATATATAGTTGCACTCGTGGAAGTGCATTCTCTAACAGCTAGACATAGCACTCTGGATATTGCGAGCTTTATAAACAATTAGTAAAATCATCATCTCAAAGTTTAATTACCAATTACATTGTCGACAGAAAACCATTAACACAGCATGAGAGTGAAGTTGGCGCTAATTGTATTTCCTCTTGTGACGAATCTGATATCTTACCAGTTCACAAATAAAACACATATTGTTAAATAGCGATAATGATTAAAATATGTATGAAAAAATGTAAAATAAATGACACATAAAAACATATTGTTTTGAATAAAATTAAATAGTTAATAAAAAAAGTTTGTTTTGTATCTTTTTTTTTTTTCAAATATTTGAAATTTTTTATTAGTCATACTTTATTTCCTTATATTTTTTTTATGCGAATTTTAAAGTAATTTTACATTGTTGCTTTGCTTTTATGCAATTTTTGAAAATTTTGGAACCTATCCCACATTTTTCAAGGTAAGTTAAGTCTATTTTTGCATGATTTTTTTAATGTTTTCTGTGGAACCTATCTACCACATAAAACAAGACCCAGGTGTATACTCAATGTAGCAAAATCTTTTTCCCAATGAGTAATATATAGTATTTGATTATGAAATTTTGTGAAAATATGATATCTGCTCATCCAAATACTAGTTGTAAATATTTATTTCAAATATAAATTGTTTCAAAAATTATAATAAATACTCAAAATAGTTTTTTTTTTTCTATTGCAAATTCTAATAAATAGGAACAATTGAATTTTTTTATTTATCGATTAACATCTTTAGTACAACTTGGGTGGTTCTATCTGGGATGCAAAATTTAATGTTATGTAGACTGTCTATGCCACATATTCTACACCAACTACTGCTTCTAAAACAATAACCACACATTTTTTAAAAGTATGTATTTATTTTATTGTATTTATAACTAAAAGAAAATTCCATGAAAATATGAGATCAAATATTTAAACCAGATTTTAATAATGCTGATAATGGAAGTAGGGATAAGTTTAATACAATAAATAAGCTTGTTGAAATACAAATAAAGCAATGAAAACAGACGGATAAAGAAAATGGTGGTTAAGCAGAAAATTATATTCTAGCAGATCAATATTTATAACTAAGTTGTTTAAAAAAGAAAGTAATATATAACAAATGCACAAAGATAATTCCAATACTTAAATAATCTTGTAATGAGAGTAAGAGATTATTTTATAGATCTTCAAAGTTTGATGGTTAATTTGAAGTATAACCTTATTATATGATGCAAAAACTTAGATGAAAAAACAACAACATAGGCTTGGGAAAAAAAAAATGTTGGGTAGATAAGATTTAATTAAAAATTAGATTGATGCAATTTGAAGGTATTAAAAAAAAACAGTAAAAAGTTTTTTTAAAAAATTTTTAGCAAGAAAAAAAAAAGAAAGAAGAACACTGCATGCAATTAGAGATAAAAAGAATTAAATCTGCCAAAAATCATATATAAAAATAATTGCAAATACTTTATTAATTGATATTTGGATGCTTAAAAATTAATCTCACTTTAAAAATGTCTGAAATACTTTCAATATTATTCAGGTTCCATAAGAGGTTAAAAAATAACATTGCAAATTGTCTAGTAAAGAAACTAAAGGATTAGCAGGTGATATGAGGACATTTTGTGTTTCATTGATATTAGTTTGTAAAATAATTGAGAAACTCATCATTAACTTTATTTTTTGTCTTTCTATTTGTTTTGTTTTTTCCTTCTGGAACTAGAATAGTCATGCTCATTTATAAGTAACTGATAATGATTAATCACCTGTTAAAAAATTTACCACAGCAAACTATTATAAGCAGCCAACAATTTTCCAAATTATCAAAAAATGATCACAGAAGAAATCATCTTTACACCAGATAGAATAATTAAAGTTAACAGATATTACTGAAATATCTCTTAAAAAGTACTGTATTACTTCAAATTTAAGATGTACTTAAGTTGATAATGGTAATTAATAGTGGTTATTAAAATATCAATAGAAAATGTACACATACAAATTATTGAGTTACTGATTGGCTTATAATAAAGATTTTTCTCAGTTTATTTAAAAAGTAAAAAGCAATGAATTTAATAAAGGACTTAGATAAAAGCATTCATTTAGTTTGGCAAAAAAACATTTAATCATTTAATAGATAATTTATTTACAGTTAAAATAAATATATTCACTAGTTAAAAAAAACAACAATATTACTATTTAAAAATCTTCTCAATGTGAGAAAAGTAGGAGGTGAGTAATAATAATAAAAAAAAATTATGAAGAATATTTTATGGTGATTAGTGAATTACAGAACAAAAGTTAGGTTGGGAAGATGAAAAAATTTAAAGTATTAGATCTGATGACATTTTAACATATCAACAAATTTTAACATACCCTTAAAAATGTTAAGAACATTAATCAAATCTTTTAAAAATAGAATTGTTTTTAAAAAGTCAAAAGCAAATATTGTTTCAAGCTACATTAAAAACTGATACTTTAATTTAATACTGATTGCCATTCTTTTAATAGTTATTACAAATAATATTTATAGCTCATTAAGACAAAATTCTTATGAACTATTAAAAGCAATAAAGCCATTCAATTATTTATTATATTCATAAAGCAAACTTAAGTATTATTACTTTTTTTAAATATATATATTTTAATCCATGAATTTTCATTTAATTATCAAAAATTCAAGATTTTTCAATACGATAATTGTGTAGATATTTTTCCATCAACAAATCTGAAGAAAAAAAAACTTTCTAGCAACAAATCCTAATGGCTGCAATAAGTCTAAATTCATGAATCTAGAAACATGACTGACTGTCATGGATAAAATAATTTTAAAATCTATATTAAACAATTCACATAGTAAATATTTTAATATCAAAGCTAAACTGGAGTTAACTTTATAAAATTTAATTTATGAATATTAATTATAAGCTTACAACTAACTTATCCACCATTCCCTAAAGCTAACTGGTTGGTTATTATTTAAGATTTACTTCTATAATTAATACTGGGACAAAAAAATTATGATTAATTCCAATTTTTCAGTATTAAATATTATTTTAATATGCATATTATACTCAAACTGCTAATTCAGTAAGGCATTATTGCTAAAAATAAACTTAATATATATTAAAATAATTTATTTAGAAAACAACACCTCATTGTTAGAATTTATATAGTAAATATAATTTCAAATTTCTTTAATGTATCAGAAAATTAATTGTTCATTTTGGAAAATCTAGACAAGATCTGAAAATAAAAACAATACCCAAAATAAACACAATATTATATTTGGTATTCAATAATAATAAAAATCCATCTTTTCTATTTTACTTACAAATAAATAAATACAGTAATGGTATTTAAAAAAAAAAAAAACAATTGGTTTTTATTGAAGATATTTTTTGTGTGTCTCACTAAAGTATTGAGAGAATGTGTTTATAACCCTTGATTAAAGTATTTATAGTCTTATCTCAAATTACATAATAAATAAAACTACCTCCCTCTCTCCAATCTGTTTTTTTCTCTCCCTTACTAGTTAAAAAAAATCTGTAAAGAATTCTTACTATTTAAATGAAACTAAAAACAAGTCAGGATGAGATAATAAAATGAAAGATTTCACAAAGACTAAATAAATACCATAAAAGTGCTAGAAAGACAAAAAAAAATATTGTTTGAAAAGAAAAAATTCCAATCTAACCAAATGACAAATATTATGATTTCAACACATTCTATTTCAGATTCCCATTTTTAGTAAATATTATCTTGAAAATAAAAAAGAATTACTGCTTCTAAAATTGAATACAGTCTCCGCTTATATATTTAGTACATATAAGTATGTATACACATGTCAAAGATATTACTAAGCAAAAACACACTATATTCATAATAAGTCAATAAACATCACATGACCACCTCCTCTTATGCTTGTGTACAGGGCCGGCGGAAGCGGGCATGCAACGCATGCTAGGCATGCGGGCGCTGGCAGAAGGACCTATCACTGACACTCTTTCATCTGAAAAAGAAGGCGTCATCCCTGAGAAATTAAAACTCTACTAACAAAAATACTCACATTTGAAGAATATTATTCTCAAATGTTTATTTACAAAAATTATTGAGAGTAGATTATTGAAAATCATATGAAGTCATATTATATCTTATTAAATGCACACACAACAGGCCTGCACACAAGCCTGCTTAATATTAAAAATATAAAACAATCAAATCTATTATTTATCATAACAATAAACTAAACATAAAGTTTATTATATTACAAATTTCATATTGTAATGTTTATATATATAGTACTGCTTATAGTAAACTATAAGTAATTGCTAGCAAATATATAAATAAACACACACTAAAAGTATTATAAATTAGAACTTATGTATGTATATGCGTATATATATATTAGATCATGTTTGTTAAAAACGACAGTGACGCAAATAATAAATATGAAATTTAAAAAAAAAAAAATAAATTGCGGTTAAATATATATTATTTCATACAAACCGTTTGTATGAAATAAATATAATTTAACAATCAATTTTATGCTATTTTTGATATCAAAAATTGCATTACATCGTGCATTCTTTCTAAAAACATGACTTTTTAAATGCCACGGACACGGTCAGGCACCTAGAAACAACATATGACAGGGGCACCAAAACAAACATGCGCGCAGACCCAGCGCCGGGCCTTGTGTATAACTTGTTAAAACAGGCAAATCTCACTATATATATTGCCACACACAGCAAGCTAGAGTAATCAATGGATGCCAGAAGGCTTGTGCATAAAATCCTCATCTAGTGCCTACTCATCCAATATCCCCAGACTAGTTTCTGGCTTGTGGCCTTCATCAGTAAGGAGCCTTGGATCTGAGAGCACAGCATCTAGATCTTAGAATCTAATGCAATCCTCCAGCAACCATACTTGCATGATTTTCTTTCTTTTATGAATAAAATTTTACTAGCATACAAATTTTTGCTTTGTTTTTAAAATATTCATAATTTGCAATATAAAAATGTGTGGAAAATCTATATTGTAACCGTTTTTGAACCAAAAAGAGGACTTCAGCACTAGTTAAAAGATTACACAATTTGGAAAAAAAATTTAAACAAAAAATATAGCTTTTGGTAAAGCAAGATAAATATATTTTAAATTAATTAAATTTCTTTTGTGCCATGCATTTAATTTCTCATTTGAGTAATGTAATTTACATTAATTCCAATAACGAATTTGAAAATTTTTAGGATTTTAGTTTAAAATATATATTGATCATGTGTCACAAGAGAAATACTAATAAATTTAAATAAACTTTTACTATAAAATTGATAAATTTTTAATGATGTCAATTTAAATACATTTAACACTTGAAAAAATAAATTTAAAAATTTGCAGGTACAGCAAAAGAAATACTACTGAATTTGATAAACTTCTACCATTTCCCTTTAAATATATTCTCACATGATAAAGTAAGTTTTAAAAATATTTAATTAACACATGAGAATTTTTTTTAAAAAAATGGTACGGATATTTGTCTGATTTTAAAGATATTAAATTCCATTAATTAATTAAAATACTAATATAGGTATGATGATAAAAACATAAGAATAAATAAATAAATGTAAAAGGTAGGCTCCCATTATTTATCTTATAAAAAATATCCATTTACAATAAATAAATAAAAAAAAGTATTATTTTTCTATAGTATTGAAACAATATTTTTTTCTCTATCCTTTATTCATTTATTATCTACCTATCATTTATATATACACATATGCTGTAGATTTTTGTTTTACAGTACTTAACTCAATTTAAGCAATAAATCAATAAAAATAAATGTGGATGATAACCTCACATTATTTATATTTGAAAAAAAAAAATGTCAATTTACAATAATTTAAAAAAGGCTGACTTTTCTACAATGCTTTATAAAATTACTTGAAACAATATTATTAAAGATTATCAAATACAATTAATTATTTACTTTTAAAAACAATAGTAGTGTACTTAGTAAATTAACAATCTTTTATCAAGTGCTTTATAAATTACATACTTTAAGCAATATTAAAATTTATATGTACACATAACATACAATGATTCAGAGATAGCACTTCAAACAGCTTAGAGAAAATATCAAACACTTTTTTATTTGAACATACATATTACAATTACTGCCATGGTCAATAATAATATTTACTAATGAACTTTATTAATCATACCATTCACAAGCATGAAAATGAATAAATAATTAAAAATTTAGGTGAATGCATAAAGAAAACTAACTCATAAATTTACAATATTTTAATCAGGAATAAGGATATTATCAGGTGACCCTGGAGATTAAATCAATCTTATCTCTCCTCCTCATATGTCAACACAATGATATTTATTAGATAAATTAGAAATTCATGATTCTATTTGAGAGAGAAATAAATAAATATATAATGATAAATATAAATACATATATATTATAAATAGAATGCTAGAAACTGTATCTCTTAAAATTTAATTACTATATATAAATGAATATTATATGCAATTATTCAAATTAGAAATGCATGATTTTGATTAACAGAAAAAAATTTAATACTAAAACTTGAAAAAAAAATACATATTTAAGTATATTATAACTTCTAAACACCATGTCAGAACAACTTCCATGAAACTAATTAATTAATCAACATTGTTACAAGTTTTTATGTTTGTTGTCTTAGATATTTTATATATTGTACCAGTCAGAATTGTATGTTCATCTAACAAAATCTAGCATCTAGAGTCAAATCATGTACAAGATACATAAGTCAGGAACAATCATGAACTCTGCCCTATTGCCTATTTACGAACAACATTTCTGATGACAACAAATAAAATCTTATCTATTCCTGTCCCGGAGCAACAGCGGAGAAGAAAGAGATCTACAGGAAAGATGATACTACTGGACTTCAAACCCCACCCTCCAACAGGATGAAACAGCTTAAGATTATAATTTACACTTTTCATCAAAATTCATTAATAAATCTAGAAGTTGGCCTAAGGTCAATGGAAATGAGTTATATATAACACAATCTAATTAATGATATGTATGCATAAATCATGAGGCAAAGCAGAATTAAGTACTAATTATATGGTTAATAATTTATTAATATTATGAGAAAATGAATAAACAAATAGTTATTTAATTTAACAAACAATCGCGAATCTATTTACATATAAAACTAATAAAATTTTGGGTTTCACCTGATTATGAGCGCTGATTTGCGTATTTAAAAATTACTAATAATAATAGCACATAAGTTAATAATTACATAATATGCAAATCCCTAATTGAATACGATGATTCAAAAAAATGTACAGATAGTTAAAAAATGCGGCTTAATATGCTAACAGTAGATACCAATTTTACCAATTTATACTTTGAACGCTATGATTATTTTATGAAAAATAAATGGCCTTAAAAAACAGCGAAATGGGATATAAGTTACATCAATTTCATTTACTATGGTTCATTTGAACCATGCTGGAAAATATTTTATAGCGTACATGGTTTAATTAAACAGTCATTAGACCTCAAAATGTTTAGACAGAAAAATTATTTATATTTCATCCTAGTCCTTTTGACTTGATAGGATTTATTTAGCATTCTTTATTAGCGCACTCAAACACTGTTTCAATGAGTGGGCTAGTAGCTTAAATAAGCTTTAAAATGACATTCCTAACCTATAATATAAACAAAGATAGGGGGCGGATTTTAGAAATCATAGCATTATGTCTTACGGATTTAAAACAGGCAAAAATAAGACTATTAAGCAAGATATGCGGTGCTGACTAAATGATAACACTAGAAAAGGTTGAGTCCATTTTAAGATGAACTTCATCAATTACGTAAGTATACGAAATGTGCCTGTACATATGACAGGTTGGCATTTGAAAAAGTAGTTGCATAGGAATTCCATGGTTCCAATTTTTCCGATGTTAACCCATGCAGAGCCTATCTACAATCTGACAGTATCCTGGAGTCGGTGCTGCCAAACTCCATTTAGGGATATGCCATAAGTAAATAATAATCCCGGATCTCCGGGTTTTAAGTTTGACAAAGCAAGATGAGGAAAATTTTTGTAACATTATCTAGGTCAAGCAATGCTAATAAAAAAATCAGGTTCTTAATGATGCTGATATGTGAATTAAGGCCCTCGTAATTTAATAGAATCTAGTGTAATGATATGACATAATTTGATCCCCCTAGAAAGATACACAAATTCCTTTAATATTAGTTAGGATGTCGAAATAATAAAAAGTGGGAATATTGTTCCCTTCATTAAACAAATATTAATATGCTAACTAGTAATTAATTCCATAAAACAATTATCATGCTAGATGGCGTGATGGGCAAATGATTGACCATATAATAATAAAATAGAAAAGGTAGGGTCATTAAGTTTATTTTAAAATATAGTATAAAATAAAAATCAATAATGTGAACATGGCAATAAATTGATATCTTAAATGTAGCAGTGGATAATCTGCCACTAAGCAAATAGAACAATTTAAAAATCTTATGCAATCAAGTGAACTTTTAGTTAGGTAAGAAATCTTACATTTAACCATTTAACATCCCATGATAGCAAGGATATACAAAACAAAAAAAAAACATTTATGATCGGTTCACTAGATTGAACTATTAGCATATTAAATTAAATCATACAAAAATGTATAATATTGAAATTAAAAGTTTGCCGCATTTAAAATATTAAAATAGAAATTGTGAAACCCATTAAAGAAATGCATTAAAAAAAATAAAGTTATAGATTCGTGCATTAGATTTTACAAAAGAAAGAGAAAGTCATTACTTTATAGAATTGTTATAACTAGCACTATAATGTCATGTTTAAATAAGGAGAGAATTACATTACAAATAATTTAGATTTTAAAAGTGAAAGTTTTAAAAGAGTTCATATTAGTGGCATGATTAGGATTTACCTCCCATTACTTGATGTCCGTATGGATTGATACGCATAAGATTATAAAATGTGGAAAACACGGTTGGCAATGCAAAGTTTGGAAAAATAAAGGCAGGCATCTTTGAATAGTTAGTTCAGCATTTAATTTACGCAGTCCATAAGTGGAGATGGCATGTTAGCATAGCAGTATGGAAATGATTTTTGAAGAAGAATGGGGAAGCAAATTTAGTCCCTCTACTCCAAATTCATATTTCAAAATTTTGATTGACATGGATCCGTTCTGCAACACTGATTAAAATAGCACACAAAGACCTCTAGCCTAAATTTCGGCTCTATTTATATCCTAGCAAGACTTTCTCGAATATTCTCTTTCCGCTGATGAGGCCCAGATATACATTAAGTGGCCTGAATGCACTTATTCTTTATTTTCAATGATAATGCAAGAAGTTCTCTAGAGTATTGTTTTAATCTATTTCGAGAATGGAAATAGATTCAAAAGCTATAATTTCCATTAACATTATGTTTGCTAAGGGATTTTAATTTATTAATTACCCTTTTAAAATTAAATCAAGAACATTCTTTTATTTATAAATTTCTGAGTTATTTTAATTACTCTCTAGAACTTTCTTTGGTATTGCATAATCTAAAATAAAATACACAACTATAAAATAAATATACAAAATATTTGATATTTAATTATGATCAATAATATATATTTTTTTTTAGCAATCTCGAACACACATACATACTTATTTAAGGGAATGGAAATTTAAATATTTACGAATTAAAATTAATAAATATTCTTAAAATAAAACGTTTAATTTATGAAAGTACAAAGGGGGGGGGAGGTAAACACTTGTATGTGTGTTCTTTCACTCTCTAGTGATTTACAAATATATACCTGGGTTTAAACCTCTGATTTAAGGTTTTGAATCACTAGACAGTGAAGCAAAAATGTGTGCAACAGATTTTATGCTTCAATATATCAAAGTGTATGCTTAATAATTAATAATATTGATTAATTTATCATGTGAAAAATATATTTAAAATAAATACTAAAAGTTGATTATTCAGTAGCATAACAGATCATTAAAAAAATAATTTTTTTTGTGCTATTGCTGTTGATAACTCATATATTATTTTATTTAAATAATATGTAAATATAGAAGTCACAAAAACAGCTACAAATTGCATTCTATTATTTTACTCTACTAATGTGAACAAAATCAAGGATACAGCTAGTAAATTAATAAATCACAAAAGTGAAACTAATCACCAGCACTTTGCTAATGCAGAAACTTTTACCATCTGAAAAGAATTATGAGGGGGTGTTTTAAATTTTCAAGACAGCCAGATTCCATTATTTTAGCAAGAGATTAAGGCTTATTTAAATAGCTGTTTATTATTATTATTTATGCTTGAATACATGAGCAAATATTAAAAAATCCAAAACAAAACAAAAACACAAACATGAGAGTTAACAGTTCTTAAATTAAAGCCCATTTTACCATTTCTGGTAGTCGAATGTCAGATAACTTTCAAATGACTAATCATTCAATTATTTATTAATATATACATTGTTATATAAATACAATTTTAAATTTTTAAAGAAAAAACTTCATTTAAGAAACTATACATAAATAAATAATTCATATGAGTACTAGTTTGTATTTTGTATTCTAGTCAGTTTTTTTTTATAAATATTTCTAGGAAATAATAAGTTTCATTTGTTAAATACTACATGCAGCAAATGAAACATTTTTAGACAGAATTATGTATTGGAAACTTACTTTTTAATCAGTTGACATTGCAATAGTTTTTAAAAATAGATCTTTCAAAAGAAAAAAGGTTGGAAACTAATCAATAATTTTTTATTTTTTTATTTTGATTATGTAAAATAAATATACAGAATGCAGTATATATTATACTTAATGTTTGCTTAAGCCAGGGATCCCCAATCTTATGCCTGTGGGCACCATGGCACCCGCAGACCATTTTACGTGTGCCTGCCGCTATCCGAACACAATAAAAAATTATTTATCTGATACAAATAAATTTAATTTTTAAAATTTCTTATAAATTATTGCATTATATTGTAATCAAATTATAGGGCATACTATACTTTTACAGTGTAAAAATATAAACGTTAATTATATGTTAAAATTTTATTTTTGAAATAAATATTTTTTTGTACATTATGTGTATTATTAACAATGTCCAACTATAAATTTACATTGAAAAAATAAATGGTGCATGCCACCTGATTGAAAAAATAAATGGTGCCCGCCACCTGGCCGGTATTATAGAATGTGATCTTACGTGCAAAAAAGTTGGGGACCTCTGGCTTAAGCAATATAGGTTTTAGAAAGACAAAAGAGATTTATTGTAAGGAAGGATAAGAAATATTTTGTGAAACTAATTTTAATCTGAAATAATCAATAATCTGGGCTGATTCAAAAAGTCATCGATATCAAATTCCATATTTATTTAAATAAATACTAATATTAATAAAAAAAAAAGTCATGGAATAAAAATATATATTATTCTCTCTCATATGAGGATGCTTTACATAACAATTCATCAGGGTAATCATTATTAATTAATAGTCATTATTTTGTGTAATTATTAGTAATAACACATTTTTTTTAAATGTCCATTTTATAATATTATTGATATCATAGAATATTGACATGATGAGAGCAATGTCATCATCATAAGATAAAATTGTAAGGTTCACATAAAAAAGTAATATACAAATATTTTTCATCACATGAGTAAAAACAAACTTCGATAAAATAATACTAAAGTAGACTAAAATAAGTTGAAAATAGAATTTACTTATCTACTTTTAAATCAATAACCTCATAATATAATACTGAAGTTATGATAACACATCTAAGACAAAGACAGATTTCTTGTAAATATAAAATATCAGCAAACAAATAAATAAAATTTTTTATTCAGTATATAATTAAAAATAACATTTAATTAAAAAATATTAATAAAGTGCATTAGAAATAAATTGGAAAATGTTTGCATCAGCTAAAATGTGATTTGTTTATCTAATTTTTATTTAAATCCTTGCAATATAGAATTATCAATTCATCCAAATACTTTTTTTTTCTAAATAAAAACAATCATACCAACAACAACAAAAAATATTCACTTATATTAAACTGTAGCAATCAATTGCATCAAAAATAAATATAAAAATATATACAATATATTATATTTATGATCTAAGTTTTATTTAATAACGACAACAAGGAAGATTGCTATTTGTAAAATTGACATCACAACAAAAAATTCAAAATTTATTTGTTAGGTGATTATAAAGAAAACAAATCATATAAAATAAAATGTTCCAAAAATAAATACCAAAACATACCTTAACTTAATTTTTTTTCTTTTTTTGTATGTTTTATTTTAGAAAAATGGTAACTATAAAATATTTAAAATTATTAATTAAAAAAAAGTCACAGCAACCATAATATGCTGAATATCCTGTATTTATATATATGACTAGTACTGATGTTTTTACCATATGCTTAGAAAAGTATTTATTCTTTAATTATCATTGTTTTTCAATCTTAAATTTTTAAATTATTATTAGTGAATTTTCAAAGTTTATGCATATTTTGAATCTGCGATAATGAATTAAATTTTTTACTGTAAGAAACTATTACAATCAATTACTTTTTATATGAGATTCATGATTTATGAGGAGTTTGGAGGAAATCAATTTATTTCATTGATACATTTGTCACTGTTTTTCAATCTTAAATTTTTAAATTATTATTAGTGAATTTTCAAAGTTTATGCATATTTTGAATCTGCGGTAATGAATTAAATTTTTTATTGTAAGAAACTATTACAATCAATTACTTTTTATATATGATTCATGATTTATGAGGAGTTTGGGGGAAATCAATTTATTTTACTGATGCATACAAAGAATGTTCTATATTCTATAAAATGAGATGTTAATGTTAAATGTTGTAGTCTCCTAAAAATACATTAGAACAATCCTTAAAGATTCATTTAATGATTATTATAACAGTACCAAGAAAAAGCCATCCAATCTTCTCCATCAGATGAATTTGTTTTTCTATATTAAAAGCCAAACCATATAAATATAGATATATCCTTTGGATACTTAACACATATACAATATAAAGCAATATATATAAGCAAATAGAAGTCAAAAATTTAATTAAAATTTGAAGCAAACATAATTATTATAGGTAATCAAGAATAAATGAATAATAAAATAATCTGGAAGCACACTTTTTTCATGAATACCAAGATAAAATTAGATGATTTAACCAATTTGAATTAAAACATTTTTTTAAAAAATCCAGTTGACAATATATTGTGACAGAATGGGTTTGAACCCAGTCACAACTAATATCATAGGTGATGTCATTAAACGTATATGTAGATGGTATATATAAATTTAATTTTTATTACACGGTGGTGGCTACATAAATACACAAACAAGGGGGGGAAGTGCTCTGTCATTTTGAAATGATATATATGTGCTTGTTACAAACGTGTGTGTGAATGGGTTTGGTGGTTGAAGAGATAGAAATGAGGTTTTATTTCACGTTATAAAAGCCTAGAAGTTTCCAGCAGTAATGAAATTTTTACTTTCTTTTGTTTACAAGAAAAGCAGTGATAAAAACTTTTCACACGACAACTAAAATCTGGTTAGGCAACAATTGGAAACAGGAATGGCGGGGACTATAAAAAAGAGGGAACCAGAATGCTCCTGGTCTTGTCCCTGCAGAGCTCGAGTCATTGACAGTGGAATCATTAATCCAATTTTTTAAATTTTAAACTTACCTAATGGCGGATCAAATGGAAATGATGGGGTAATAGCCTAACGTATCAGGCTCGAATCCCTAATTCTCACTAACTGCAGCTGCCACATTCAACAATAACAAGATGCCTCTGGAGTAAATCAATTACCAACTTCAGAAACACAAAGCTGAGCCTTATCAAATGACAGCCGTATAAGAAAATAAAGATTGGGAAATCTTGTAATGAATTGTATATTTATTATCTGCATTTATCGGAACTCTTAGAAGTAAACAAAATATTCTTCCACAAATTTCTCAGGGATATTCAGGTACAAGAACTTTATATATTGCCCTTTTTTAAGAAAGAAAGTATTAACCAATTCCTTAAGTGTGCATGAGAATCCAACTAACAAACATTGCGGACATTAATATTGCAAGTAGTATAAGAGGTCACGTGGAGTAAACTCTTTCTATCGACCTTTGCTACCTAACTTATTTATGATAAAAACATTGGAAAGAATGTTGCATGTGTGTGTATCAAAATGACAGAGAGCTAATTATAGTTATGTTCAAAGGGTTATGGGTTAAATTTTATTTATTTTTTCTTAATGATCAAAAGACTAATAATTGTGTTTTGAAATGGTAAATAAAATCTGATTTGATAATGAAACTGTATCTAGAAATCTTATTGTGATATTTTCTTTATGTGTATTTTATGTGTTTTAAAATTCTTACTCTCATTCATGTCTACTCTCGATCGTTATGCCACCTGACCTGAGACTGAGCTAGCCGATGGTCAAAAACTCTCATATTTCTTAAGATAGTGGCTATTGTTGGTAATATATTCACTTCACGTAATTCTTATATTCTTATAAGATTGGCGCTTGGAATCCTATGGATGACCATAAATATGCATTGGGAATATATTACAGTTAATGAGAATGAATTCGTAAGACGTTCTGATCAATAGTGATTAAGTCAGAACAGTTTTAGTTAAATATACATACGTAAGCATGTATGTTTTCCATGTTGTAAGTGTATTAGGTGATATGATTATTAAAAGAGGGAGGTTTTGTTACAATATATTTTTCATGCTTTTTAAATAGTTCACTCAATTTTCAGTAGTAAACTTTTCTTCTGCATTATTAATCCTCAGAGGCAGAAATATTCAAAAACATCAATGCTCTCTAGAGGCAGTAAAGCTTAAGAATTAAAAAAAAAAATTGTTTAGAAAAGAACACAAATATTATTCCAAAATAAATAATATGAAAACTATCTTCTAATCATAAATCTCTGAAGCTTTTGAAAAATTGTCTTGTAGTGATGGATCATTAAAAAGAAAGTAAAATCATCTATTTTTATGTATACATATATAAAAAAAATCGTACTTGAATTCCTATTTTTTCCTTCTTTCAATAACAAAAATATTATAGCTTACTGATCATAATTAACTGAGTTGGTAGGAAAAAAAATTATTTTACTCATTTCATATTTAAATTTAGATAATAAAATAAAATTACAATAATTTAATTTTAAAACAAAAATAATCATAACTTTTGATTTTATTGTTGCCATTTTTCTTATTGTAGCACCAACAACAAAAAAAAAATAGATGCCGATTTAGTTTGCACTCATGGTCATTTTAAAATTTAAAGACCAATCAAAAACACCACTGACACATTCAACCGATAAATGACATAAATACTGAATAAAAGTACTTTAAATTAATATTTTAGAAATTATAAGCTAGTAAAAATAATGTTTTATTTCATATGGGCATACAGTATAATCTTTTAGGGTTTGGAAATTATAAGGTTGGTTTGATCAGACTTGTACATATTTTGAATCTCGGCGCTTTGCACAGTCATATTTCAAATATTTTATGAAGGTAAATTTTAAAAAAACATCCCTAATAAAATAAAGCATATTATTTTTACTAGCTTATAATTTCTAAAATATGAATTTAAAGTACTCTTATTCAATATTTATATCATTTATCAGTTGGATGTGTCAGCGATGGTTTTTAGAGTTCAAAATGGCCGTGAGAGCAAACTAAATCAATACCAAAAGTAGTTTGTGCTAATAGCCAGATGGCCAAATAATCTTAAAATATAAAAATTAGGATACAATATTATTCTGTTGTGTTGATTTAAAACTTGCATCTATTTTCAAGGGTTAAAATTAATGAGTATGAGTTAGTCAAAAATTATTTTATTTATTAATTATATTTCTTATCTTAAAATGAATTATATTTTAAGTTTCTTTTTTCCTTCTCTAATAATTTTTCATTCACAAAAAAAAAAAAATAATAACTTTTCTTTATTATCAACTTAAATTTTTTTTTTTTCTTAATGACTTATTTCTAATATTTATATTGGACAGCAGCAAAATAATATTATGTGGAAATGATTAAACTGTTTTATTAGCAAAAGATAATTTCAAAATACACCAAGGAAAGATCTCATAAACTACCCTTATATTAATTATATTGAAAATTTATGAAATGAAAACTTATTCATAAGATACTACAATAGTAGTAATAGTGAGAAGCATTAATGTTAATTTAAGTTTATGAAGTTTTCTTAAAAAGAAATGGCATAATAAAATATGTTAAAAGGATACATGCAATCACAAAGTATTTATTCCTATGGATGAAATATTACTTCATATCATACTTCATGATTATCTAGAATTTTAAATTTATTTTTAAATAGCAAATTTTACAAAACCTACAAAGTTATCAAAAAATGCAGTAATTCTGTGGATATCTAATACATATTCAAAAGAATCTTAGCATTCATTTTTAATCTGCAATTTAATAGTAGTATTACAGTATTAGAAGATATTAAAATTATCTGATTTATATATAACTTTAGAACTGTACCAACTATAGCTATTTTTATCATTAAACATAAAAGTCCTAACATTATTTAATAATTTTATTATTATTAAGAATCCCTGATCATTAAAAAAAAACATTTTAATGATGTTTAATCAATATCACATTTTTAAAAAAAAAAGTCAATTTAATTCTTGATTATAGAAATTGTAAAAAAAAAAAAAAAAAAAGGGGGGGGGGGAATCACAAACCATTGGTTATTTAATTTAAAATAAAGCATACGTGATTTTAAAGTAAGACTTTATATTCATATAGTACTAATATATATAAAAAATAATTTAAACGCTTTTATATACCTAACATTGTGATAAAATGTTTACTTTGCAAAGAAACTCTTTATTGTTAATAATGCTTCAGCTTATAGAATTACCCATATTATTAAGCATTATAAGCAATCAATTTCTTATTACATTAAAACATCACATATATACATTTTATTATTTCAGCAAGATAAAAACTACCAGAAAAACTGTGAAGTTATGTTTTATTGGTTTCCTTAATAATAATGAACTATTAACTTGAGTGACTTAGAATTTAGAAATGAGCCCTCTTTTGGCTGCAGTATTATAAAAATAAAATCTTGCTGAATCTATCCAAAGTGATCTACTTTATTATTATTTTACAACAAAATTTATTATTAGAAAATATTATCGTTTATATGATGATAATATTTTGAACATTGTGGAGGAAATATTTTTACCTCTTAAATAATAATATACAAATGAGGGCTTTTAATGATATATCCATTCTAACCTGTACCTTTAGATTTAACAAAGATATTCAGCTTAATGAATTTAAATCAAATGTTAGTAATCTCTGGTATTTATTAGATATCAACAAAATTTAAAAATATGATAGTGATAGTTTCAAAACTACTGGAATCTTTTGAAAATATCTATGAAGTTATATCATCCAATTTTGCAGATGTTTCCACTATATAAGACTGAAAATTTCATTGTTATTCTCAAACAGCAAACATACTTTGAAGAATTTTACTGAATAAGTTATTTCCAATCAAAGAAAAATAGTTACCAGAGATCCATTGCAATTTCAGAGAATTAAAAAGCAGAAAGTTTATCTGAAAGTTTGTGGTGATGGCATTTTATTTATAGTTTTTTGTATGTCAAATTATTTCTATCATCTATAACAGGGTTCCCCAACCTTTTTGCACTTAAGAGCACATTCTATAATACCGGCCAGATGGCGGGCACCATTTATTTTTTTCAACCAGATGGCGGGCACCATTTATTTTTTCAATGTAAATTTATAGTTGGATATTGTTAATAATACATATAATGTATAAAAAAATATTTATTTCAAAAATAAAATTTTAACTTATAATTAACGTTTATATTTTTACGCTGTAAAAGTATAGTATGCCCTACAATTTGATTACAATATAATACAATAATTTGTAAGAAATTTTAAAAATTAAATTTATTTATATCAGATAAATAATTTTTCATCGTGTTTGGATAGCGGTGGGCACACATAAAATGGTCTGCGGGTGCCATGGTGCCTGCGGGCATAGGGTTGGGGACCCTGAATCTATAATATCAAAAATGAAAATAAAGAAAACCCATGGTGCTGGTTTTTTTTTTTTTTTATAAATTTATAATAAAGTACCGTAACTATCAAAATATAAGAGCAATTACAAAAATATATATTTAATTACATTTCCATACTCTGCCATTCTAAATAGTAATGTGAAAAAATACTCATACAGAGTTTAAATACAAAATTTAATATTTATTGTACCAAGTATTTATAATTATACAGAAGGTTTTTTGTTTGCAAGATAATTTTGTAACTATTTCAATATAAAATGTTATATGTTTAAACCATTATTATATTCTTGCAAACAGAGCGACATTTATTGTTTTATAATACAAATAATAATAATACATAAATAAAAAATGTGAATAAAAATAAAATTATGATATAGTAATCCAGAATGTTAAAAATTCAATAAAGATTGAATGAAATATTTATTTTATATAGCGCTATGTTTATAAACTGTAATATTAATAATAAGTCATAAAGCTAATGCACATACGCTTTGTGAATTTTTAACTATAAATGAATACTCCCACTTCACGCTCTCATTTCTAAATGCTTAAGATTTGCCCATATATAAATGTTTGGATCGAAAAGATAGATGGATTCATTCTATCTATTCATAAAGACTTTATTTTGTGTCTGGAAGTGGGAGTATTCATTTATAGTTAAAAATCCACAAAGTGCATGTGCATTACTTTATGGCTGATTATTAATATTACAGTTTATAAACATAGTGCTATATAAAATAAATATTTCATTTACATATATTTAATTTTAAATAAGAATGACATATCGTAAATTCTAAAAAAATTTGCAAGCGTCATTCATTCAAGCATAGTAAAAGTAATTTAAAGTGATCGCTGTACATCTTCATGCTCTCATTTCCAAATGCTTAAGATCTGCCCATACATAAATGTTTGGATCAAAAAGATAGATGGATTCATTCTATTTTTTCACAAAGACTTTATCTTGTGTCTGGAAATGGAAATATTCATTTATAGTTAAAAATCTACAAAGCGCGTGTGCATTAGCTTTATGGCTGATTATTAATAAAAATTGCAATAAATTAATTACATTAAATAAATACACAATAAAAATAAAAACATACTTTATACAATTTAATATATATTACCTTATTATATAATTTATCATTCACTTTTAATTAGTTATCAGTTAAATTTATTGAAATTTTATATATATTCATACAATTATCCTTATTATGTTCAATATAATTTGTTTTATATCTTTATCTTTTTTTTTTTTTGGATTTTTAATATAATTTCAAAGTTTAATATTTTTTGTAACATCTATTTCATGTCCAATATATTAAGTGATGAATGCATAAAGCTGCTGTATAATCTATTATTTGAGCTGTTATGTTCTTTGCTCTTTCACCTAACTGTTTCACAGTATTTCCATAGCAAATCATATTACGAATGTTACAATTAATTTTATATTCAATTTACTTTTTTATATTTTATATCATCTTTAATTACATATTAATTTTTCCAAAGTTTTATTATTTCACTATCCAATATCCACATATTTATCAAATATAATTTTTATCTTTTATTAATATATTATAAATTTTAAGATAACATGAAAGTTTGATCCATTTTTTATTTGAATTATTATTAGTATCACTTTGCATGGAAATATTATTTAATATAGATTTTTTACAATTAAAAAGTATAATTTTAATGTTATATCCATAATCTTTAATCAAAATAAATACATACAAAAAATATATAAAGAAAAGCTTGGTTTAATATTTTAACATGGTATATAAAAGTCACAAGCTTCTTGGACACCTATTGCTATGAATATGACTACCAGTTAGTCAAAAGCATGCTTAGGGTCCCATCTGTTAAAGTATTAAACCAGGCTTTTCTTTATATAAATTTTGTATGTATTTATTTTTAATTACATTGTTCCGAGAAAAGTTTTTAAAAGATTGAAATATTTCTTTTGTAAATTAGTTATATTTTTATCTCTATTATATTTATCATTTCTATATTATAATGCCATTTTTTTTGTATCCAAGTTTGTTATAAATATATAGGAATTGTTTTTTAAAATTTATCTTCTTTAATAAAATATTTTATTATAATTTTACTATCATTATCTAATTGAAATTTCTACATATAAATATTTAAATTTATCTTCAAATTCTACTTTTATAAATTTGATACATTATATATTATTATTAAAATCCACCCACCTCTCTCCACTCTATCTAATAATACTGATACACCTAAACACATATATGCTGAAAAGATAGAGTGGAGAGAGGTGGGTGGTGTGAAAGTCTGTGTTCATATACCCTATATTACATATATATAGCCACAGGTATATAACAAGCCTGTGTTTCAGTTATTAAAATCATTATAAATATTATTCAAAGTTCTTTTATTACCATATATTAACTATCATTTACATATCTAGAATAATGTATTATTTTTTTGTTTAATTATTGTTTTTTTTTTTAACTATAATATTTTCTAATTTATTTATAAATATTGATGACATTAACTCACTAATTGCACAATCCACAACACATTCTTTATGTATATTCCAAAATTCATTATTGTATTTAAAAAATAAATTATTATGTATGAATGTTAAACCTTCTTATATAATATTTATGTTTATATCATTTATGTATTAAAGTAAATTTTTTAATAATATTTATATATTTTTAAGTTTTGGAATATTTGGATACATTTTTTTTCTATATCCATTATAAAAATATTTTGGTTTTTAGTCACTTTTATATTAAACAAAGCAAAACTCTCCATACAGTATTGCCATCTTGTGCCAACCAGAGTAATCAATGAATGCCAGAAGGCTTGTGCATAAAATCCCTATCTAATGCCTACTCATCCAAAATCCCTATCTAATGCCTACTCATCCAATATCCCCAGACTAAGTGCAGTGCTCTCAAATCCAAAGCTCCTCACTGACGATGGCCACAAGCCAGAAACTAGTCTGGGGATATTGGATGAGTAGGCATTAGATAGGGATTTTATGCACAAGCCTTCTGGCATTCATTGATTACTCTGGTTAGCACAAGGTGGCAATACTGTATGGAGAGTTTTGCTTTGTTTATAAACAATTATGTGCTAGTATAAGATAGTGATCATGTGATGCTTAATGGTTTGACACTTTTATATTGTTTAATTTGTTTATAATATTATCTATATTTTTTTATAGGAAATTCTTCATATCCTATAATACTTATAATCCATTTATTTAAACATTTACAGAATTTCTGTAAAATAAAATCATTAAAATGAAATAATAATCTCAATGGACCATTATCTTTATGAATTTTAAATTTTGTAAAAAGATACGAGCTTCCATAAGAAGGATACAATAACTTAAACTGATTTATATTTATAAGCTTTCATTTTATTAAGCAATTTTATATACTTGATTTTTATTGTATTTGTAGGATCTTTTAGTATTTTATCATATCCTTCTTTATTTATTTCATATTCTATTCTATTTACATAATTTTACTAATACTAATAACTAATCAACTGCCTTTATCTTCTTTACATATTGTAATTTTTTCAACATTACAAATATTCTTAAAATCTTTACTAAACCATCTACATTTACAGTCAGTATTACTAATTTTCATATGTTTATTTAGTTCTCTTGAGTTATTAGCTAATTTGATATCTGTAATAGTCTTCTTAATACTATCAGTTAGAAATATAAATGATGATTCTCTACTAAATGTCATTATATATTTCCATCAACTAATTGAACTTTTAGGTGTTTTTAGAAAAGTTAACTTTATTACTATTATTATTTAAGTAATATTTACTAAGGCTGTAAACCTCAAGAATATGCGAAGGTAGGACCTCTTGAGGTTTACAGCCTTAGTAAATATTATTTATGTAATCAATGTCATTTAAATAAATTTATAATTACTATTATTATTCCAAATACACAACTGTTTTAATAAAACATAGGTTAGTATAGATCACAATGTTTAGAAAGGGATTCTCTTCTCTTGTTCACCAATTACTGGTCTGATCAATGAGACTAGTACAGAATTGAATTAGTGACTTTAGAAATGTCTATTCTAAAAATTTAAATGCTATTCTAAGCAAATAGGTTATTCTTCAATAGGCAATAATCAGTAGAAAATTTGATATATATATATATGAAGGTCATCCTGACTTATCCATTTTTTTTCTTTTTAAAAGCAAAGTCTATACATATTTTCTAAACATTATAGATTAAGATAATAGGTTGACAAATAGAATTATTTACAATAACATTTGAGCAACTTCTTTAATTTCTTTTTTTTATTTTTTATTTTCTAATATTCTTATGATTTCCCAATCAAACATATGTTCATTGATACTTTAGACACATCTGTCTTCTCTCTAATCATTATGTTCATTTAATTGTTTTCAATAGAGTAATTAGTATCACTAAAATATATGTCTTTCCATATTCCTATAGTATTTGTTTCTATTTTTTCAGCAGTTCAAGTTTTGTAAAGGTTACAATTCTTTGCAATGTACTATGGCTTTGGAAATCTATTCTGTTAATATTGACTGAAATTTGTTTGTCTGGCATCTCTATATAAAACATTAATACAAACATTTTGTACATTTGCTTCAAATATAATAAAATAGATATATCATCTTAGTGAATTTGTTCTAAAATCTGGACCAGAATAATTATTAGTGACAAAGCACTAAAATTTAATTATAAATCTGTTTAAATAAATTTCTAGCACAAGGTAGGTTGCACAATGATTCTGATTATTTAATGCCAGTACTTAGTTTTCTTAAAAGAAAACAACATATAGACAATTTTGCAGACAGTGATAAAATAACTTGAGTTAATTTCATATAATTTTGCAATCTTCAATTAACACTAGTTTAGTACATGTAGAATTCACAGATTTATTGAAATCCTTGGAAACCTCCCAATAAGAAGTGTATAATGATGATCTGATACAAAATAACAAATGTCTTAAACAATGCTATAATAAAATACAACTTAGCAGAAGACATATTGAACAATATTAGTTTTAAGCACTAAAGTTGTGTTTAAAGTTTTTTCAAGTAATGTAAATTAAACTATGAATAAATGAAGACATTTTGTGTACAATCATGAAGCGGAAATTCCTAATCATACAATTTTATTTAGTTCTTCTATTTTTAATGCTATCTGTCTAGATAAAATCTTATAATTCAATTTTCACTCACTTCCCAATTTCTGATTTTACTAAAACTTTGCATTCATATTATTCCCAATGTAATAAATTTTTTAATAATTTACAAAAAAAAAATTAGCAAAAAATTAAAATATTTAATTTTTTATAGGATTTATTTTCAAAAAATAAATCCATCTCATTCCAATAATTCAGTGATATATATGTAAAATTAAAAAGTAGAAAATAAAAAATATAATTTAAAAAAAAATGCTTTTATTCATATAAATGCTAAAAAGTAAAAAATAAATTTTGTTCAGCTTTCAGAAATAAAAGCATGTGACCTATAAAAATTGACAGCAAATGGAACTGAAACTATTTCTAAATATGAGTACTCTATACATACTTATTCATAAAAGTTGAAGAAAATTTTTCACTTCTTAATGCATTTACATGAATAAAACATTTCTTTAAAAATTTTGTTTCATTTAACTAATATTTTGCTACTTTAAATTAACCAAGAACAAGATTTTATTTTGTTAAGTATATTTATAATCTAGAACAATAGTCCTCAATCTTGGTTTGTTATAGAACACTTCTTGAGTACATGCCAGAGGCATCATTTCCAAGAATTCTGATACCATACATCCAACCCCTGACCAAATATCTCAACAATAAGCTATCTAAAGACTTCATCATCACATATCGTTCACCCTCAAATACAAACAGACTTATCAATAATTCCAAGAATATAATCACATCTGAGCTCATTCCTCAGGTCGTGTACAAAATGATCTGCCCACAAGGCAACTGCCAGGCCACATATTATGGTGAGACTAGGACCAACATTGCCAACAGAGTGGCTCAGCACAAATACCTGTACAATAAAACCAAAACCAAACAAGAAGGCAATTCCATCTTTTTTGAGCATGAAAAAACAACAGGCCACAAATTCGAACCTACATCTACCAACATCGTTTGCTGAGAAAGACACAATGCTAAATGCAAGATCAGAAAAGCATTTCATATAGCAAGCAATTCTAAGTCTATTAATAGAAGAGAAGCCTGTTTTGCCCTATCCCGAAAATGGTGTTATAAATTATTTGCATCACTTTGCATAAATTTTCTTTTGTAAAATGCAATTTTAACAACAGCAGCTATTAGTATGAGAGCAAGAAGTCTCTTGAAAGTGCTTAGCTAAAATCAATCAATATTCTTATATTTAAAGTAAATTAATATCTTTATATGTGCATACAGTACACAATACATATATATTAGTTTTTCAAAGAAAATTTTTAATAGAAAAATTATAATAATGCATAGAATATAGAAAAAAATAATTATTCTTAAATAATTTGATTTTTTTGTTTTTTTTACAAGCATATTCAACATTTTTAAATTAGTAAAATTAATAGTCAATGTGAATTTTGATACATTATGTTATTGGACATTGCCTTATAATTAAGAGTATAAAATAATGTGCCTGTCTTAATATTTTATTAAAAGCAAGATTATTAGAAACATTTTGGTCATATTAAACCATGACAGGCGCATGTAAAAATGTCAAAGGGGAGCATGGTCATGAGTATAGGATTGCAGACTACTGATCTAAAATATTAATTTGTGCTCTTAGATGTTATCTTCTTAATGGTAACAGAATGAACCTAAATTTTTCATATATTAAAATCAGAATTTAATGATTTAGTTAAAGTGCTCCTATACTACAAGCTATCTTGAATATTTACTAAAATTTAACTTTTATTGTATTTTTCAATTAAATTAAAATATTACTGTATTTTTATGGTGATATTATTTACATTTACTAAAACTGGCTTAACTAAATATATTACCAATTGTTAATATCAATAAGAGCTCAGTTATGTTTGGGATGTAGTTCTTAAATTGAGATGCTAGAACAAACTGTGTTAAGAGGTGACAAATAATAACAACTAACACAATGTCTATCAAATATTATTGCTTAATTGTAGTACTTATTCTATGGTCTAATTATTTTGTCTTTGGCAGAAAACTAATATTCATTCAAATTTAATAAAATATTTCAACTTTTAAAACAACAAGAATATAGTAAATAATTTTACAAAAACAAAAATATATAATTTTATAAAAGTAAACAAAGAAAATACAATTAAAAATAGTTAATGATTCTTTCTTAGAAAAACATCTGTCATTTATTTACTATTAACCTTTTGTAAATTAAATATTTACTGCTTTTAAAAAAGTTAATTAAAATTTTTCCAACAATCCATTGTAAATATATGAAATAAAATCAGAAAAAACATGCTTAGATTAACCATGTGCTTTTATATGCAATTTCAGAAATAGATCCTCCAAATAAAATAAAATAAAAATATTACTTTCCTATTAACAAATGCCACTTAGTAGAATTCTCTATTCTGTGGACATAAAATTCTGACAATTCTGTCTATATACATATAGCATGACCACAAAAATGATTTCCAATTTTATGAATTTATTTAAATTTTGAAAGAGATTACAAATATTCTTGATATCATTCCATTGTATAACCAAAAATTTTTTAGAATTTATTCAAAAATTTTCAATGAGTCACAATATATATAAATATAATTGAGTTTTGTCCATGATCTGACAAACTATTTATATTATTGTTATGATTGTTTTGTCACTGACTTATTTAGTTCAAAAGAATCAAAATTTAGTGCTTGGTAATGTAAGCATTTAATTTCATCAATATAAAATGGTTTATAGCACCATATCAATTGATAGCCATTGATTACTTAAAACTTTCAGTTCATGATTCTAGAATAGGGTGAAGAGAACTGCTCTTGGAAAAAAATGTGATGGCAATAATTTTTATGATCCCTTTTATAACACAAAAGGCCCTGACTCAATTAAATAGATTAATCTAAACCCACATATATAATTCAAAATAATGTATTACACAATATTATACATAATAATAGCAATAACAATGATAATAACAATCCATTTCAATGTTTATTAATGAGCAAACATATAGAGCTAATAATAGACCAAAAAAAGATTACATCTAACAGTTACTGCAGATCAATAATTGTCAATTTCTTTTTTAAAACATTTACTTAACAAATTAAAATAAAAACAAAATCTTATTTTTACTATTCAGTTTGAGGATTATATATAGGAATATTGTCTACAATTCAAAAGAATTTCCTTCTCCTTTCACTATTTTTTGCAATATCAATACATGACTTTCAAATCTGCTATTAATCAAATTGCTATTTAAATTAACAGATCTAAGTGAGATAGGTTTCTAGAATTTATGCTGAATATTCTGGATTCGCTAATATGTGGAATAGTATCAGAATTCCAAATGAGAGATCAACAATAAAATATAGAAATCACTAACGTTACATGTAGCATAAATATAGTATATAAATTAAAACTATTACCCATTCTTAGAATACATCTTTATATTTTATGTGTTTTCATGATATTATAAAAATATGTGCTATAAATAATCTTACTCCTGGAGAAAATTATTCCCAAGTTTTTAGGAACAATATCTTAGGCAAAGGATTGATACTATATTAAATATAATACAGAGAGCATACCAATAGCTCAAACAAGCTCTTACTTAATAAGTGTGGTATAAGAAAATATTTAAAATCTCTATCCAGAACACTCCCATCTCCAGACCAACTGGTTTCGAGCTTATGGCTCACATCAGTGGAGAGCTAGAATATTCGGACACTAGACCTAAAATATCAACTCAAAAACCAGCACTTATTTCATACGTAATATTTAAATAGAAACTCTGAAATTTTCTGACATGAAAATGTCTTTAAATCCAGCTATCTAACTTAAATAGCTATATGGGACTCAACTAAATTCAGATCTACTATATTTTAATAGCCTCAGTATAGCCAAAGTCTTAAAGGTAAAATTATAATAATCAAAAAAGCGTCATATATAATGTGACATTACTTTTATAAGCTTGTATTTGCAAAAATGCAATACAGAGAGCGTACCAATAGCTCAAACAAGCTCTTAATTAATAAGTGCGGTTACGTTATATATGACTTGCTTTTTTGATTATTACAGTAAATATATATACTTTTGTAATATTACTTAGTAAAAAAATTATAATTTTATATTAGTCAGTATTTATAATCATATCAATCCTAATACACTACTATAGACTTTTTATGTTAAAGTATATTTTCACTTTGCAGAAAATAGTGTAAATCAAAAATAAAGATTGCAAAAAAAGTAGGACTTATGTAGGAAGTTTAAATATATAATCAAATGGTTTTATTGTTCAGGAGTTCATAAGAAATTTGAATACTAAAATTGACAGAACTGGGCATGATTTATGGACCTTAAGTGCCAGTCTGCCATTTAACATTGCACCAAACTACACAAGGCAGTAAAGCATGACACATCCTTTAAATGCTTTACTCAAATTTATGTAAATAATATTAGTTATTTCTGCTGTCTAAAATTTTATACAATTACATACCAATTATGATTAAGTTTACATTGACTGATTTACCTGCCTCAAATCCATGTTATTACTTAGAATGCCATTTGAAAAAATGAGTAGTTAAACATTTAAGAATGAATTTATCAAAAATTTTAGCAACATCACAAAAAAGATATGAGTTTATAATTATCTATTTTCCTTTTAGATCCCTTTTTATAAAAGGATAAGTCTTAAATTGAATAGATATATCAAATATATATTTTAATATGGGAGTCAATGACCATGTAGATCCCATTACAGATAAATGCACACTACCCATTCCACAATCTTTTTAAGTTGTGCAATAGATGTAATAATTGTCTCTGCAGATATCAATTTCATTATACTTTAAAGTTTCACTGTTAATATTAATTAGTGTTTTGTGGCTGATATTAATATTGCTATTAATAAAAATATCATCTTCCAAATTGGGATTCAATAGTTATGAAAATAATTGACTACTATCTGCAATTTGTAAAGTATCATTTTTGGATATGAGAAAATTTAATACTCTTTTAGATTTTTTGTCAAATTATTTTCAATCCTCTTTAAATAAGTCTGAAAATCTTTATCAATATTTTTGAATTTGTCAAAATTATACCAATCTAATAAGGAACCAGTAGTTTTAAAATCTTTATAAAATTTTGAGATTAATGCCTTGAATAAGAATCAAAAAACCAAACTGAATACTTACTATGAATTTTTGAAAGTTCTATAAGTTCAATTCTATTCTAGAAATTGTCAGCTGCTGCAGCTGAAACATAAGTATACTTGTACAGTTATCAGATTGCAAGATTTTTTGACTAATCTACATTACAGTGGGATTCAGAAAGGAGTTTGTTGTAACTAAAAAAATATTTTTTTGAAACTCTTTGGAAATTTAGAGGAACTGAGCAAGTCAAATTCCTAATAATCATTTGTATGCTTTTATTATTGCAGCTATTATTACTATATGATTATCATATGATAAATGAACATGGATGGGCTACTACTAATGTGTATTAGCCAGTGTGGTGAGATTATAGGCTTTTTACATCAGAATTTAAATCCAAAAAATGCCATGGACTTTCTTCTCACTTTCCTAACAGTTCTTAACTGAATTATCTGTTTCAATGAAAGAAAATGAATGTATGTGTAATATTTTTATTAGATATTCACAATCATGGCCAAGTAAATTATAATTATTTCCAGGAACCTGTAAAGTCATTAAGTAAGGGAGTGAATACCAGCCAAAGAAAGCAGGTGCTAAGATTCTATTGACTACAAAATCAAACTACACATGATGATGACCTTTCATTTAGTTACTTACAACTGAACATCAATTTAAAATGGAAAATGATTATGTAAATTGAAAGAACTGTCAAATATTAAATGGGATGCTATTTGGACTTCGTAAAGTTAGAAGAAAAGTTGAAGAAAATTGATTTGAAAAGTGGATATGCACTTTATTCATCATCATCATCATCATTGTCAACCATTATCAATACACTGCAGGATGAAGGTCTCTCCAAGTTCAATCCATCTTCTTCAATCTCTAGCCTATCTACTCCAAATCATCTCTACACACTTTGTTATTTCATCCATCCATCTCACATGTGGTCTCTTCCTGGGTCTTTTATAATCCCTTGGAATCCAGTTTGAGATTTCAATTGTCCATTTAGTATCATATCTTCTAGCAATATGTCCAGCCTAACTTCACTTCAGTCTTAATTCTTTCAATGATGTCAGTAATACCTGTTTGTTCTCTTACCGATATGTTGCATTTTCGATCTTTTCTTGTTACTCTTATTATACATCTCTCTATACTTCTTACTTCTTTTAGTGGTCTAAAGTCTCTGAATTGCTCTTTAAGTGTCCAAGTCTCAGATCCATAAATAAGAACTGGTAAAATACATTTATTAAAAATCTTCCTTTTCAAACACATAAGCATATTTTCTTTTAGTATCAAGTTATTTCTACCAAAAGCACTCCAAGTTTAATTCTATGATTAATTTCATCCATTATGTTTTCATCTGTAATAATAATATGATCAAGATATCTGTAATTGTTAGCTTCTTCTAACCCATCATAATGAATCTTTATTTTCATCTTTTGAGAAAATCCATTGAACATAAGTAATGTCTTTTTAATGTTTACCTCTAGTCCTACTTTCTTACATTCAACAGAAAACTCCTGCAACATTTCCTGAAGCTCTAAAGCATTGTTTGCAAAAATAACTACATCGTCTGCAAAATCCAAATGACTTAAATAATCTCCATTTACTTTAATTCCTTTAGTTTCTCATTTTAATCCACAAAATATTTCTTGCAGCACTACTGTAAAAAGTTTTGAGGCTATGGAGTTACCTTGTGTTACACCCTTCTCAATGTTAACTTTCCTAGTATCACTACGTAATCTAATTGTTGCTGCTGATTTTTATAAATATTCTTCAGAATATGACATTATCCTGGGTCTATATCTTTATGATCCAATGCTTTAAACACTGAAGAAATGTTTATAGAATTGAATGCTTTTTCGTAAACTAACAAATCCAAAGCATAATGGCAATTTATATTAATTGGTCCTTTCTATAACTTCTCTCAATACTTGGATATGATCTAGTGTACTAAAACCACTTTTAAATCCAGCTTGTTCTCTTGGTTGGTTGAAATCCAATATTTTCTATAGATGAGTTGTAATTATCTTGGTAAAATTTTTGTATAAAACTGATAAAAAGCTGATAGGTCTGTAATTTCTAATATCTTCTTTATCACCTTTTTTAAATATTAATATTAATACTGTATTCTTTCAATCATTTAGTACATCTTTATCATTTAAATATTTGGTATATAACTTTGCCAAAATTCTTTCTATTTCTTCACATATATGAACATTAAATATTGAAACATAGGTATAGGATTCATTATACAAAAAAAATGGAAGAACAAAATTGTGTTAATTGATGAATATAAGACAGAGTGAAAGATTAATTATTCAAGGTAATGGAACATATCCAATGCAGATAATTGAGGTTTATGCCATAACTGATTTTCATTGTACAAAATGTTTTTAATCATTACAAATAACATTTTTTACAATTATCATGGTAGACTTTAATGCTAGGAGGAATGATTAAAAGATAAAAATATTGTTGGTAAATTTGCTATAGTGACAGAAATGGGAGGGCACGGGCTAATGAAATTTGCAGAAAAAGACAAATTGTATTATGAATTCTTTGTTTAAAAAAAAATGCTAAATGGAAATAGATGTGGAAGAATTGAATTGTATGATGATTAACAAAAAATATGACTTTTATACAAAAAGTGATCACCGATTAGGGAAAGTTAAAGATAAGTACAAAAGAAATGAAAAGTTTTTTTAAAAAATAATATTCACAGTTGATATCCCTAATCTTTATAAACATTATAGTGAATTCAAATTAAAACTTGCTAATCATTGAAAATAATTACAAAATTTGACTATAATTCAAATTTAACAGATAAATAAGTAGATAACTGATACTCTACTAAAAATAGCACCAAAGGTACCTGATACAAAAAATTAATTAATTCATCAATAAATTTTCAACAATGACAAGTGAATGTATGAAGAAAAAAAAAGGAATATATAAATATTTAAAAATGATCATTCAAAAAGAATTGAATATCTCAAGTATTGTAAAATTGTACATTAAAAAGTAAATTATTATATAAGAAAATGTAATGATGAATTGGTAAGGAACTATTACTAAAAAGAAAAAGGACATCATGTTACAATTAATATATTTTCTGAATTGCTAAGAATTTCAAATGAATAGGTGAAATGATGGCAAAATTATATATATATGTCCAAAAAAAAAAAATGAAATAAGGATATTTAAGATAAATAATAAAGAAAATATTAGAAATTACAGACTACACATCAGTTCTATTCAAATTCTTTATCAAGATAGTTGCAATATGTCTATAATAAATTTTGGAATCAAATAACAATCATAAGAATAAGGAGAATTTAAAAATAATTTTAGCACAAATAATAATATTAAGTATAGAGAAAAGTTATAAAATGAACCAATGAAGCTTTTGATTTGTAGATTATGAAAAGGCATTTAATTCTAAAAGTATTTCCACAATATTTAAATCTTGGATCTATAAAATGTCACATTCTACAAAATATTTATCAAAGTGCAACAGCAGGGATTAAAAAAATAAGATTTTTTTAAGCTCCAAATTTGTTACATAGTTTTACAATAAGTATTTTGTAGATTAAAGAAGAAAGCTAAGGCAGTAAAAATAAATGAAGAAAGTCATCTAAAATTTGCAGATGATGTGACTGTTTTCACAAATAATGATTCAGAGTTTCAGAAATGTTGCAATAGTTATTAAATAAACGTAAAACAGTAATATTAAAATTAAATGCTAAAAAAAGCTAAAGTAATGTACAATGAATTTTTTCAGAAGAAAATAAAGATAGAAACATGAATTGGAGTAAGTTAATAACTACAAATACCTTGGTTAGATTATTAATACAGGTGAAAACATAATGAATGAAATTAATTATAGAATAAAACTTGGAAAGAGTGCTTTTGGTAGAAATAATATTTTTAAAAATATATATGCCTATGTACTTGAAAAAAAGTTTTTAATATACATATTTTATTGGTTCTTACTTATAGATCTAAATCTTGGTCACTTAACAGAAGAATAATACATACACTTTAAACCATTCAATGAAATATGAAAAGATGCATGTTGGAAAATACAAAAGTGATTAAAAGCAAAATATATGAAAATACAAACAGGTATCATTGACATCAATGAAAGAATTAAGAGACAGAAATGGAGCTGGACAGTGCATATTCATAGATGGACAGATGAAGTCTTAAACTGGATCCAATAGATTGTAAAAATATATATATATAGAAAAAAATCAAATGTGAGATGGACAGATGAAACAAGAAAATTTTACAAATATGATGTGGAGAAGAGAGGTTATGGATTGAAGAAACTACATTAAACTTGAAGGCTTCATCTCTGAAATGAATTGATAATGGTTAAAAATGTAGATGAATGATAATGGAATATACAGTCAATATTTCAGAATGGGATCATCTTCTTTAATAAGAGATTAAATAGAATTAATACAATTTAAATTAAATGAAAAAATAGTAAAATTAATTCCAACACATTTTTATAGCCATTATGAATAACATTAATTTGCTTAAAATTTAGCATATTTGCATAATATAACAGTTTTGATGATTTTAGAATCACCACAATCAACCCTTTAAATGTCATAAAGTAATAATTAAACTGTAAAATATTCAAGGTAGTTAATAGATATTACCAATAATCAAACTTTCATATCCTACATAAATTTAAATCCAAATACATTCAACATTTGTATTCAAGACAAATAATGAACATTTGTAAGTAGATTTTAAAATAATAACCACTTCTTTTATTAGTCAAATTAATCATTCTATCATATCTAAAAACTTTGTAATGATTATCAAATAATTAGCAGTCAAAAGATATCCTCAACAAGTCATATTTCAGTTATAAAAATTATTTCATAATTTGTCAATAAGACATCTTCATAGTTCCCCAATCTCTTGAGTTTTGAAAATAACAATTAAGTGCTTTATTCCTTTTAAATATTGTGAAATGTTGAAACAGTAAGATTCGCATTCGAATCTTAAGTTTCACCTTCTCTATCGTCTCACACCCACCACTCTATCCTATCCAAATTTAAACTTTTTCGGTACAGAAATGTGTGTGTAGCAATATTAAAAATGAATAAATATACATAAAATCCACCATAAACACACACACGTTTCGATAACAAATTTAAAGCAATAGATAAAAATAATTAATGTAATTTGTATTTTTTTTAGTATATAAAAATATATAATTTTAACCATTTATTTTAAATTATAAAGTTTGTTATTTATTGCTTTGTTTAAATTTCATTTAATAATAATTTTAGAAATCTGATTGTAATATTTAATTATAAGTAAAAATAATCGTATGTTCCCTTTTGTAAATGAAATTTTAAAAATAACGGTCGGTGAAAGATAATAGATTAATTAAAAAAAAAATTCCCTAAAATCTAATTACAAAAATGTAAATGTAAAATTAAATGTGAACAATAGAAATGCAGCTTTCTAGATAAATTAAACTTACAAGAATGTATTAATTATCCTCGGGGCAAATGAGTAGATCCAAAAATAAAATATAACAAAAGTAAAAAGATAAGATCAAGAAAGGAGGACATTTTGAACTTTCAGTTATACTTTAGCTGTGCTCTCGATCAGTTGAGAGTCTCCAGATATATATATTATTCACCTACCCCAGTATGTTCGAGTAGAAAGTGCCAAAGACTATTCTCCTTGGAGATGGTCGATCGTATGCCGTGAACCTACACATGTGCCCTCCACAAAATCAACCAAAAGGATCTGCTGTCCCAAACAATTAGAAAGCTGCTGCTGCTGTTAAATAAATAAATCATAAAAATGCTGGAAAGAACTGCTACTTCTGAAATCATGAACAATTTGCGACTGACTACTGAATTTGAAAACTTCTTATAAAACAGGTACCTGTACTACTACCCAAGCTCTAAAATACTCTAAATCAGTGTTTCCCAACCTTTTTTGGCTCATGTACCACTTGGTAGTACATCACGCTAAATTGTACCACTTTGTAAAAATGATTGTATTTCGTGAAATTTGTTATTGCGAGTGTGTTATTTTATTTGCATTATAAATATTATAGGGTGACCATGTATGTATTCATATCTCATAATGAGACAAATTACATTGAAACATGCCTAAACATCATGCCAGATTATAAACTCACTGAAATTATAAATGCACTATAACATATTTATATGTATGTGTTTGTTCAAAGTTTCATATTTTTTCCAAAATAATTTATTAAAGATTACATTTTTACATTAAAGGTTATTTGGTACATATTTTGTTCAAAGTGTTTTCTCATTCCTTCATTTGGTTTTCCCGAATTTAAGTCTGTTTTCTCTTTTTTGGAGCATCTTGCTATTGGTTGGGCCATGGAGAGGATAAATCCAGCATGTCCCAAGTATTGGTAAAAATAACCTCAGGGGTATCAGGCTATCTCTTGTTCTTGTTTTCTTTATATTGTTCAGCATGAAGTTAATAGGATTAAAATTTTGATGATTAAATACTAGCTTACATCTAGTAATCCACAATAGATGATCAAGAATTAAGAGACTCTAATTTCTGGGTATGATCCTTTTCTGATACATTCTTTCAAATTAAATAATTTAGATTGATTTGCCTTGATCCGACTCATTCTTTATCTACTATTTTGTCATGATTTTGTTTACTAACTAATAAATGGTTTTAATAAAAACACAACATTATAAAAAACCAATTAGTATATTTTCTTATCATAATCAAATATGTTTATAAAATAAATTTAATGAGATCTTTGTGCTTGTTTCGAACAACATAATTTTTTGAAATTTGGTTTAAAAGATGTGAGGTATACCCTTAACTCTACAGCTGCATTCAATCTGTTTCGATACTTACTTTTTTAAAAAAATATAGGAAGAAAAAGCTCTTCCTATTAATTCCGTACTAGTAAATGGTAATAATAATTTAAGAGCTTTCTCAGAAAGTTGTTCATATTCTTTAATGTTTAACCAAAAATTAATTAGATTGTGTTGTTTGAATTCTACTTGTAAAGTTCTGTCACATGATAATTCTATTAAATTTTCTTTATCCTTTATTGATAATGATGTAGCTTTTCTAAATTTTCTGCATAGAAGGGGTTTGAAATCAAATTATCATTTGTGTTTTCGGGTTTTGGAAAATATTTCATGAAAGACGTTTTTAATCCTGTTAAATGTGCTATTATATTTTCTCGTATATCATAAGACAGACTAACCTTATTTTCAAACAAAAAAATATGTATAGTTTCGTATACTTCCAGTTGATTGTTTTCAATACTTATATATATTACTGTTTCCAAAAATCTAATTTCTTAATCATACTTTAAATTTTATCATTAACATTAAAGATTGTTATCGACTGTACATATAAACAACTTTATAATATTATTAATTAAATAATTTTTATGAATTATAGGGGAAAACGTTTCTATATTTTTATGATTTAATTTTTTTTTTTATGTCCGCCATTATTGATTATTTTTCGTGTACCACCAACCAATGATTCACGTACCACCAGTGGTATGCGTACCACAGGTTGGGAAACACTGCACTGCTCTAAATTAATAATCATGCTATAGCTCATTCTCTATATAACTTGTCAACTATAACTTGTAAAACTATAATTTGTAAAACAGAATTTAATTAATTCCTTCTGTAAATTTCTTTAATAATCTAGCTTGCCTAATTCTATACTTCTTGGGTACGTATTTCTAAAATTTACATTTTATTATCTAATTATAGCATGCTCATAATTTTCTAAATATAAATCCATGATTGCTTGAAACAGTGGATGCGTGTCAAATCCTCAATATTTACTTCCATAAATTACTTAATATTTTCATATAAATCGACATGCATTCAATGCTTCATTTATTGTAATGCAGGGGTCTACTACTTAGCAAATGGCTGATATATCAGTTATTAATATTCCCCTAGTTTACCTATTGTTTTTATATTTTATTAAAATTTAATTAATAATTCCGTAAATTGCATTTCTTTGAGAGTCATAAACGTTCTTTATTAAATGTTGATGATGTAGGGCCGAGTTATAAAATATATTAAATCTTAGCAGAATAGTCTATACATTATACATGTGTTATGTTTTAGAGACGTGATGACCTATTATTATAAGCCTTGGATACCCGGGATTCTTTAGGATTGAAATTAATTCCAGTCGTCCTAAGCAAGCGGACATAATAAATGCTCCCGTAGGGCTTGATGACAGTGACGCAGTTAGGAGGTAATCGTGGCACGAACCATTTGCCCCTAATTATGCTTATGAGACACCTTACCTTTTGTGCCTATGGCAAATGCCAGTCCGTTGTTTTAACCTCATTCACGGCTTCGCAGTTTGAATATACTGCAACCTCCATATCACCTTTCTAGATGTACGTGTTTCTTCTTATTAACTTTATTATTCAATGTATAACTCCGTCTTTGCATTAGTGACATAACTCACTCTCAAATAAATCTCTGTCCATAGTAATTTTGAAATATCTTATTTAATTAAATAAATATAGGTCCGCTGTTATTATAATAAATCCTCATTTAGACTCTTGCATTGCAAAGGGATAATTCCCCGAAGGCATGCTCTTGAAATACTTGCTCGAGAATTTTAGGTAGCTAGATTATGTCATCCAAATAAATGTATTTCTCGATAAAATATAACAGTATCGGAAAATCCCGCTACTGAGATTTAAATAATCAAATGTTATTATTTAAATGATTTATTACAAACTATTCTAAATAAATAATTTTAAACTATATGTCTGCCGTTACATCTTTATTTATTTGATACCCATTACATATAATATTTTCTCGATTCTGTAAAATATAAATATTTAATATTAGTGTTATTATTATTAGCTAACTCGAAAATAAATTATTGAATCTCTTGCATCTCCCTGATCACCGTGCCTAAGGAAATATTTACTAATGTAGCATCAGAGGCGTTGTTTCGTAGATTGTATTGTGGAACCGATAAATTGTTCGAACTTAGTACTACAGGTGGCTTCACTACCTAGATGGTGCTGCAGTTCTGTGTGGTGGTCGAATTTTGCACTATGTTAACGAACCAGATGAATCTGACCATTACATAGTAGATGGGCTAACTTTTAAAACAATTAGCATTTATATGTTCAATTAGCTTTCCAAAGAAAGGCAATATAACCATGTTTTCTAGACATAAATTCATATAATTCATTTCATTACTAGAAGACTAAAATACTGGAACATAAAAGTATATTTTGATATAGTAGACAAGGTCAAATAAACTTTTAATTCACTTTCTCAGAAAATTTTTAATCTCTTCCATTAAAATAGTTGGACAAAATCTAGTAATAAAATATTTTTTGAAATGAACAGTTTTGAATGTGTTATTAACATGCCAATCACTGAACTGACTTGTTTTTATTTTTGCTTAACATAGTTTTTATTTTTATAAGATACTATAATAAAATCTTAATTTAAATCTTCAGAATTATTCAACTCTTCAGTTATAACAAGAGTGTCTAACCTTTTAGCATCTCTGGACCATATTAAAAAAAGGAAAGGTTGTTTTGGGCCACACACTTTAGATAAACATTTCCAAAAGCTCACAAACAAAAAAGGTCCATGCATAATTTTTGTGACATCCACCACCATAGATAAAAAAAAAAAGTCCTTAAATAATAATCAGAATTACGCAACCTATTCAAGTCTTTTAAAATCATCAAGCAATTTCCAAGTTTGATCACTAATATACAAAATATTCATGTCCAAGTAATAAAACATCATTGATGTTTTATATAATATTGTAATTATAAAAATAAGAGGGCAAACAGATAATTAGTTGGATAGTTGAGTTTGTATATGTATTTTTATTTTAATCACATTGCCACAAATAATCACAAAAATGTATATATTTTAAATAAGTTTATGAGTTTGTATTGGACTATATTCTTTGTTCATCCTGCAGATTGGCTACCTCTGATTTACACCATTTATATTACTTTCACAAAGAGGATAGTTCCATAGCAATTTGGCAAATAAAACTCTCTCTTTTAGCACTTAGCATAAAACTCTCTCATCTTTCTAAGCAAATTATGTTTATAAGGAAGTTGAGCAGAGTTTCTAATTAGGGGGAACTAATAATTTTATTATTATTATTTGTGAGTAATGTTATTGGTTTTCTTAGATTTTTTTTTGTCTAGATAAAATATAATAATTATTTCCTAAAGAAATGTATTCAGCATTTATTCAAAATGCTAGAATAATTTGTATTATAATTTATATAATTTTTTAAAATTAAACATTCATTTTTTGATTTGTCTCCCTCAATTTTTTTTTGTATATTATTTTAATTCCTCATTCATATCCTCTCAGTTTTAAGTATTTGTTATAGATTTACCATTCAATCAGCAATTAATTGTAAATCATCTGTTTTCAATTAATACATGTAACTTTTTTACACAACATTAAATTCATTACAAAATTTATATATATAAACTATTTTGCATATTCCACATATTCTTTTTAAATTTATTGTCAGTAAAAGATAAAGCTGATAATGATTCCATTTTGTCTTCTTTATTTTCACTATGGTCAAATAAAAAGTTACCCATCCAGTTATATCACACTAAGAAGAAGAGTAATATTTTTCTAGGCATGTAGTATGATTTTTTTTTTTGCTACAATGCTCCTAACAAATTCTTTTTTGCTTCACAAACAACAATTTATCACAGCGAGCACATGCAGTTCCCTTCCATGATTTACTTCAACAATCTCTGTTAAAAATAGTAAATATTTTACTAAATCTAGTCCACTAGAGGGAGCCTGGGACTCCAGTTCACGCTGTTACAGGCTCCCAGTTTTATTCACCAAAGTTATAGCCTAGTTTTGAATTCATAGAAGAAAAGTTTACTAAGATGTAAGTGAATACTTGTTTTATTGCTTTTCAATCTTTACAAAAAATTTTAAAGCCGTTTTCATTCAAGAATAATTGAAATTACCTATCGTTCCGTTTTATGCAAACAGCTGTCATTAGAAATAGGCAAATGCTAGGTTAAGTAATTCTTAGAATCATTAAAATAACATAAATCTTTGAAAAATAGTTTTAAATGAAACCAAATAATTCTAAAAAGAATATAGACACGAGAAATCCTAATTTTATTGATTGAATAAAAAGAGAAAACATTTGGATATTAAATCTCATTGAAAATGTTGAAAATAAAAATGTTAACAAAAATAGTTTTAAGAACTTTATCTTTGCATAAGATCTTAATAATGTTAAACAAGTTTCTGTGGCTGAAAACCAGTCAGGGAAGACAAAAAACAGCCTAAGGAACATTATAGATACAAAAATTAATCATAAAACTAAGAAAGAAATCCTAGTGTTAAATTGTTTATAGGAATAAAGTTATGATATCGTTGTGTTGAACAGGTCGAATAAATTATTTTGAATTTTAATTCAATCTCAATTTTAGAATTGAACATTATAGATTATGAAAACTATCTTCCTGCACAAAAATCAAGTTCCTCCGATGATCACAACAGAAGTTATTAGTCCATTTCCGGTGTGATTGGGGCACAATAAAAAATAAAAATTCAAATCAACACAGCACAGAATTACAACGAAATGATTCCTCAGCAAAAAAACAAACAATGATTTAAAGACAAAATTAGTACAAATGATGTTTTAGACCTAAACAGAGACATTGAACCTAGAATTCAATCCAAAGAAGCAGAATCCAATTAGTATCAACAAATAAGAAACCTAGTGAACCCTGAAGGACTTTATAGTTGGGTGGATTGAACAGGTATTGTGAACATTTGCAGACACAGGAGGTTGGTAATGATTACAAACAGACTTCAAGCTCTATTGACCTCAGTGTGTAAGGTAATATGGACAAATGGTGTGTATTCATGGTGTGCAAGTAAAGCTGGCTTGATTCCAGACTACAATGAATCCAACTGTTGCATTGGTGGGCACAGGTCTGCACTCCTATTCTTTTCTTCAGGTGTGATAGTGGTGATCATAAGGGGCTTGGTATATTTGTGAGGGCAGTTGGCGATCATTTCCAGGCCCAGGGATACCTACTGGGTGGGTGAAAGTCACTGCCCTCCATTGAACTTTGCCCAGAGAGGCTGCTGCACTCCCTTGATGTATTGTTTATTAGGACAGTGTTGATTTGAGCTCATTATTATTTCCTTAGTTAACTTTAAAATTTGAGCGTTTGTAAGGTGGTTGGTCTGATTTGGGCCGGCCACCACCAATTTTTGTAACTTTGATGGAGTCTTTGCTGTAATAATTTTGTGGGCATAGGTCTGCACTTCTCTTTTCTTCCTTGGGGGTGGTGGCGATCATTAGGGGGCTGGTTTATTTATTGCCACTACTTGGAAAACCTGCCGTGAGGGTACCTGGTCAATGTCTCAGCACCATTTCTGCTCTGGTCGGCTGCTGTGCCCACTTGATAGGTTGGTTTTGGGCAGTGCAGATCTGTGCTCACTATGTATTAGTTTTTCTTAGTTGGCTTTCCAATTCTGGGCAGGTAGACCAAATGTGATCCCTGCACATTTAGACTGTTAATTGGGAGACAGGGGTGTCTAGAATGGTCTTGACATGGCTCGGTTGGGGGTCAAGAATTTATTGTTTAATGGACTTGAACCTTGGACCTCGCTGCCTGTTGTGGTGGTTGGCACAATGCTGGACTTGTCCACCTATTCAGCTGAAGCATTTGGGTCTTCACTTTGGGGCCTCAGGGGTGGGATCATTGGGTGATGGATAGCTTCTCAGCAGCTGGGCCATGTAGATCCATGTATAAATACTCATGTTCAGGTACATGTTAATCAACATTATAGCAATCCTTTTATGGATATAATTGTTATCAAGCATATGTACTTTATATAATCAATAATTGTTTTACCTTGTTTGTTACATTGAACACTTTGTAATTCTCAATGGGTAAGTGTACCCAAAAATTTTTGTAACCCTTTTACTAATAAAGGTTACTTTTGAAAGTATTTTACTAAATCTAATAATCCAAGAAGTCTCAATAAATAAACTAAAACTTCCTGAGTATAACTATAAATGGAACTTAATAAATCAAAAATAATATAACACTGAAAATAAAATGACTTGTTGAGCAGGCTTAAAAAAAAAAGACCTCCCAATATTTATTTGGAAAACAATTAACAGAGAAAAATACAAATAAAACACAAAGATAGCATAAAATGTGCATGGGAAATACAGAAATATTTTTATGAAAATGAGAAACAATGTAATTAAAAAAGGAAAAACAATGTACTGTAATTCAAAAGTTACATAAGTCTGGGTCTTTCAGCATACACGTGTATTATGCCTCAATTTTAATTTAAATTTTTTAAAAGTGTAGTTTAATAAAAATTATTCAATTTGATTATAGATTAATTAGTCTCTTTTTAAAGAAACATTCAAATAATTTTATCTTAACTTCTAGAGAGAGATTGATTTTAAAATAAAGCTCTTATGTTTAAAGAAAACTGATTAATGAAATGAATACTTCATATATATACACGAGAAAAAGCATTACAACCAAACAAGTATTAAACTGTTTTTTTTTTATCCCCAATTTTCTTTAGATTATTTAATTATTGTTTTATTTTATGAGCAATTGAAAAGAGAAAGGGAAAGAAAAAAAATGACCTTAGTAGTAAACTTCATTTCATTTTGAAACACTTCAAATGAATTTTATAATAACAAACATTTATTTATAAATACATGACAAATAATATTTTATAGGTACTTGAGAATTTACTGGTTTAGGAAGGACAGAAGTGGCTTTTTGTTAAATTATACACTTTCAAGAGCATACGTAACTGTCTGAACGCAAGACAATTTTATAATATTTCCAGTTTATTTGTTAATTTTTTTTTCATTAACTGAAATTATTTTACCAGTAAAATACACAAGTACGTTATTTTTTTTAATAAATGCTAAGCATTGTTTTTTTATAAGTTTATTATTGCTTGAGAAATGACTAAATCGTCATGGAAGAACAGATAATACTTTAATTACAGTACTTTTTTTTTTTGTAATTTTTGAAAATTATCTATTTATTACAATAGCGGTATTTGGGAAAAATATGTGGATATGATATGGCTATAATAAACATCTATTAATAACGATTAATTTCCAACTATGGTGGGGTTTTTTTTTTTTAAGATTAGTAAATGTATTCTCTTTACAAATTTTTCTGTCTATCTGTATCAGGGTTGGGTCACTAGAACTACAGATGATGCTTTTTCAAAAATAAAATTGTCTTTCTTTAAAATAACACTACACCCCCCCTGGAAATATTAAATTCTGTTGCTTCTCGTTTTCAGCCATTTTGTTTTAGACATTTGCTGTATGACCCTGAAAACGTATGATTTAACAAAAATCTAGTCCCTTTCTAAACAGTTAAATTCCCAAGTATCTTCTCTCAGTTCTTTTACATTGGATCATTTCAAAATTACTAATTATAAAAATAAAAAAAATGTAAGAAAAGTCAAGGCACCTTTCCCCCAGTCCACTTTTTGATTAGATGTTTTGACCTAAATTTTAGTAAAACTAAATATGAAAAAAATACTCAAGCTGTAATATCATGATTTAAAATTATTTTAAAAATTAGAATGCATTATTCATATATTTATACTTAAAATATTATCTTGACAATAAAAGACTATAATTGGTCATCATATTTCCAACCATTATTGATCCACACTGCAGGATGGTCTTTCTTTGATCCTTATCTATCTTCTCTACATACCTAACAAACTATCTTATTTTATCAATTCCTACATCTGACTTCTTTCTAGATCTTTTACAATCTCTTAGGATTCAATTTAAAATTTTAATTATTCATCTATTATCATTTCTTACAACAATATGTCCAGCTGAGCTCCATTTCAATTTAATTCTTTCAATGATATTGCTTATCTGCATTTGATCTCATTATTATTCCTTATTATACATCTCTCCACACTTTGTTGATTTGTTCTTCTGTTAATCTCAAAGTCTCAGATCCATAGGTAAAATCTGGTAAAACATATCTATTAAAAATCTTTCTATTCAAAAACATAGGCATATTTCCTTTTAATATTAAGTAATCCAGCAAAAGAGCTCCATCCAAATTTAGTTTCATCAACTATATTTCCATCTATAATAATAATCTGATCAAGGTTTTTGTAGTTGTTAACCTCTAATTCATAATTATCAATTTTTATTTTCTTCATTTAAAAAAAAAACCATTGAATATTTATCTCTAGTTCTACATTCTTACTTTCATCTGATAACCCTTTCAATCATTGCCTGAAACTGCAGAATTATTTGCAAAATCAACCATATTATCTATAAAATATAGATGTCATATACATTTCCATTTATTTTTACTCCACTAAGTTCTCATTGTAACCCACAAAAAACTTCTTGTGAAACTACTGTAAAAGTTTTGGATATGGAATCATTCTTCTCACTATGAATCCTTTTAGTATCACCATGCATTTTAATTATTGCAAATGCATTTTGATAAATACTCTTAATATTTTCAGTATATGACAATATTCTCCCTCTATATTTTGATGAACCAATGTTTTAACCGCTACTGAAAAGCTTATAAAATCAAATGTTTTTTCATAATCTACAAATCCAAAGTATAATGAACACTCATATTCATTGGTCCTTTCTGTAACTTTTTCAATACTTGGATGATGATCCAGTATTCTAAAACAACTTTTAAATATAGCTTGTTCTTTAGGATATTTAGAATTCAAAGTTGCACTGTATAAGTTGTAACTATTTTGGCAATAATTTTGTACACAACTGATAAAAGAATGATAAATTTGTAATTCTTAAAGACTTTATTTTCATCATTCTGAAATATCAATATCTCTACCATCTTTACCATTTAGACATCTAGTATATAGCTTTACCAATATATTGATTTTCTATTTCTTCTCCTTTACTGTATTAATTCTTTTTTTGTACCATTTTACAAAATTTCTAGTTAATATGGATCATTTTTATACTTTTTCATATTTCTTCTTTTCTAATATATTATTTTGTCAGTGGAATATTTGTTGGTAAAATATTTTTTTAATACCAGCTGTCTTCTTTGCTCTTTTTAATAGAATAGCAGTTATCATTTTGTTGATTTCAATTAAGTTTGAACCACGTTCAAAATTTTGTTAATATTTTAAAACAATTTGCAAGTTCTAATTTAAAATCAATGGAATATTTCTGAAGATTTAGAATATACTTTTATTCTTCTCCTTTAAAAAGTAGAGAAAATTGAGAACATTCTGATGAAGATTCCTGGACAGTCAAAACTGTCAGGAAAATAAAAAAAATTGCATTAATTTTTTTTTTTTTCGCATTCAGGTGTATATAAGAGAAGTTATTATAAGTAATATAAATGAATTAATAAAATAGGCAAAACTCTCTATACATATTGCCACTCAATGCAAACCAGAGTAATCAATGGATGCCAGAAGGCTTGTGCATAAAATTCCCATGTAATGCCTACTCATCCAATATCCCCAGACTAGTTTCTGACTTGTGGCCTTTGTCAGTGAGGAACCTTGGATCTGAGAGCACTGCATCTAGATCTTAGGATCTAATGCAACCCTCCAGCAGCCGCCTTTTATCTCTACTTAACTACAAAACTATGAGTCTAAAATTGAATACACTATAATATTTTCAATCCAAGCTCATTAACTTATATAGTCATATAGGTCTGAACTATGTACATAAAGATTTGGAATATCAACTACATATCTTACATCTCATTAAAAGATTATCACTTCTTTTTATATCATTACAAACATTACTATTTTGAAATTATATTTTCTGAGACTGAAATACAATCTAATTCTGCTTTAACTCCATTTGGATGCTTCCATATCTATAAAGCATTTTTCTCGAAGAAAGAATTCACAATATAGTTTTTGCAAAAGCTATATCTATGCTCTCTCATTTCGATCACCAACCAAATTTACTCATAGCATTTTAATTATTTACCATTTTTAGTATTGAAGACTCTCATGATAATTCCACTATGTTGTTTGTTTGATCTGATTAAGCTTTTGTATTTTCATATAAAAATCCGGTATTTCTTCATCACAACAACTTGGGCATAAACCCGAATTATCTACATTTTCTACCTTCTATTAAGTGTCACTCTGTTTGATATATCATTAATGTCCACAATGTTGTTCTTCCATGTTTTTATTTATAATGAATTCCATTCCATTTGTGCTTCCAGAACTCAATTGTCTCATCTTTTCTTCTAATTTCATAAAATCCAACAATGTTCCATTTAATATTAGTTCTTCCAATTCATGCAATCTTTCTTTATATAAAAGTGATCTACAGTTGTTAGTATTAAATAAAAAGTCATCAAATGGCAGATTAGATCTGCAATCAGGGAATCTTAGTACCTTCCACTTTTGGCCACCAATCACTGCCTTGACTGACAATTTTACAGGTCTAAAGGCCATAATTTACTTTTGTCTGTAATAATAAGAAAAATCTATTTTTAAAAAAGTTAATTCACACATTCATCTTGCTTTCAAAAAACTTTAGTTAAAAACTGTCAGGTAACTGAGGAGAAAGACCATGGTATTTCTTGATATTAAACTGCCACTAACTCATCATAATGGCTGATGTGTGAAGGTAAGCAGCTTGTGTATGTTCATTTACTATATGAATAATCATAAAGAAATACTGCTGCAACCACAGATCATGATCTGTTTTTTTTTAAGACACCAAAGCAAAATCAAAAGGTTCTCTATTCAGTTACCAGCAAACTCCATTACATAATTATTTTATTTGAAAATTTATATTCTCATTTCATTTGTTAATTATTTAAAGTTAAAGAAAATTTTTATAAAACTATAAATGTGGCTAATGTAATACATATACTTATACATAGTTTAATTTTATTAATTTATTTATTTAATAAATGCATATTTTAGTATAATGGATTGATAAAAAAGTAAAGATATTATGAATATAATAATGAAAAATTCTAAAGAATAAAAAAAATATTTATATAGTCTTTGATAAAAGCATGTTTGTTAGCAAATAATAAGATAAATTTTAAGACTACTATTGATAAGTTCATTAAATTTTCTTAATTCACACATAGAAAATATCATTTCCTCATTATTTTAAACCAATAAAACATTTTATATAGAACTATTTAAGTGGCAGAAGTTGTTAAATAATTAAGCAATAAATATGAATTTTTCTTTATACTAAGTAGGTCAATTATAGGAGAATAAGCAACACTTATGATGAAGTTGATAATCTAATGAATATACATAATATATTAAGCAATCACAATGGATAACCAACTGCTAAACTAAAGAATCAAAATTATTAATGCTCACCAACAAAATTTTGGTCATTCAGTACAATATTGGTAATTAAATAGATCATCAAAACAACCTGCTCTTGCTGATTTATATAGTGTGATTACTCAAAGTGTTCATCTCAATGAAGTAATATTGATTAAATGATTATATTTCCTTTACAATAATCATTCTTATTTATTTATCTGGATTGACTGACTATATAGAAAATATTGGGTAGCATAAATTAGCTTCATTTGTTTTGGAGTAGGAATGCTCGAATATTTTATGCAACCATCTTCTGTTTTCAAAGCATTGATACATCTATCTATATTATTTTCTAAACAATTTCTATATTATTATAAGTTAATTAAGATCTAACACAACTTGGGAGTCTTTATAATTATTTTCTATATATTTGATTACTCACAACCACATGTATAAGTATACTGTATGCTATGCAATAAAGTTGACAATTGAATAAGGAATGAATACAACTACTAGTTACTGTTTGTCTGAAGGTTTATAATTATGGCATTTTAGTTGTATTTATATGCTGGACTATTTCCATCAACTAATATTTAATATAGAATGTCTAATAACTTATTAAATTTTCCAATTACTGTCAGTTGTTAGTAATTACACACAGGTTAGTATATACTCAAACATTTTCTCCTCCTCTCTTCTTCAGGGTGTTGTTGGCTGATTAGTGACAGTACTAATATGTGAATCAAACTTGGACCATTAGATTAATGGATATTGAATTTTAAGATTACACTCTAACCGAGTCATTTTGCCAAGAACAAGTTATAGAAAATTTATATACTTATCTATGAGGTTCCTCCCCATTTCTTCACTTTTTACTAAGAGCAAAGTTAATGAGTGGTTTTCAAACATTATGTATAGTCACAATAGGTTGACTTAGAGGATTATTTACCATTATCCTGTAAGCAGCTTCTTTAAATTTTCTTCTTTGAAATTTTTCCTCTCTATCTAATACTTTTGTATTTTCTCAATTGAATATGTTCATTGATACATATACTATTAATTTAGACATGTTTTTTTTCTTTCTAATAATCAGTTTGTGCTTTTGCAATCGCTTTTCAATGGGGCAACTAGTAACACCAATATACATCATTCAACATTCACATGCTATTTCATAGATGCTGTTTCTGTTTTTCAGAATTTCAAATTTAGTCTTTATATATGTTAGAATTCCTCGTAGTTTGTAATGGCTTTGGAAAGCTGTTCTGATGATATATTGATTGCAGATTTTCTTTAACTTGTCTGCTATTCCTGGTATGTAAGAATACACTGTAGTATCAATAATTGTTTTTTTTTTCTTTTGATGGTTCTTTTTGTTGTCTATTTAAGGTTTACTTAGTGACAGCTGATAGATAACCAATCTTTATGAGAATTTGTTCTACATAGATCTTTTCTTTTTTCAAATCATTGATTTCCGAACAAATTAGTATGATTCGATGTTTTGTGTTTCTGCTATAATTGCAAGTACATATTGCTAAGTATTTTCCTGTATGTATGGATTTTCTGTAAACTATGGTTTCGATTTTGTCACAAGGGAGTTTTGTCTCAAGAACACCTAAGAATGATTTTTGTTTTTGTTCTCATTCTACTGTGAACTTAATTAAAGGAGAAATGTTGTTTCCAGAAAGTTTGCAATGCTTCCCCATGTGGCTATACAACAAATATATCAACATGGTAATGCCAAATTTTAGGTTGATGTGGAGTAGTCTTTATGGTTGAGTTTTCAAGTTCTTCCACATAAATATTGCTAATCAGGGGTGGCAATAGTGAGCCCATAGCCATTTTATTTTGTTGGAAAAATTCCATATTGTATTGAAAGTATGTGATTATGCACAATGTTAATTATCCCATTATACTATCAATAGGAAGAATTGTTCTGTTTTGTAAGTTATTACTGCCATTTAATTTTTTCCTTCCAATAGACCAATGCTTTTTCACATGATACATTTATAAATAAACTTTCTATATCAAATCTTACCAGTATATGAGTTTTTCCAATTTTCATGTCATGATTACTTCTACAAAATTCTTAGAACTCGCTCTTATATGCCAAAAGAATAAGAACTTTGAGAAGATATCTTGACAAGTTTTAAAGATCAATTTCTAGAATAGACAAAAGGTCTTAATGGAATATGATCCTTATGGGGGAATTTTTCTAAAAATATGATGTTAATTTACTTTTTTTCTGAATCACTTAAGTACCTGTGATGCTTTCTGAGTAAAGCTTATAATTTTGTTTTGGTACTCAGTATCAGATATCCCCCCCCCTTTTTTTTTTATTGAACTGCTCTGCTGTGAGGAGTTATCAAAATCAGTTGTATCCATTACAACTATCACATTGTCTTTGTCAGCAGAGAAAATGATTGTAAATTTATTTACTTTGAGAAATAGCTTTCCTCTCATCAAGGGAAATGTTTGACTTCAATTTTTGTTGCCGCTCAAGTGTAATTCTGCTGTTTCTTCAAAAGGCAATTTTTGAATGACTTCCTTAGTGGCTGCCATTATATCAAATAAAGGAATATTAATTAATGGAATGGCAAAGTTTAGACCTTTTTTGAGATAGAAATTTCAGCATTTGATAGATGTTTGAACTAAAATTGTTAATAGATGGAGCTGGTAGATTGGTACATTATGATCCTTAATATGCTCATATAGATTTGCAAGTTTTTACTTTTGGTATTCTTTTACTTTTCATGTAATTTAGAATGTGATTTTTATACTGCGTGAGAAACTTTTGTGAAGTTTTCATCAGTAAGTTTATTTTTTAGAAAACATTCTACAACACTAATGGAATGCAAGGTTTAATACTTTAATTGAGCCTCATTTGCTCTCTGAGTAATTTTCTCAGCTTTCTGAAAATGAATTGGAAGTTTTAGTTGCAAACCCTTAGAACTAACCCTTTAGATTTACATTTACATAGAAAAGTTAATTAATGAATTAACATATTATGGTAATAATTAAAGAAATTCAAAATATATAAAATCACATTTCACTATATACCAAATACATTGTGTCCGTTATATGGTAAGTACATCTATAAACATCTACATTATCCCAACATAGTATTCTTATTTGCTTATGTCCATGGTTGGGTTTAATACTCTATTTACCCATCTCCATCCTTTAATCTTTTCAACCGCAAATTATGTACATATTTTATGAAATGAAAAAAAATTACATTAATTATCTCATAATAAAAAAATATATAAATAAAAAATGTGAATTTTGTTAAATCTTCAAAAGAGAGAGAAAAAAAGGGCAATTATGAAAAATTCACAAATTAATCAATCTACTATTGATTAAATACTAGCATCTTAAAATATATGAATTAACTAGATTATAATGAAAGTTTAGGCTTTACCAATTTTCAGTGTAATTATTCTTATATTTTCATCTTTTGTTTATTTTTACTTTTGTTTAATATTGCTTTATCACACATAGTTTAATTTCAATAAAACATGCTTTCTATTGTCGTAGCAAGTTAATCTTTCTGAATAGAAAGTATCTTCCCCAAATATTGAGTTTTGCACTGAATAGAATATCCTTCCATACCAGTAGATTGGGTTACTTTTATTTCTTTAAAATTTTATTGTTTTTCTTTGAATGATTTTATTTTAATGTGTTAGCTGATGTTCATTTTTCCACAGTTTTTCTGTTGGTAAACAAATTATTGATTCAGGGATCCATTTTATCTTAGAGGATGACAGTAGTCAATTTATAAAACATTTTTGTAATTATACATTTATTATTTCTTTGCTACTACATTTCCAGACAGTGATGACATTTTAAATAAAGGTGGCAATTAGCAAATCAGGAATGAATAACTTTCTTATAGCTGCAATTGAAAAATGATAATAACTTATAACTCCTCAATGCTAGTTTTGTTTATTTTCCCACTCAATCGAACGTTAATTTGTTTTCTTTGAAAAATTCATACTAATTATTGGAATTCCACTTTCAGTGCTTTGCTTGCAAGTGCAACTGTAGAGAAATTAAAAAAGAACTAATTACTAATAAATAATTAACTGACATTGCTTTTCATCTTTTGTATACTTTCAGTTCTCCCATATTCTTTTCTAGATAGTTTTGTGTTTCTTAAATTAAAAAAAAAACAAACAAACAATGAAATGACATATTGACTAAATGTTTCTCAATCAATCTCTTGATAATGACTTTACATAACTAATATATTGATTTTAAAAAAAAACAATTAAAATTATATTCTTTTTTATATCTTTGAGCAATATTATTAATTCCAAAAAATGTTTAAGTTGAAAATCTTTAAAATATTAAAATAAAATAAAAATTCTTTACTTTATACACAAAATTCATTTTATAATGTCCAATTTTGAATTTAAAAAATCTTTGTTTATTAGCCAAAAACTAAAATACGTCATATTTATATATTGTATAGGTAGTAATAACACAGATAATAGTAACAGATGAATATTATTGAAATATTTAAATAAAGTTAATTTTTTCTCAAGACATTCAATATATATTAGATGATGGAAAAAGTCCAATATATAAATACAACTAATATTCTACCATCATCACAAACATTCAGGAAAACACTAAAATGAGCCATTATTTAACCAATTTATAATAGACAAGTTGCAGGTTAAAGTAAATAATTTCTTACTACAGGTTGTACCAAATTACTGGGATAAAGATTTCCAATGCATTTCTAATAGAAGTAATTGCCTATCATGGGTCTTGGATGTACATATTATCCTACATCTCAATAGTCACTACAAGTAGAATCTTAAAAAAAAAATTCACCGGAGGTTTATCAATACAATGCTGTTTTTCAGTGCTTATCATATGTTAATTATGAATCGATAACTAAATTTTGTTTGCCATAACTATTTCAATTTTTTTTTTAGTAATTATCCATTCTAGGTAATTACCCTACTAAGGTAGCTTCCTTTCACAAGACAAACTTGTGTTTTATAATAATCCACTGATATTAATAACATGATTTAAACAGTAGCAGTCTATCAAATGTTTCAGTAATAAAAAAAAATCAATAAGGCAACCTGTGACTATAAATTTTGCAACATGATATTTCAAAAATTATGGGCATAGTTTATAATATTCTATATTGTATATTTTTCTAGCTCAGTCAAAAATATATGAAATGCGCTAAAACACACAAAGCTGAAGACAAAGAAATCTTAATACTGTAGATTGATATAAACTAAATATATGTATCTAAGTATGTGGCTAAGCATTTTCGATGACTGAAGTCCTCATATTTATAGCCATCTTGTAAATAAATAGGTTGGTTAAAAGCGATGCAAATTTATGTAAATGAGGTAGTTAAGTATTCAATTTCCTGGATATCTTATAACAAGTCTTTTATATTTATAGGGCTGTTATCTTTCACGATAAAGTAACCTTCATTTCTCTTTCTCTTGAGATCGTGTCGCTCTCTGCAAACAACAACGGGGTCTTTAGGTTGGCAATCATGACCAGCTGAGCTGTAGTGCTGGGTGAAAACTGAACTACAAGAAGGGTCTGTGAGTGCTTTATTATATGAGTATGTGGGTTGAGATAGCAGAGTGGACAGAGAGGTCCTGGTCTCACCATAATATGATGCCATGCATGTGTTTCAGGGCAGGCAATATTGTAAACTACCTGAGGTGTCAGCAAGGGTGGTAAGTTTTCTTTAATATTATTAGTTTGTGTGTGTGTGGGGGAGGGGGTGGAAGCATAAGTGATACTTATTACTGAATATGTTATGAAATTTTCTATGCACATTAGACAGATAAGGAAGTAGAAGCCTTTGTTTGTCTATGTTAGTGGCATGGTTATTTATTTTGGAGTAAAACAGCCTTATTTTCCTGTCAATTAAATTAAGACTAAAACCAACCTTTATTAAGTCATTTCTATATGATCCTAAGTTAGCTTTTTTGTCTGCTTCAAACTTACAAAGATGCATATTTGTATAGAGAAAGGAAGTTAAGCTGGAGAGTTTGTGGTTAGTTGGTGAATTGGAAAGAGGATGAGAGTGGCCTCTAATCTCAAGAGGTTTGACGAGCATACTATAATTAAGATGTGTATGCTCTTGCTAAAATGTATATCTAGGTATTTGACATGTTTGTAACTGTTTTCATGTTTTATGTTGAAGGTAAGGCCTGTACTGATTTGGAGTTCAGTTTGATTTGTTAGATAACTGCGGTGGGGGTGCCATGAAAAGGTTATCTACATATCTCGTGTAAACAGTGAGTAGGTTAGTGTATTCATGTTTTGGGATGACTTGTTTTTCAAAGTGATTTAATACTCTCTGGCTTAACTTCCTTTCTCTATAGAAATATGCATCTTTGTAAGTTCGAAGCAGACAAAAAAAGCTAACCTAGTGTCTTATAAAAACGACTTAATAAAGATTGGTTTTAGTCCTAATTTAATCAATAAGAAAATAAGATAATTTTACCCCAAAATAAATAACCATGTCGCTAACATAGACAAACAAAGGCTTCTACTTCCATATCTGCCTAATAAGCATGTAAAATTTCATAACATATTCAGTAATAAATATCACTTTTTTTCACACCCCCCCCCACAACTCCAACAAACTAATTAATAATACTAAAGACAGCTTACCACCCTCGCTAACACCTCAGATAGTTTACAATATTGCCTGTCTTGAAACACATTGTATGGCATCATATTATTGTGAGACCAGGGCCTCTCTGTCCACTCAGCTATCTCAACACACATACTCATAATAAAGCACTAACAGATCCTTCTTGTAGTTCAGTTTTCGCCCAGCACCGCAGCTCAGCTGGTCATGATTGCCAACATAAAGACCCCATGATTGTTTGCAGACAGTGACACGATCTTAAGAGAAAGATAAAGGAAGCTTACTTTATCATGAAAGATAACTCTATAAACAGAAAAGACTCATTAAAAGATCACCAGGAAATGGAATACTTAACTAGCTCATTTACATAAATTTTCATCGCTTTTAACCAACCTATTTATTTTCAAGATGGCTATGAATATAAGGACCTTGGCCTTCAAAAGCACTTATCCACATACTTAGATACATATATTTAGTTTATATCAATCTACAGTATTAAGATTTCTTTGTATTCAGCTTTATGTGTTAGTGCATTTTAGCGCATTTTATATATTTATACATTGGAATAATTAGCCACAACGTCTAAACTTTTTTGCTCATCTCAGTCAAAAATGAATTATGGATTTATTCAAATGAATTTTACACCTACTTAAAAAAAAAAAAAACTCTTCTAAACATTCTTATTAGAATAAAAAAAAAAATGGAACTCGTAATATCATCAAAACAGATTCATGTTCTGAGCTATATGACTTGTTTTCAGTAAAATATATATATATATTTTGAATCTTAAATGATGGAAGTTGGTCAAAATTATATAAAAAAAGTAAAATACTTTTTCTTCAGATTTACAGCAAACATGTCAATCCTCAATGTTTGATCAGTTGTAAAATTTATAAAAAATAATCAGCTATAAAAAGAATCCTATCACCTCATTCAAAAACTCATATTAGTTAGCATAATTTGAAAGTCTCTTATCTTTACTTATGCATCTCACCCCATTATCTAAAATACTTAATCCAATAAAATCTTTCAGATATCATTCCATAAAACTAAGAACAATACTGTGGTACATGTGACTTAAAACACAGTTTATAAAAACTTTTAACCAAAATTCACTTCCACTCAACGAAATAATAAACTTTTTTTTTTTTTCAGCATGTAAATACTCTTTTTCTAGGTTAAGTAAATATAATTAAAATTTCGTATAAACATAAATTAGATGACATAAATGTAAATTATTTAAATCACACTAGAATAGATATGAAGAAATCTTATCCTATCGTAGATTAATACCGAATGAAATTATACAGTCTAGCTGCATGATAAAATTCTATGAATTAAATAACCTGCAATTTGGAAAAAAAACAATACTAACCAAAAAATAAAAACTTGAAGATTCATAAATTTTATATTTATTTATCTTTACAGTACAGTCAATCATATTGAGCTTCACTTATATGATAAAATCAAAATACAGTAATTGATTTAATTGCACACACACACACAAAAAAAAAAAACATGCTCAAGTTGCCAGATATTTAAAATAGAACAATTCTTTAATTTATAAAATAGACAAAAAAAAAAAAAATTGTGTTTAACTAACATTTACTTCTGAGATAGGTAAGTACAACATCAACCATTATCAATCTACTGCAGGATGAAGGTCTCTCCAAGTACAATTCATCTCCGATCTTTAGCTTCTCTTCTCCACATCACCCCTGCACACTTTCGTATTTCATCCATCCATCTCACATGCTGTTGCTTTATGGGTCTTTTATAATCTCTTAGAATCCAGTTTAAGATTTCAATTGTCCATCTATTATCATCTCTTCTAGCATTATGTCCAGCCCAACTCTTCATAAGTCTTTTAATTTTTTCAATGAGGACAGTAACATCTGTTTGTTCTCTTACCCATACATTGCATTTTCGATCTCTACTTGTTACTCCCAACATGCATCTCTCCATACTTCTTTGAGTGGTCTGAAGTCTCTGTATTGCTCTTCTATTAAGTGTCCAAGTCTCAGATCCATAAGTAAGAACTGGTAAAACACATTTATTAAAAACCTTCCTTTTCAAACACATAGGCATATTTCCTTTTAGTATCAAGTTATTTCTACCAAAAGCACTCCAACCAAGTTTAATTCTATGATTAATTTCATCCATTATGTTTCCATCTGTATTAATAATCTGACCAAGGTATTTGTAGCTGTTAACTTCTTCTAACTCATCATAATCAATCTTTATTTTCATATTTTGAGAAAATCCATTAAACATTACTTTAGTCTTTTTAACATTTATCTTTAGTCCTACTTTCATCTGATAACTCCTGCAACATTTCCTGCAGCTCTAAAGCATTATTTGCAAAAACAACTACATCATCTGCAAAATCTAAATGACTTAAATAATCTCCATTTACTTTCACTCCTTTAGCTTCCCATTTTAATCCACAAAATACTTCTTGCAGCACTGCTGTAAAAAGTTTTGGAGATATGGAGTCACCCTGTCTTACACCCTTCTCAATGTTGACTTTCCTAGTATCATTATGTAATCTAATTATTGCTGTTGCATTTTTATAAATATTCTTTAAAATATGACAATATCCTGGATCTATACCTTGATGATCCAATGCTTTAATCACTGAAGAAATGTTTATAGAATCAAATGCCTTTTCATAATCTACAAATCCAAAGCATAATGGCAACTCATATTCATTTGTCCTTTCTATAACTTCTCTCAATACCTGGATATGATCTACTGTACTAAAACCACTTTTAAATCCAGCTTGTTCTCTTGGTTGGTGGAAATCCAATGTTCTCTGTAGGCGAGTTGTAATTATCTTGGTAAAAAAATTGTATAAAACTGATAAAAGGCTGATAAGTCTGTAATTTCTAATATCTTCTTTATCACCCATTTTAAATATTAATATTAATACTGCATTCTTCCAATCATCTGGTACATCTTTATCATTTAGACATTTGGTATATAACTTTGCTAAAAAAAAAATTTCTTCACCTGTTTCTTTTAATATATCAATTATAATTCCATCATTACCTGGAGCCTTTCCTTTCTTCATAAATTTAATTGCATGTCTCACTTCTTCATTTAAAATTCTGGGCAATTTGGAAGATATAAGATATAGGAGGTACTTGTTCTTTATTACTATATAATTCTTGATAGAAGTCTTCTACCCATTTCATGATGTCATCTCTCTTTTTAGTAATAATTCCATCTTTTTTTCTTATTGCAGATATAAATTTCCTACCAATACCAAAATGTTGTTTTACACTTTGAGACTTTTATTTTCTTCTACAGCTTTCCTTGCTAGTTCACAGTTATACTTTCTTATATCATTTTCAACTCTTTTCCACACCATTTTACAAAATTTGAGATATTCAATCCTTTTTAATGCATCATTTTTGTATATCTTCATATTCCTTCTTTTCTTCATAAATTCTCTAGTCTCAGTAGAAATTTTATTGGTCAATTGCTGCTTTTTTCTACTAGCTATCTTTGTTGCAGTTTTTAAAAGTGTATCAGTTATTTTCATATTAATTTCATTCAAATCTGAATCATGTTCAAAATCTACTAATACTTGAAACCGATTTGTAAGTTCTAATTTAAATTCATTAGAATGTTTCTGAAGATTAGGAATATCAACTGTAAATATTGTTTTTCTTAATAATTTTTGTCTCTCTAGTTTTGCATTAACATGTATCTTACATCTTACTAATCGATGATCACTTCCTGTGTTAAATTTATTAAGAACATTACAATCTTGAAATATGTATTTTCTGTTAGTCAAAATATAATCCAATTCTGCTGTACCTTCATTTGGATGCTTCCATGTCCATTTCCTTTTAACATTTTTCTCAAAAAAATAATTCATAATATAAAGTTTTTCTTTTTCTGCAAACTCCACAAGTCTATGTCCTCTCTCATTTCTATTACCATAACCAAAATTACCTACAGCACTTTCATCTTTCATTTGTTTACCAATTCTAGCATTAAAGTCTCCCATAACAATTTTAAAATGTTGTTTACTCTGATCAAAAGCCTTTTGTACATCCATATAAAAATCTTCTACTACTTCATCACTATGAGAACTTGTTGGGGCATAAACCTGAATTATCTGCATTTGGTATCTGCTATTAAGTTGTATAACTAATCTTGCCACTCTGTCCAATACACCATCAATCTCCACAATGTTGTTCTTCCACTTTTTATTTATAATGAATCCTACTCCACTTGTATTTCCAATATTTGTGCCTTTATAATAGAGTACATGTCCACTTTTTAAATCAATTGTCTCTTCACCTTTTCTTCTAACTTCACAAAGTCCAATAATGTCCCATTTAATATAAGACAGTTCTTCTAATTCTTGCAATCTTCCTTCACTTGAAAGTGATCTGCAGTTGTAAGTACCTAAATAAAAAGTCATCATCAAATGGCAGCCTGGGTCCACAATCAGGGGATTCTTAGCACCCTCCATCTTTGGCCACCAACTGCTGCCTTGGTTGGTGACTTTACAGCCTCCTGGGAATAAGGGGAATGATTTATTTTTGTCTGTCATAATTGTATATATCTATTGGGAAAATACTTACCATCTACACAAACATTAATTCTACCTCATTAAGTAACTGAGAAGAAAGAACATGCTGTTTCTTGATCTTAAACTCAGAGGTAAAAAGCCAATAAATTCACCACGCTGGCTAATGCGTGTTGGTGAGCAGCCCATTCATTTTTGTATACTATATGAATAATCATACAGTAATAACAGCTACAACGACAAGAACATGTGTAGTGGACATTAAAAAAATGTCCTGTTGGGTTCCTTTAAGGCTTCCAAGAGGAATCAAAGGGTCTCCTTTCAGTTAATAGTAAACTCCTTTCTGCAGTTATATATAGTAAGTGCTATATATTTATTAAAGATTGTAAAAAAAACATTACATTTTTTGAATACAGGATAAATAAAAAATGTTTTAGTAACAGAAGTATTATTTCAGAGAGCATTAAATTTGTAGGAAGTCTTAGAAAATGATAACCAAAAAAAAAGTGACACTCAACCCATTTAATGAAAGTAAGACATGACTATAGATTTAAAAAAAAAAAATTACTTCAAGGCTTTTTTTTTGGACTTGATAATTTCAATATTCATTAACTTGACATCTTTATTTTAAATAAAAATTTAATTTTCTAATTCACAGTTCAAATGCTACTGAAACTGCCATCAAACACACACACACAAACTGCTATTTGGATAAGCAAGTACTGTATACATAAAAATTTTAATAAAATTTACAAATTCAATATAATATATTGTAATTTTTTCACTTTATTATTATTGCAAAAATGAAGAACAATACATTTAATTTTTTTTTTGAGGGAGAGTAAAAAAAATCAAATGAACATTTTCTATTTAGATTTGAATACAATACATACACATACAAATAAGCACTATCATTTAATTTATTATTCAACTATTTTTTTCTTAACTGCATATATTTTTTTTATATAATTATTTTTATTAATATATGAATAAGCATAATTTTAAAATCAAAATTTATCATAAATATGTATATATGTTAAAAATGTAAATTATACAGTGTGCTACATCCATGATTTTCAGCACCTGCACAAGAAGTACAGACAAAGAGATCTCACTATACATACTGTACCGTTTATTTATATATGGTAGAAATATATTGGCATTTGGTAAAAGCTAAAAAATTAAAAGAAAATTTAGATTTTTTTTTGAGTATAATTTATTTTGTTTAAAAAAACGTACAATGAAAATTAAATTGTTTTTTTGTATTTTTTTTTTTTTTTATGTAATTAGAAATAAAAGTTAAAATTGGAGAAAACAAAAGACACGCAGATTACTAATCCTGATAAAGTAAAAGAATTCAAAAAGTAAAAAGATAAGCTAAAAGAAAAATATTTTAGCTAATTAAAGATGGCAGAATTATGCGAAAAAAATAAAGACTTTGTAATTGAATAATGATAAAGAATGTAGAAGATTATGAACCTAAACGCCATGATAATAACATGCCCAGAAGTCTGAAAACTGGGCCTCTAGTATAAAAAGGCAGAGATCAGTTTGACAAATGTCTTGTTATCTGTTTTTTCCTTTGGCTGGTTTTGGATTTTAAATCCAAGACCACTTCATGATGAAATAATCCTTCATGCAGGAGTAGACCAGGGCTTTAGCTGACATCATTAAGAAAATGGACACTAGAAAAGCTTCTGCAACTAGCCTTCGGAATAGACTACGAGATCAAATAATAACCAATGACCGAGCTCATTCTAACCCAAAAAACTATGCATAATAAGCTACAACTTTTTCACTAAACTTACGGGTAGGCTATGACTCTATTATTCCTGATTGAGACTAAATTGTCGACAAACCATCTTAAAAATATACGTATAATAGGACCCCAATATGGACTTTAATTTTAGTGATCAAGAGACTCTTATTTAATCAAGAACTTAATTTATTTTGTTTAACTGTTATTTATTTTATTAATTGCTTCATGTTTGGATTAGTGTGTGTTCTCTCCAGTTTATTTAATTCACAATTTAACTTAAACAGATTTTTTAATCTGTTAAAATAAAAATATTTCGTTTGTCATCTGATCCTTCATGTCAGCTGCTAGAGGCGCTATTTCTAGCTAAATTTCTAGAAATATGCCGTTTCCATGGCCGCACCCAAGCCTTTAAGCATTCTTTCTAAAATAAATCCTAGAAAGATTGTTAACTCGGAGTTAAGTCCACTTTCTACACTAAAAGGTAGAGTGTTAACTCGGAGTTAAGTCTTCTTTCTACGATAAAATCTAGAAAGTGTTAACTCAGCTTAGTGGCTAACGGTGAGGCTTTTTCTGATGCTAAAAGCAGAGGAAAATGCCATAGTTGTTTGTGTCACGCACTATATCGTAATGCTGCATTATGTATTTTATGTAACAATATCGTACAAGGGTGTGTTAATTTGATCGTGTCAAAATTATTTAAATTTTCATTGTTGCCTTTTTTTAAGACGAATTGATGTACTGTTACATTTTATCAATTTTAACAGTATCGTGATTGTTCCTCATAAATTTGTATTCCTCCTAAATTTTTGATTAGGGTGGAGTAGTGTAAAATTTTAAAAATCATGCTTTGAGTCACGTTTTAGTGAAAAATTTCCGAGACAAAAAGTATGGCTAATTCCCACAACAGAAAACTTGAAAAGATGGAAATTGCCAGACACGGAAGCCGGCGCTGGATTATTTTTTACAGCAGAAAAAAAGAAAAAAACATCCTGCTACTGAAAGAAAAGATTGGATTGTGCAGCAAATATATGCAGATTTGAGGTCCAAAAACATCTGCCGACGGAAATGTTCACTTCGTAAAGGCAAGCTTGTTTGAGGGATTCTAAATGGCCTTCGACAAATGTCAAAAATAAAAAGAAGTAACTTCAATTTTTATTTAAACGTACATCCCTTCTCCTGATAATTGTTGTCATCAGCAATCAAATGTAAAATAAGTATCTAAAATTTTTATTTAAACATAGCTCCAAAAACCCCTCTTCTCCCAATAATTGTTGTCATCGGAAATCAAACAGTCAAATAAAAGGAACGTCAAGTCAATTATTCCTTAATCGTATAGAAAAAAACAAAAAACCCTCCCACTAATTGTCGTCGGCAATCAAATGTAAACCAATCAAAGTAAGACAGTAAATTATTAGTTAAACATAACCCAAATTACTATTTGAACGTACACCGAAAAAAACCTGCTCTTGTCAATCAAAATTAAAGAAACCTAGACTATTATTGTCCCATTGTCAAATCGAATATTATTTGAAAAAATCCAAATAATTTATAAACGAAAAAAAAAAAAGAAAGTTAAATCGGTTTTCAATCAAATGGTAACCAATAAAAGTAACTTAAATTTTGATTTAAACATACACACAAACAAAAAAAAAAGCAAAACCCTTTCTCCCAATAATTGTTGTCGGCAATCAAATGTAAAAAAAATAAAAGGAACGTACAATTATTCTTTAATCGTAAACAAAAACACCCCTCCCACTAATTGTTGTCGGCAATCAAATGTAAAGCACTAAAAATAAGGTAAACCGATTATTTTTTAAACGTAACCCAAATTACTATTTGAACATACACCAAAAAAAAGACTCGCTCTTGTCAATAAAAATGAACAACTATTATTATCCCATTGTCAAAAATATTAGATTTTGGGCAAACCAAAACCATAATTTATAAACGAAAAAAAAAAAAAGAAAGTCAAACCCGTTGTCAATCAAATATAACCGATAAAAGTAACTTCAATTTTGATTTAAACATACACACAAAAAAAACCCCTTTAGCTCCCAATAATTGTTGTCGGCAATCAAATGTAAAATGTAGGTAAATTAGTATTTAATCATCACCCAAAAACACCCACCCCTCTCACTAATTATTGTCAGCAATCAAATGTATACCACCACTAAAAGTAACGTAAACTACTATTCTTTAAATGATTACACCCCTTCTCCCAATAATTGTTGTCTACAATCATACACACAAAAAAACACCCCTCCCAATAATTAGTGTCAGCAATCAAATGTAAACCAATCAAAGTAAGACAGCAACTTATTACTTAAACGTAACCCAAATTACTATTTGAAACTACACCAAAAAAACACCCACTCTTGTCAATAAAAATTAAACAAACAACAACTATTATTGTCCCATTGTCAAAAATATTTATTTGTAGAACCAAAACCATAATTTATAAATGAAAGGAAGTCAAATCGGTTGTCAATCAAATGTAAACTAATAAAAGTAAAGGTTTTAATTTTTATTTAAACATACACACACGCGCAAAAAAAAAAAAACAACACTTCTCCCAATAATTGTTGTCAGCAATCAAATGTAAACCTATCAAAGTAACGTAAATTATTATTTAATCGTACACAAAAAAAACCCTCCCACTAATTGTTGTCGGCAATCAAATGTAAACCTATCAAAGTAACGTAAATTATTATTTAAAGATCCATCAAAAAAACCCATTCTCTCTTGAATTTTGTCAATCCAATTTTACAAAAACAGTAATACTATTTTAAAAAAAAAACACAAATTACTATTTGAACACACACCAAAAAAAGACCCTTTGGTAAAAAAAAAATTAAAAAAAAAAACAACTATTATTATCCCATTATCAAAAATATTATTTGGGAAAAATAATTCAGAAACGAAAGAAAGTAAACTTTGTAAACAACCAAAAAAAAAAGTCAATATTAATAGAGAATTGCTAGCCCGGGAACGCTATATTAATGTGTTTTTGTTTAGAAATTGTGCCTCTAGCGGCTGACACGAAGGATCAGATGAGAACCAATATTTGTAATAGCAATTTTCATTTGTACGTTATTAATAATATTTATTAGTGTTTATTATTAAATTTATTATTAGTTTAGTAAGATTTAAAAATGTAATTTACCTTTGATAATATGTTTTGAATAAGCTCCAGGAATAATAATCTTAAAAAAATAATTCTCCTTACGGTATGATGTAATACCGATTCGTTTAAAAAAAACATTTTTCTTTTTAATTTGCGATATGTTATTTGACAGATTTCAGCGGGTTCTTTTACAGAATCCTGGCGCCCTGATCAAATAAATTAAAAGCTGATTTCGTTGATGGCGTAATTCGCAACAATTACTAGGTATAGTTGATCAGGAAATATAGTTATATTTTTTTGAAATAAAAAAAATATTTTTGTTTTCCTTTACATAACTTGATCAACTCGTGCATTTTATAATGCGTATAGAGGCCTAGCAAGATGGAAAACATTATAATACATACGCATGCAAGATAAAATTCAAGGGGATAGTTCTGCTTATTTCCAAAAAAATTTTATATGCTGCTTGCATGTCCATTAAAATTTACAGCTCCAAATGACAATAATGGCAAAATATTATCAATAGTATTAGCAAATGTATAAGTAAATTAGTTTTAGTAATATATGTAAAACTTGCATATGGCAAAGAACATATATATATATAATTTTAATATATAAGATTGAATTTTTTCCCATATTTCTTTTTCCATTTTTTCTCAACAAAAGCTAACCAAATTAATATATTTTTAATGAATAGATTGTATTTTTCCCTCTATATTTCTTTCTTCCTTTTTATCAACAAAAAATCAAGTTAAAAAAACATATCTTCTGGCAAACAATAATGAATAATATTTCTGTAGTATAATTTTCACTACACCACTCTCAAGCAAGACAGGGGCTGGTTTTTATCCACTTTTAACACCTTGTGGAGGGTTATAACCATAAATATATGACCAAAGATATGTAAAAAAGATCTATGATCCCCAAGATGCACATTTTGTGCTGAACCAGCACTCATTAGATGATCCAGACCACAATCTCTAACACATATTTTTATCATTGTTAGATAGCAAATTATTACAGTTTATTTGATGTGTCAAATGTGCTGCCCTCACAACTTTGACACAAATCGCTTAATGAAAAGTATATTACTAATCTTTATTAGTCATTCATTAATAATACTTTGGAAGTGTAACTTTCACTAGTCCCTACTTTGCTAGTGAGAGCAGTGTAGTGAAAATTACACTACAAAAATATTCATTATTGAGTAATCTCTAGTCTAATAAATGATTAATAAAAATTATTAACATACATACAATTATACACTTCCAAAATATGAAAGAAAAAGATATAAATTCATTTACTAAATAACTACTTATGAAGCAGAGCAGTTCACTAAGCAATGAATACTATGACAAATGTCAATAAACAGCTTGATAATAGTTTTCTATTACTTATCATCGTAAAGAAATTTATTCTAGTATACAACAAATGTAAAAATAATAATTTTAAATGTTGATCCAAAGGTCATTATTTAAATTAACTAGATAAATTGTCAAATTAAAAAACTGATCATAAATACAAACTTTTTCAACAATTAGTAAACAAAAATGAGATTAAAGTAAAATAACTTCATGACAAAGTTTCAAATTTCTAAAAGAACACCAACAACACTAAATTATAAAAAACTAACAAATATAAATCCGAACTAAAAAAGTTTGTTTCGAAATGATTTCATGCCACACTATAAATTGAAAAACAAATTTAACTTCAAGTGAACAAACAATGCCCAATTCAGTAAAGACTTTTTCATTTAACTAACAACAACAACTAAAAAATCACCTGACAGGTTTTTTTTTCTTTTCTAATAGTTCTTATAAATTCTGTAACAATGAAACAACATCTTCAAAATTATTTTCTCCTTTTTTTAATTTACATAGCTTGAAGCCACTGACCCATAGCAAGTCAAGTTTGTTAATGAACATTTTCATTTGTTAATGTCATCTATCAATTTCCAAATATATATAATAAACCAACAAATACACACATATATACATTATTACAACTCTTGCACCTTAAAGGATATGAAATTAACATTATGGCACATTATGTAAAATTGTACTAATAAAATCTATATCCCAACTGCAAGGATCAATTATTCAAAACATTTTGCAATAATTTTAAAAATATAAGAATCTTATTATAGATTAAAGCAATTTGAAAATAATTTATACATTAACTGCCTGTTAAATAAAACATGTATGTATATTAATAATTAATCAAATAAACATTATAAGCGTAATTAACGGACTGGCATATTTCCCAACTAGATGAAGCGTAATATATATATATTGTATGGTATGAAAGTAAGGGTAATATGGGGAGATGGGAAACTATCATCATCCCTATAGAATACATACTACAAAATGAATACAATGAATAAATATATAAAAAATATACACAGAGCATGAGAGTGAGCATGACTAACATTAAAAGTAGTTAAAGCAGTTTTTCAAATAATAAATATAACAAACTACAAATAATAAATTACAAGTATTACACATAAACAATCAACCATGTGACTGGATTTTAAAAAGGTACATTATAAAATAGACTACTTATCTAGTCAGTGCCAAAAATAAGGAAAAAAAACAGCACAATATTCTGGATGCACATACAAAAGTGCAAATCTATCACAAATAATTAATGCTGGGACACTGATACAAGATGATCATCATCAATGTTCTGATCCTATAGTACCCCTAGAATGCAGTCAAACTAATTTAATTTCTAATAAATAAAATGCAGTGAATGGACTGACACCTTTGCACTATCCAGAGTTGTCATCTAGATGTGCAAACAAACCCCTACCTTCATATAATTAACCATTATGCTCTCTATAGAGCCAGCTAAAGCTCATAAGAATATAAGGACTGTAACTAGAAACAAGATAAAAAATAAATACAACAGCTTACTCTATTATAATTGAATAGCTTTACTGGGATAATTTAAAAATCCCTAAAACACTAATGTGTTAATGAAATCAAATCAAACACACTTCCGATTTATAGAACAGATATCTGAGGAAATAAAGACACTAACACTAGAATATTTTTAAATAATTATTTAATAAACTAACTGATTAATAATTAAACAAATTAAAAAATGACATGATAATTAATATACATTTTTATCAAAACAATTTCATTAAAAAGTATGATTAACTAGTTGATTTTTATTCATTAAATTAATTCACTTTTAATTCATAAAGTTATTTCTTGTTAAATAACAAAAGTTGGAAAACAAGTTTTTCATAATCAGATAAAATTTAAATTAACTTAACTATTTGTATAATTTTGGAGAGAAAATAAATGAATAAAATAAAACATTTCAAAAGAAATGTTAAATTTAATAAAAAATAAATTACCTAAAAGCTCTTTAATATATTATACAGGCTTAACACCTAAATTTATGTGTAAATATGCAACCCACAACTCTCAGTGCTATCTTATATTGCTGACCCACCTGATCATACACATATTGAAAAGAAATAATCACCAATATACATATTTTGTACTAAACCAGCACTCATCAGTTGGTCCAGATTACCATCTCACACATATACAATCAGTACTCAGCGTTATATTAAGATAGCCAATCTTCATATTTTAATGGAAAGGCTTCAAACTACTCCAACCCACAACTCTTCAGCCTCCATTTTATTGAAAATCTGATGATGGCAACAAGTATGATGACCACCTTGGCACTAATGTGGGCTTTGAACATTCCATCATCAGATTTTCAATAAAATGAAAGGCTGAAGATTTGTGGGTTGGAGTAGTTTGAAGCCTGTCTATTAAAATATGAAGATTGGCTATCTTAATAAAAAGCTGAGTACTGATTGTATATATGTTTGTGAAATGGTAATCTGGCCCAACTGATTAATTCTGTTTTAGCATGAAATACATATATTGGTGATTATTTATCTTTTCAACATGTGTGATCAGGTGGGTCAGTAGTATAAGATGGCACTGAGAATTGTGGGTGATGTGAAAATCTGAGTTCAAATCCTGGATATACTAAAAGCTCTTTATAATTTTGAAAGGAAAAATCAAATGAATAAAAAAAACATGCTTCACAAGAAAATGTTATCTTAATATTATTTATTATTCATTCTTTATCAATTATTTATAAAAAAATTTTTATCTCTAATTGAAAGGATAAAATTAATTTTAAACTATGTGTGTTTGGTTAATGTTCTATAATTCAATAACTAGTGCTATAAATGCATAAACACAAAGTTAATATTTAATAGCTATTAAACCACAGGCTGAGCATTTTCAAGAGTCACAACTCTCATAATCATAGCTCTTTGTGAAGTGACTGATTGACTAATGTTATGCAAATCTATGCAAAGTTCAAGTATTCCATTTCCTGGATATAGAATATGTTTCCTCTCTGTTAATGGCATTGCTGTCAATTGTGATAAAGCAGGCCTCTTATCTTTCTTCGTTTCCTTTTCTGCATACTAAGCTGATTATTTGCAGCTCACCTGGATGTCCTGTAAGCTTTTGGTCTGTGCGAAATGGAATTGGGTGCTGGATTGGATTGTGCTTTTATACATGAATATTTATGTTGAGATAATCTAGTTTCCAGTGTTGCTTTGATTTCCCCATAATATGAGTCTTTACAATTTTTGTCAGAGCATGATATTGTAGACCGCTTGCGGAGTTTGAGTGAGAGTTAATCACTCTTTGGTGTTATTGATTAGTCTGTTGGAACTAGGAGGGATGTGAAAACACAGCGGAAAGCTTCTATTGGAAATTGAACAAAAATTTTTGTGCATGTTCACTAAGTATGGCAATAATAGCCTTTCTATCCACATCGAGTGTGTTATTGGTTGTTTTGTTATGAAAATATATCATCTTCTTATTGATGATGCTCTGTTTAAAACCTATGTTTAATAAATCCTCTCTGTACACTGCTAAATTTAATTTTTTTATCCACTTTGAACTTGCACAATTGCTGGTTTCTGTGGAGAAAAGATGTAAAACCTGCTAATTTGTGGTTGTGTTAGAATTGGGTTGAATGTGACCTCTTACTTCAAAAGGTTTGACTATCATCTTATAATTCAGGCATGTGTTTTCACGTTCTTGTAAATCCAGATATTTCTCTTGCTTGTTATAGAGTCTTCCCATTCCATGTTTAATGTTAAAAATGACCTGTTTTGTAATTTGTTTTTGGATTTCATTGACGACTTCTGCATTAGCGGCCACAAACAAATCATTTACACATCTGGTATAAATTTCGAATTGTGTAGTATTATCATAATTTGGCAAAACATGCTCTTCATAATGGTTAATCACGATGCTGGCAATGATTCAGCCAATTTGTAGGCCCATTGGGCATCCATCCTTCATGTGGTACCTCTGTCCATTAAATGTTGCCAATATGTTTTTGTCAAGCCAATTCAAAAACTCAACTATGAAAGCAATCCGCGCCTGGTCTACGTTTTAGTGCATTAGTTCTTTAACAATTTCGATGGATTTAGCTCTACCAATGGATCCATACAGCTCTGTTATGTCTATTGGTGCCATCCTTGTGTCTGGGATCAATTCTACATCCTTGATTCTTGAGACAAAGTCAAATGATGATTTTATCGCATATTTACCAAAGCCTAAAGTTTCAATTAGCCACCACCTGACCAGCTTGGCCACCTTGAAATAATGAACTCCTCCAAAATCTAACATTAATCTTAATGGGATATGTGGCTTATATGTTTTTGTATTGGCAAATGATATTGAAGCTGAGGGGTATAACTTATATTCCGACTTTGAGAATGCCTTGTTGCAGTGTACTCGCAGGATGGACGTTATGAATTTTTGTTTAACTTATTATTAAAATTCAGCAACCTTTGAAATTTTAGTTTGCTAATTTGAGATTTGATTTCATAAAGTAATTATCTTTCTTCATCAATATAAACCTATTGCCTTTGTCCTCTTGTATGAATACAATGTTTTAATTTTTCAAAAATTGTTTGGTGTTAAATATTTTTGATTCCCAATTGTTTGTGCACATGTTGAGAGAGTTCTGTTTTATGCACTTGTCTAACTGTACAACATAATTGTCTCTATCTGGATTGCTTGCCAAACCCACTGGGTGTTTCCATTTTCCACCAACATATCTTGGTTCCTTTTCAAGTACATCTTTGACTTCATCGGGTGGTCTTTTGTCTGAAAAGATTTACGAATGAAGTGCTTGTGTTATCATCCATGCAACTGTCTTGTTTGTTTGCCAAACATACAAATTTTCTATCAAATTTCCACTTGAATATTGTATTTAATCTATGACAACTAAATAAAAAAAAAAATATTAAAAAAAATATATACTTTAATATTTTTAAAACTTATCCAATAAAAAAATTATCCTGAAACCCAATTATTGTATTCCTTTTTGTTTTTTAATTATGCTCCCTCATTTTTTAATTTTTTAATTTATTGTTTTATTTTAAATTTTAAACTTTTTTTTTAAAATTTTTTTACTTTTTTACACATCTATTATATATATATTGGGGATAGGAATGTTGCTGATTATTCTAATCTTTCATTTGGTTTTCTTCCTTAACCTGTTTCTGTATCCCTTTGTCACGAGATTGAGCAAGTGCAACTGTATCTGCTTAACTTGTTTGCTTAATTAATTACCTTTGATGGAGATTAAATTTAGTGTCCTTATACAGGGCTGCCATGCTTGATCAAGAGGGGTGTAAAAGACCCAGAAAGAGACTGCATGTGAGATGGATGGATGAAATAAGAAAGGGTGCAGGGATGATGTAGAGAAGAGAAGCTAAAGATAGGAGATGGATTGAATTTGGAGAGACCTTCATTCTGCAGTGGTTGATAATGATGATATGTAAATGAAAATGTGTAAATTTTGGAATCACTCCATTGTTAGAGATACATTGTGATTGTAAATATTTTTTATTTAAATATGAGAGAATTACTTTTTTAATTAGACTTGTGGCAAATGCACAAAATATACTATGTTATATATACTTTACCATTGCACTAAACCTAACAGATCAGGATGTTGCCATGATAATAAACTTTATATGTAAATGAAAATGTTTAGATTTCCAAATCACTTTTATTTAGATATCCTAATTTATACAAAAAAAATCATTAATATTAATAATAATTCATTTTTTTACAAACTTATTTAAAAAATATTACCTCATAATTTTGCAGCATGTTGGACAACAATTGTATAATAGGTCAATACATTCAACAGTCATATTTTATATAAAAAAAACAATATGATGTGCTTGATATAGTGCAATGGTAGTTTAACAGGCAACCCCAGTATCAATGATAGTGTTAGTCTAAAATAGATCTTTAAAAAATGTATATGTGAACCACACAGGATAGTGAATGTAAAACTATGGCTGTTTAGTCACCACAATACCTGTAGGCAGTATTTTCCCACTGTCTACCAAATTGAATTCGAATATGAATCAATTACCTTTACGAAATTTTATAAACAAAAGTTCTAGATCTTGCATAGATCTTATGTAAGGATTTAAGTTAAAAAGTTTCCCCGGTGGTCGTTATTTATTCAGTACGACAGATAAATAAAATTTTTCTGGAAAGAGTATATTTATGAGCGTCAGGTAGTAACGACCTCAAACGCCAATCTCACTAATGCAGCAAGAATTATACTTTTCCTAAAACTTTGATCTTACTTACACTATCTTTAATTAGGTGCCCTAGCTAGCTAGCTCTCAAGGCTGGAAGGAAACCTATCGAATGAATGGAGATATAATGGAGAAATCTGCATATTTGAATGATCTTTTTCCTTTTTTTTATATCTCGAATTTGATCACGTATAATTTAAAATTTAGCTGCTTTGAATTCCCTACCTTTAAACATTTATTACATTAATAATCAATCAATTTTCTTCATCAAACTCAAGATTTGAGTTTAAAACATATTTAATAATGTGTCTATTCGCATAAGACATATTTAGCTAGTTTTGCGAGGCATTTTGACAGAAAAAGAATTAGGCAGATATAAACGATAAATCTATTCATTAATTATCTATAAAGAATCTCAGTTTCAAAGTATGTATATAATTTTATTCTTATTAGTTTCTCAAATCAAATATTCATAAGATAAAGAAAAAATATATAATTCACATATTAAAATCTAACAAAAAAGAAAAAAAAACAAATTTTACTAAATATAATAGATCACATAAATATTGAGTAGGATAAAAAAAAGATAGTTATACGCTACAGATTAAATTAATATTTTAACAGTGAATAAGCATTTTGAGAGTAACAATAGGCAATTCTAAGTTCATTTAATTAAGGCAAAGAAAGTTATAGTTAACCTTTGGAAACCCGGGATTTTGATAAGGTTAAGTTTGCTTATGTAAGTTATGTCGTTCTGAGTTAACGATTCAAAATAAATTATATATATATATTTTTGTTGAAGTAAGAAAGATACAGTATATGCTATTGGCATAAGTCCGGCACGAGCATCCATTTTGTGGTATTAATTGAAAGCAAAGAATAATGACAATTAATAAATCTATTATAGAAGCTTGCTTGGCATATTAGGTTCAACACTTTTCCTTTCCTTTTTAGGTTATTTTATGCAGTGTATCTATAAGTTCCTTAGGGTTCTAGTATGGGCATGCAGTAAGCAGGAATAGCTATGTACTTCTACCATGGAATGATCATCTTACACGTATGGTTTTTACTCCAACATTACAAGCATTGACATTTTATAAGTTGATCTTCTAAAATACCTTTTCTACACGAATTAATTAATTCAGAGAAGTTCAGTATTTCATTTTAAAACCATGAAAGTATAGCCGTACAAATTAATATATCAAAAAAATATATATATTAAGATAACTTTTCTTTCTCAAAATGTCTCATGTTCTGTATGGCTCCGACTTTCTAATTAAACAATTTCTCTATTATCTATTGAACTCTCCAAAGATAGTTTATCAGCATTACTATCTCTTTCTCTGGAATGCTTTTAACATTTTTGAAAAATTTTATTTCGGCATCTTTGTCCACAGTACATTGAGTTACGGTTTCTTGGAATTTAAAGTGGTTAAGTAATATAACAAAGAATTGCATAGAGCTATATACAGCAAAGTCTTTTTGTCACCCTCTTTAAAGTAAGATATAATAACACACAAAAAAATGTACATTTGAAAAATTAATAATAAAAAAAATTAGATATTTGCGTATAACTGTATTTCTCAATTTTTTTAATAACAACATATTTTCAAATATATTCCGAAACAAATAATTATAGATATATATTTAAAAAGTTTCAAAGACTCACGCATATCTAGGGCAGTTGGTAGATCCTATTTAACTCCCTTATAACAGGGTTTGAACCCGGCTACTGTTACAGTAGAATATCAAACAATAAAATATGGGATTCTGGGATTATTACTGATACTGTCTATATTGTAACGATCGGAATGAAAGTGAAGATCGAATCTAACCGCAAACTATGATATCTGCTCTACGGGGTGCCATCTAGGCATTTAAACCTAGAAAAATTTATAGAGTAGGCAGATACGCGCTGTTAAGATTCCACTTTATTTAAATATTTAGATCGTTAGCCCAAGTCACTAGCTCAGTGGAACAGCAGAGATTATAAAACATAACTTTATATCTCAAATATAAAAAAATAAAAGCCATTGCCAGAAATTAATACATAAAAATATTTATTTACGCACATATAAAATCATTATAATTTGAGGACTAAGTTTAACATTTTAGATGTTTATATTAATCTTTAATTTTACATTTAAATAGATTTCAATAATGAGTTTAATATTTATTTAGTGAGTCGAGTATGAATAGACTATATAGATTGTATTTGAAAAGAAAAATGTTCTATCCCTTATTTAACCTTAGGCCAAAAAGTTCGCAGTCAAACCAGCGCCAACCCATCTGATACATTTAAGAATTCAATGTAGCATGAAAATACGACAACACAAAATACTATACTGTCAGGAATGAACATCTGAACAGTAAGTAGAGTTAGAGAAGACATTGTCTCTCCACCAACAGGAATGCTACATCTGTTGGTGAGTAGAACAATAAACAAAAAACTCCATAGAATGGACTGTGGTCCTTTGCCGACTTACAAACCCATCAGAAGGTGTGTGGTGTATATGTGCAATCCTACCCGTAGTGGATCTCATACTACATCTACTAATTACACAAATATATCCATTCCATTGAGCTAATTCAACTACGAAACGAATAACCTAAGATTACCCTCCCTTAAACTATATATAACTTTACAAATCTATACAGCCATTCATGCCTGACTTAAATTTAACATTTATTATGTTTGCACAGATGAATTTTATAAAATTTGTTTTAAAATGTTGAGTATAGATCGGCTGCACAGATTCCACGGTAAAAAACATTTCAAAATAAACACAACCGATCAAAATACAAAATCATCGATAATGTCAATTGCATAGGGAATACACAAAACCCAATAGCATTCATCGTAAGATGCTTGCAGTGACATCGTTGACATATATTCTAATCGAATGTGAAAACCACAACATTATCAACTGCTAATGAATCTATGCAACGTCTATACCCAACCTTAAATTCCCCCATTTAAAATTTAAACAATAAATATTAATACAAATAAAATAATAAATGGAAATGATTTTTTTATCAAATGCAAACATATATAAAATTGCACATTATCTATTGATTTTAAACTTAAAAGTCAGATAGAAGTTCATAAGCTTGAACGAAAGTTCTTAATTATTTTTAAATTTAGAGTTCATGTCAATATAGCTTACGGTAGAAGAGTCCAGGTTCCTGTTTTTTAATTCCCGCGATGTCTCCATTGGAAAATAATGTTCTGGAGGTGGCATTAGCTAGTTCCATTCTGGTATCACAGTCTTTTCATATTATTTTTTAAATAAGTGAGAGAGAATGACAAGTACGTCTTGTCATTCGTCTCCCCAAATCAAGTTCGAAAACTCACTGGAACTCAATATTTTTCTTTTTATAGTCCTCCTATGGATTCCATGAACAAAGACGTCACTGTTCCATTTTTTCATTATGGTCCGGGCCTTTATTTGCTGCTTCTATATTGGACAAGCTAATTCTTTATTCCTTATCTAATTTTGATCTGACTTTTTAATTACACAGCTTTTGGATAATTAATGAACAATCATTTCCATTTACAAAAATATTTTATTTTTAAGTCTTGTACTTTTTTTATAAAAAAGTATGTTCAAATACTTATTTATTTGTTTTTTAAAAAAAATATTTTTAAAGTTTTGAATCTGTGCGAATACATACGTTTAACAAACATTTTAATTTTAGCATTTAGTTGTTTTTTTTTAATAGATTTTATTTTTATTTGCGAACTTTAAGATTTTATTTTAAATTAATGTAACGACATATTTATATATCATTACTATATATTGAAACAGTAAGGTCTGCTTTGCAGATCTTCGTTTCAGCTTTTCTCACCTACTTCCTACCCTCATACCTTAGTTTGAACCCCAATCTATCGTAGTGTGTCTGCAATACACGTATATACCGAAAATCCTGCCTAATTTTAAACCATGAGCACAATGCTCGTATTATATATATAACTTATTCCCAAATATAATAAAATATTATGAATTATGTATTTGTTCACATAATTTACATTTATTAAAAAGTTATATAAGTCGTAATTGCGCACACACTATGATATCCATTTTAAAACATATCAAAATTATAAATTGTTAGTTATTTTGTTTGGATCTATTTACAAATATATTACCGTCGTAATATATTTTGATTTAAAATAAATTCATTTAGTAAATATTCGTTTAGTAGATAGATTCAAATATTATAATTTAAAATAAAATAATTTTCGTTTTATTTAATAAAAATCATCCCAAATATTTCTGTTAAAATAAATGAGGGACAATAGTTTAATTATATAAGTTTATCTAAAAACAGCAGCTGTCCACTTAAGTTTTCTTTAATTAGTAGCAGTAATTTTAATTAAATCTAGTTTGTAATTCGAATGTCGACGGGGAAGTTAACAAAAGAAATTAATTAATGTTGAATTCCTTTAGACATTCGGATAGATTTAATTACAGCAGATAAGTCCAATAATTTTGTATGCTCCAGGGCAAGTCTATTGTTAAATTTTATTATAAAAAGGATGTTTTTCTTTTGTTCTCCATTCTAAGCTTTTAAAGAATTCTGAGTTGTCTAAAGGTTTCTGAGTTGTTCTAAGATTCTAATAATTTGCTAGCCTTGACATGTCCGAGTAGATGCCTATGTCCCCTCGGAATAGCCAGCTGCTGCTCCATACCATCAGAAGTTATCACACGGATCCCGGAACTGCTGCTGCCGCTGCCAAAATATGAACATTCCAGATTTTTCTGCTGAATTATAAAACCTGCCGAACATCTACCTATAAATGCGTTTCCAGAGGTAACCCAAATTAACCCAAGAGCTCTTGTGATTCCTAACTAACATGCTATAGCTATTTAACATCGTTTTCTTATATTTCACAACTTCATTATGTATTTCTTTCATGTATTTAAATATACTCAACATTTTGCTCTCTATCCTTGGGTTAATATTTTCTATTTATAAAGCTTTCTTTTATTTTATTATGATAATGTGTCAGAATCATCTTTGACCGAGTGAACTATTCCCTCTATTGAAAGTAAGACGCCACTATTAAGGCATATTTTAAGTTTATAATTTTCCAATTTTATTATCTTGCAAATCACTCGTTCGAGGGTGATTCTTTTCTTTAATGTAATATAATCACATAGTTTAAAATCTACATGCTATTGATTTTAATCTAATATAAGAGTATGTGTGAAGTCAATGATTTAAATGTCCCCAAATGCATGATTGCGTATATAAATCTATACTTTTCAGACCCGCAAGCATGCATTTTCCTATTTTAATTACCGTGTTCTACTTTAATTACAAAGTTCATCATTGACGTTGAGAATGTGCGGACCCTCTTAAATGAATTTCGGGGAATTTGATTGGGCATTTCTCTTAATCCGAGTAAAACCCATTTAGTATGTTTTTATATACACTAGTCTCGTATTGCTAGTACATGAATTGGTTGTTGAGACCGCTTTGTTTTATTTTTCCAAGGATTCTTTACACGGCTAAGGCCGTTCTCTCCACGCTTGCGGTTTCCAGGCAGAGGGTGTCCCAAATGACATCCCTGGGAATTAAACGCAATCGTCACACAGTCGCTAAGTTTCGGCTGTTCGTCAAAATACTTTCCTACGGGTTAGCGGCGAGATGCCCTCCGTAATTATTCCAGATCTTCAATATTGTTTCATTTTATATTTATTTTACAAAGCATCCGTGACGTAAACGAGTCACACCCTCCAACTTTATAAATTCACTATCAGCAATACTGACCTCCCAATACAAATCTATTATTATTATTCTCAAATAAATGCTTTGATCCCATTCCCATGTTTGCTTAGTAAGCTTTAATCCGTACTATTCTCGAAATCAATAAATATTTTAGAACATTTAATTTCAAATATTGTCTTAAACTTGTCTATTTACTCAAAGCACCTCGCACATGTTCCTATCTTGTCAAGCACATTATCGTAACGCTATTAGCCCGAGGAATAGAATATATCACTCTGTTTTAAAACCTTTTGTCATTACTGAAATATAAATGCCAACAATTATTTAATACGCATCCCTGTCTCATATAAGCAGACAGTGGTGTTATATATATATTTATATAAATAAATTGTGTGAAATTATTTAAAACTAAATTTTATCTCTTATTTTATTTGATTCCTATCACTGTCTCGGTCTATATATATATATATTTTCTGCATTTCTTTTATAAATCCATAGACGTTAATTAGCCACCCAAACTTATCTTAGTATAGAGTCTTTTGTTTCTCCCTGACCACCAGGCACCGGTAAAAGGTTATACTAGTTGTAGCATCAGATGCGTTATCACGTAGGTGGCGCTGTGAAATTTGGACTTTAGATTCGAACTTAGTATATCTAGAAGGCAATCCCTCCTAGAATGTTCAGTTTAGTGTCTGGGGTTTGAATTATGCAGTGTGTTAGCGAGATAGACGATTCTGACCGTTACAATATTTATATTTTAAATTTTTTTTTTTTTTAAGTTTACTAATCTGCTTTTCCTTGAATTTGTATGGGGAAAACTCATAATTAATCCATAATATTCCCCAAATATATCTGAAAATTATTGTTATTGATTGCATGTAGTTCAAATTCAAGGAAAAAAAAAACACTTTTTTAAAAGAATATTATGTCTCAAAATATTTAATGTTATTCTGTTGAATGTAACAACTATATAATAACATTTGAATGCTATTCTAAATGGTTGTACTATTGGGAAAGTGTCTTATATTTGTTATCTAGTGGAATAAACCAAGTGTTTGATTTTTTTTAATAGTTATACAACATAACTTAATATTAAACAAAATAAAGTGCAAATGTGTATGAATGTCTTCTAAAAATTTATCCAATAAACAATATAAATACAAAAATTTATGTAAGCCTAGTATGTATATAATAAAGTATAGCATACACAACAATGAAAGAAGCATATAAAAATTAAATAATAAAACAGTGGCAAAACTCACTAAACGTATTGCTACACAAGCATAAGAAGTGGTCATGTGATGTTTATTAGCTTAATAAAGTAGTGTAAATATTTTATTATTGAAAGAATATAAGAGAAGCTAATTTTGTTAATAAAAAATGCAAACAAGTTTTGCATAAGAGATTCTGAAATACACTCTTAAGTAACAAATGGTTTTGAAACAAAAGAAGAACAATTTTTAACAAACTAATTGAGATGCCAGTTAAAGTTGGCCTAAGTATAGTTAATAAAATCTAAGAGTTTCACCATCTTTGCATCAGCCTTGTTATTTATCATCCTCCAGAAAGGATAATGGAAATAAACCAATATGTAAGGAATGGAAAAAACAAAGAATCATGTTTACTTTTCATAATGAGGAACAGATTACAAGATTATCGAGACTTAAGAGATGAAGCAACAGATACCATTGGCCATCATATTCCAGAGAATTGGCTTCTGGGTTAAGATAATAAGCTGTATAGGATTTCTACAGATCACTGACTTTGTAATAGAGTCACATAGATTGTAAAGGTATGTAAGCTAGAAATAGAATTATTTATATGTTTATCCATAAAAATCCAAATATGTATATTAATTCCAGTGTATATATAATAATTTGTCTGCATTAAACTAATGTTAAACTACTCTTGTTGTTATTGGGTCATTCTGCCCTGTGTGCATTTTTTATTCTACTTATAAAATAATTTTTGGTTCTAATCTCTCCAGTCAATGGCATAATATTGATAAAATGTCAAATAAGTTATACAGAGCTCTAAACAGAGAAAGAAATTGAAGAAAGGTATGATTTTGAGAGTGAAAAACCTGAAACTTCTAATTTTATATTAAAGTTTAATGTTAATGATCCCACAGGCCCAAAATTATGAATATGAAAATTAATTGGTAGCAAATTTTCAGAATCATATTATCATTCTTACCATGTGAAGAAAAAATTTCTAGAAGTTAGGAGAGTTAATATGTAAATAAAAAGGTAAAAAATGTAAACTAATGTAAACAATTATAATTTCTTAATATCTGACTTTTTCTGTACTTTTTGTTAAATAAAATTTTGTAGAATTCATTTTAATTTACAAATTTTATTTCATGGAACATTAGGTGCAATTATGATTCAAGAAATCCCCTCTTCCCTCACTATGACTCATAAAAGCTTACAAAAAGTTAAAAAATCTGTGTCTACATGCATGGCATTCAATAGCAGTTGATAGATTAAAAACTATTAATGTATTTCCTTTTATTTTAGGGAAGCATGAATATTTTTCTGCTTATAAGATTAAGATTACTCTTGTTTTGCTATTGTTATTTAAGGATTCAATATGTTTTATGTGTAATAATGTGTTTTATAAAAATAAAAAAGGGTGTGTTATTGGTTATGTTATTTCTCCTTTGATGTGCTCTGACCATATTGATTAATCAACAATTTGACTTTATGAAATTTTAGTGCAATATATAATTGATTAACACTCATTTCCCTCCCTCATTTTGATAACAATCAGTATCATGATTATTAAAAATTCAGATTGCATCTTAATAAATCATAATTTAAATACTTTAAAAATTATGACTATAAATGGATTTATAGGATTTCTAAGAACATAAACTATATAAATATTGAAAAAACTTCCTAATATAATATTGACAAAATGATAAAACTAAATATATATTTAAATATGTTCTGAGAAATTTAATCCAATGGTGAAAGTGGCAATGTTAGAACTAAGGTTCCCTGAATGAATCCTTCAAGTTGAAAATAGAAATGAAAATCAGTTTTATTAATTGATAATGAAGCTGTTGTGATGATGTTTGTATGCCACTAGGTCTTTTGAACAACTAAATATACCTAAATATAAAAAATTTAAAAATATATATCTAATGTACATCTTAGTAGCATTTACAAATTAATCTAATTTGCAAATATATTATTTTTAGTCCAAATTTGGAAAAAAAGAAAAGATGAGTTACATTCAATAAAATATTTAATAATCATACTTTTAAAAATGAAGTCTAAACAGATAGATGAAAATATAATGCCAACAAGTTAAATTGATGTGCTATCATAAGCAAAAGATATGATCACTAAATTTCAATGTGGTGATTATATTAAAAACTTTAATGTGATTATATAAAGATGGAGGGGTGGGGGTAAATAATCATCATAAAAAAACTTCATAGAATAGCAATGACAGACAAGAAATCTGAATCAAATAGAATACAAGTTTTGTAGACATTTTTCATGATCAAGTGTATTGCATAATGCCAAACCATCATCAAGCAATATAGTGAAATGTATCAGTGAATTAAAATAAATTTCTAAAAAAAATATGATTTAAAAAGATTTGGACAAAATTTCAATTATACTACATGCAGAGTATAAAAAATAATCTAAGCAATAGAAACATGCTTCAGAAGTTAACACAGACTACACTGTTTTTTCTCCTAACAGGGCCAAAATAAGTTTTTTTTTTTTTTTTAAATCAATGATAATTGGTTAGAGCAATATCTGCCATAGAACTATATTTTTTGATAAACACCACAGAATGCTATTACATGAAGATAATGTAACAGTTTAATTCTGCAGCACTGGTGTTAAACCTATCAATATAGTTTTAAGTTATTTTTATAATCAAACAACTTACTTTATGTAGTTCATTTAACTTTACCTGAAATTTTGCTAAAATTATTTTATTGACATAATAGTTACTGGCAATTATAAATTTACAAAATAAAAAATTAATATTAAAAAATCAAAAACCCACTATGTCTTATTATAAATAAACCACTACTGTATAATTAGATAAACTGTCTAGTATTGCACTCATCCAATAGCCAAATTTTGTTTAATCTGTTTTCATTTTTAATAACTTAAAAATATCAGCATTTTAAGATTATGATCAGAGCTAGTATAATTGTCTAATTGATTAAAAGCAAAACCAGTTCAAAAATTGAAAAATTTAAGTAACTTCAGTTTAAAATAAACTGAAGTTGTTTTGATCAATTAGCACAAGGAACTTTTTATCAAAAGAATTAATCATAATGTCTCATCATACTGATTTAGATAAATGATAATAGATGGATTGTGATAATTGGTTTGGAAAAACTCTAAACCAAAAAGCTGAGGTTTTTATAATCATTTCATAACTGAGGTTTACTAAAATACAATTTATGGAACATTTTCAAACAAATGTAGCTGGCTAGTCATATTGAATAAAATCAAATTATTTTAAGAATGCTGAGTTTTTCAAGGCATTTTTTAAAATACCAAATAAAAATAAATCAATCATTAGATGAATGCAGTAAACACCAATTAATCAAAATTAGATTTAGAAGTTTTGTTTTAAAACTATAACCATAAATATAAATGAGTGAGAATTACTATTAGTATGAAGTACTCTAATGCCTAGTTGATACCAACATGCATCTGAAAAAAAACTTAATATATACCATGTATTATATAAATAATAAACATAAACATATAAAGTATGTGTTTTCTTTATTAAAACAAAGTTATAATTTTTTTTTTACTATTTCAAAACCATTTTTACATATAATCTCCAGCAGCTTTTATAAATAGATCTCTACTGGTGATTTAAAAAAATGAATAGATTTCAAATAAATAACAAATTCTAATTAGAAATGTTTTTCAAGGTTAGTGACATCAAGATACTATATTAATAAAAGCCATATTGAATAAAATTTTCAAAACAAATTATTAACATTTTCTTAATCTAATTAACATCTAAATTCATTCTTCATCAATCATTTCATGAAACAAAGTAATATAATGAATGTATAGGATAAATTAAATTTATCTAAAAACATGATAAGACAATTATGAACCATGTCATTTCAAGATTTCTTATATGAAAAATAAAATTATCATTTCCAAGAAAAAATAAATAAATACATAAATATATACACATATGGATTGGATAAAATCAAGGGAATATTCATAATATTTGCTTATATTTAACAATTCAAATGACAATATATGCACAACTTCCTTGCATTTTCTTTACTGTTAATAAGTACTGTATATATTTTGTAATAAATAAATAAAAGTCTAAGACATTAAATTTTTGAATTATGATATACATTTATCTCTTCAATAATAAACACTTATATGTAGAGAAAATTAAAATGTCCATTTTTGAGTTTAAATGTTTTTATCATAATGGATTTCTTTTGCTTGAAAGCAATGAGGGGAATACAAAAATACCAGTTGCAAAATGCATAAACATTAACTGCAACTCTTATTTTAAGGCATGGCATAAAAAAAAAAATAGTTGAAGTGAGTCACTTCACATAAATATTATTTTTTCCAATTAAAATACAAGAATAATTTTGAATTTGTCTTAAATTTTTATCTTATATATAAGTTTATTTAAGTGTATATACATACCCAATGAAATTTTACATTATTAAAAATATATAATTACATGATTAGTTTATATTCATTCTACAAAAGAATACTTAACCTAAAAAATCTCATTATATCAAATTTAAGACAACAGATCATTATTATATTCTAGCATATCATATTATTCTATTTGGAAAATTAGTGTTGTACATACATTTTGTCATCTGACCAGTGATAATTATCAAAAACTATGACAACAAAGAGTATTTAGCAAACATAAATTACTCAGTCCAATAATAATTAAGAATGTTCACACCAAGAATATTAAAAAATTATAATAGTAATTTTAATATTTCAAATAGTACTATCCTGGTTTATCTTTCCAATGCAATTCACTATTTGTTAATTAATCCTGAAAGTTGAATTACTTTATCTCAATTCTGAATATCTTCAAAATGTTAATAAAAATGTTTTACATTTAGTATCAGTCAATATAATTTAAGATATATTAAATGCATAATTATATTATATAGTACTTAATTATTTTTAAAGTGTTTAAAAAAAAAAATAGAAAAGAATTTAAGTAACAGTAAAAGATATTCTAAATCAAAAATAAACAACAAAAAAAGACAATTTTCTTTTTTAAATGAAGTTCCTAAAACAGTGATATGTTTGACATTTCATTGTAAAATAATATTAACTATTCTTATAATCAAGTATAAAAAGATAAGTTCCATGGCTTCTTGTAACTGGAAGAAAAAAAAATCAATTCTATATAATAAGTATATTAACATATTATTTGATAACCAGATCATCTTATTTTAATATGTTATTTTAAAAATAAATGATCACATTGAGAACTGAGCAGTTGGTTGAATCAGATAAATATCTTACTAGATAATTGAAAGATTCTTAAATTGATTGATAAAGAAATTTTTTTTAAAAAAAAAGAAATAACATCTTAATCAGATACCAAATGAAATGAAATTGTTTTGCTTTACCTCTTACTGATTTTAGTACTTGAATTTCAATTGACTCATAGTAAAAATGATATTACATTAAATAAAAAAAATTATAGTATTAAGATAAATTTATAAATTTAACTTTTTACTAGATTAATGAGTTAATAACTTTGTTAAATATTTTTTCAGTTAATAATTATCTGATAAACCTTTTATTCTAACACTAGTAAAATCACAAGCGAATATTATTTTAATTATTTATTATTATATATTTAAATGTCATATGTATTTGTGTGTTTGCAATTGTTTGATCTAAACCAGAGATAACAGTGACATGATGTGACAACAAAAGATTAGTATCCTGTGATTGACATTATCTTTTCCATAACATTTTTGCTAAATGATGATATAATTTGACAATTTACTTTCATGCATGCAATTTTTTTCTTCTATTACAGTATTTATTTGTGTTTGAATAGAATTAAAATAAAATTAGATTTAAAATTTCTGTTTACTTGTCAGTATAGATTTATGATATATAAAGAATGCATTTGATTATAGCTCCCTGCAATATTTTTCACTCACATAAATAATTAATAGGTCTTTATTATATATATTTAAATAATAAATCATTGTGTTTCTGAATACTAAAAAAAAGCATTACATAATTTTTCTGGCACAGCAGAAACATGATTTGACATCAAATCATTGGTACATTATAATAGGTTTCAGCATTTTCCACAATAGGTCCAATGGCTACTACTATTGTTTGATAACTTTATTTCACATATGCAATAATTTACTGGTTTTTTTTTTATATATATATAAGATAACAACTTTATGTTGTATATAGACATTTATTTTTTTCATTACAATATTTTTTTCATATCTTTTATTATATTTCATATTAAAAGATTTTTAAAGATTAAACTGCTATGTAGTTGACTATTTTCACTAATTTGAATTGAAATACAGCTAAAAATATCATGATGATATATTATCATTGTTTTCTCAATACCTTCGGTGGTTGCTGTCATAATCTTTCATATCAATATTTCTTTCCATAAAATTAAATTACATACTAAAATTTATGAATGAATTGATAACATTTTATAATAATAGTATATTTAATATTTTTTTATCTTAATATCTATGCATATTTACACATTACATGTTTACCATCCCCTAAGCTTACTTAAATTTTTATAGAGGCAAAACTCTCTATACAGTAGTGCCTACTCATCCAATATCCTGATTAGTTTCTAGCTTGGGGCTTTCTTCAGTAAAGAGCCTTGGGTCTGAGAGCACTACACCTAGATCTCAGGATCTAATGCAACCCTCTAGTAGCCACCTTTTACCTTTTTAGTTAACTATAAAGCTATGAGACCAAAATGAAAACAATAGTTTTCAATTCAAGCTCATTCACTTGTATAGTTATATAGATATGAATACAGTTCAGCAACTATAAATTTTGGTGTCTTTAGTTTTTTAATAACTATATTTGCCACCATCCTATTTGGCAGGAGTAATATTAGCCCACTAAACACCACATGATCACCACTTCATGAACTGTTATAACAGAGGCAAAACTCTTCATGCAAACCAGAGTAATCTGGGATATTGGATGAGTAGGAACTAGATGGGGATTTTATGCACAAACATCTTACATCCATTGATTGCTCTGGCTTGCACTGGATGGCACTACTGCATGGAGAGTTTTGCCTCTGTTATGTTTATGGTGTAATACAAATCCTTCCAAATAGGATGATGGTGATTATGGTTATTAAAGAGCCAAAAACACCAAAATGTACATATGGTGAATGATGTTCAGATCTATATAATTATAGAAGTGAATGAGCTTGGACTGAAAACTACTGTTTTCGTTTTGGACTCATAGCTTTATTGTTAACTAAAAAGGTAAAAGGTGGCTGCTAGAGGGTTACATTAGATCCTAAGATCTAGGTGCAATGCTTCAGATCCAAGGCTCCTCACTGATGAAGTCACAAGCTAGAAACTAGTCTGGAAATAGGGATCTTATGCACAAACTTTCTTGCATCAATTAATTACTCTAGCTTGCACTGAGTGGCACTATTGCATGGAGAGTTTTTGCCTCTGTTATATTTACACATTATTAAAAAACAATGTATTTATAAAATGCAATTTATTCCCTTTACTTAGAATACTTTTTAACAAAAATTTTTTTTATTGTATATGCACATAATCTTACATTTTGATTGTCCTGCAGTTTTCTTCAGAGCTATGATATAATTACAAATAAAATAAATAACCATATAATAAGTGTTTAAAGTGGATAAATTGTATTTAAGATATTACAGCAAAATAAAGGAAGTGGTGTTTTTAATATTTGTTATTTATAAAATGTTTGTAACATCTTCCAGACTTTGCAGAAAAACAAGTGACAAATTTTAATAAGATTGCCTGAATATTAAATACACTAATCTACAATATAAAGTAACAGCAATGAAATTATAATAATAAGAAAAAATATAATATTAAAAATAAATAAATCTTTCTACATGTTAAAATTCAATCCATACTTCTAAATATGTATGCTACAGATAAATAAGTAGAATATTAAAATTATTTGTTTATCTCTGAAATTATTTCTGAGGTATTCTATGATAGGAGATCAATTATAAAATACAATAATAAAATTCTATATAGATTTTGAGATATCTATCTAGATGATTATAATTAAATGAAAAAGATTTCACATATGTGCTGTACTAATTTATATAAGGTCAATGATGCTGTGTTGAGTATAGGAAAACTTTCAAATCCAAACACATCTTGGCTTGAAAGAATGAAGATGTTACTCTGTTCACTTTTACAACAATTTAGTTTCTTTCATATATTAATTAATATATGTGAAATCTTTTGATTTACTATGATTCAATTTTAAGAATTAATAGAAACCATGTAACTCTGAAATTTATTTATCAAATGCATAGTATATATGTAATTAAATAGAAAGGATTTTCATCATTTCACATATGCACTGTACTAATTTATATAAGCTCAATGATGCTTTGTTGAGTACAGGAAAAGTAGAATACATATGTGAAAATCCTTTCTAGCTAATTACATATGTACTATGCATGTGATAAATAAATATCAGAGTTACATGATTTCTATTAACACTTAAAATTTAATAAATAAATTTCAGAGATACATGGTTTAAGATTAACTCTTAAAATTGACTCATAATAAATCTAAAAGATTTTGCATATATTAATATATGAAAGAAACAGATATAAAAGTGAACAGAGTAGCATCTTCATTTCCTCAAACCAAAATGCTTCAGATTGGCCTATCTAAATCAGAATTTAAAGATAAAATGGCCACTCTTATCTTTATAAAGACTATCTTGTGTTTCAGCTTTTTCCTGTACTTAATACGGCATCGTTGTGCTTATATAAATTAGTAAAGTGCATATGTGAAAACATGAAAATCCTTTCTACTTAATTGTATATGTGCTATATGCTTGATAAATAATTTTCAGGGTTGCATGGTTTCTATTAATTCTTCAAATTGACTTGTAATAAATCCAAAGATTTTGCGTATATTAATATATGAAAGAAACTAATGGATGTAAAAGTGAACAGAGTAACATCTTCACTCTGTCAAACCAAGATGCATTAGATTGGCCTATATAAATCAGAATTTAGGTTAAAGATAAGATGGCTGCTCTTATCTTTATAAAGTCTCTTATCTTGTGTTTGAGAGTTTTCCTATATTCAACACAGCATCATTGAGCTTATATAAATTAGTTCAGTGCATATGTGAAAAGGTGAAAATCCTTTCTAATTACAGACTATGTGCTTGATAAATAAATTTCAGAGCTAAATGATTATAGTAAAAATATAACCTTAATCAACAGTGCTATTTAAGCCAGGATTCCTCATCCTATAAAATTCTTCAGAACAAATTATATTATCAATATGAATTTACTTTTTTTTTTTTTTGATAATTATGATCCTACTCATAGCAAACACATTCAAATAATATATAGAAAAAAACCCATTAAAAATACTAAGATTTTGAAAAATCCAGTGAAGTAAGTAATGAAATGAAAGACAAAGAGCATAGTTTATGGATGTTGGTGGCCGAAGGCGGAGGGTGCTAAGAATTCCCTGATTGCGGATCCAGGCTGCCATTTGATGACGACTTTTTATTTAGGTACTTACAACTGCAGATCACTTTCAAGTGAAGGAAGATTGCAAAAATTAGAAGAACTCTTATATTAAATGAGACATTATTGGACTTTGTGAAGTTAGACAAAAAGATAAAGAGACAATTGATTTAAAAAGTGAACATGTACTCCATTATAAAGATACAAATATTGGAAATACAAGTGGAGTAGGATTCATTATAAAAAAAAAATGGAAGAACAACATTGTGGAGATTGATGGTGTATTGGACAGAGTGGCAAGATTAGTTATACAACTTACTAGCAGATATCAAATGCAGATATTTCAGGTTTATGCCCCAACAAGTTCTCATAGCAATGAAGTAGTAGAAGATTTTTATATGGATGTATAAAAGGCTTTTGATCAGAGTAAACAACATTTTAAAATTGTTAAGGGAGACTTTAATGCTAGAATTGGTAAACAAATGAAAGATGAAAGTGCTGTAGGTAACTTTGGTCATAGTAATAGAAATGAGAGAGGACATAGACTTGTGGAGTTTGGAGAAAAAGAAAAACTTTATATTATGAATTCTTTTTTTGAGAAAAATGTTAAAAGGAAATGGACATGGAAGCATCCAAATGAAGGTACGGCAGAATTGGATTATATTTTGACTAACAGAAAATATATGTTTCAAGATTGTAATGTTCTTAATAAATTTAACACAGGAAGTGATCATCGATTAGTAAGATATGTGTTAATGCAAAACTAGAGAGACAAAAATTATTAAGAAAAACAATATTTACAGTTGATATCCCTAATCTCCAGAAACATTCTAATGAATTTAAATTAGAACTTAGAAATCGGTTTCAAGTATTAGTAGATTTTGAACATGATTCAGATTTGAATGACATTAATAGGAAAATAAGCGATACACTTTTAAAAACTGCAACAAAGATAGCTGGTAGAAAAAAGCAGCAATTGACCAATAAAATTTCTACTGAGACTAGAGAATTTATGAATAAAAGAAGGAATATGAAGATATACAAAATGATGCATTAAAAAGGATTGAATATCTTGAATTTTGTAAAATGGTGCAGAAAAGAGTTAAAAATGATATTAGAAAGTACAACTATGAACTAGCAAGGAAAGCTGTAGAAGAGAATAAAAGACTCAAGAGTGTAAAACAACATTTTGGTATTGGTAGAAAATTTATATATGCAATAAGAAAAAAAGATGGAATTATTACTAAAAAGAGAGATGACCCAATGAAATGGGTAGAAGACTTTTATCAAGAATTATATAGTAATAAAGAACAAGTACCTCCTATATCTATTACATCTTCCAAATTGCCGAGAATTTTAAATGAAGTGAGACACACAATTAAATGTATGAAGAAAGGAAAGACTCCAGGTAATGATGGAATTATAATTGATATATTAAAAGAAGCAGGTGAAGAAATAGAAAAATCTTAGCAAAGTTATATACCAAATGTTTAAATGATAAAGATGTACCATTTGATTGGAAAAATGCAGTATTAATATTAATATTTAAAAAAGGTGATAAAGAAGATATTAGAAATTATAGACCTAGCAGTCTTTTATCAGTTTTATACAAAATCTTTACCAAGGTAATTACAACTCGTCAACAGAAAACATTGGATTTCCACCAACCAAGAGAACAAGCTGGATTTAGAAGTGATTATAGACCTATCAGCCTTTTATCTGTTTTATACAAAATTTTTACCAAGATAATTACAAATTGTCTACAGAAAACATTGGAGTTCCACCAACCAAGAGAACAAGCTGGATTTAGAAATGGTTTTAGTACAATAGATCATATTCAGGTATTGAGAGAAGTTATAGAAAGGACAAATGAATATCAGTTGCAATTATGTTTTGGACTTGTAGATTATGAAAAGGCATTCGATTCTATAAACCTTTCTTCAGTGATTAAAGCATTGGATAATCAAGGTGTAGATCCAGGATATTGTCATATTTTAAAGAATATTTATAAAAATGCAACAGCGACAATTAGATTACATAATGATACTGGGAAAGTCAACATTGAGAAGGATGTAAGACAGGGTGACTCCATATCTCCAAAACCTTTTACAGCAGTGCTGCAAGAAGTATTTTGTGGATTAAAATGGGAAGCTAAAGGAGTGAAAGTAAATGGAGATTATTTAATCATTTAGATTTTGCAGATGATGTAATTGTTTTTGAAAATAATGCTTTAGAGCTGCAGGAAATGATGCAGGAGTTATCAGATGAAAGTAGGAAAGTAGGACTAAAGATAAATGTTAAAAAGACTAAAGTAATGTTCAATGGATTTTTTTTTCAAAATATGAAAATAAAGATAGATTATGGTGAATTAGAAGAAGTTAACAGTTACAAATACATTGGTCAGATTATTAATACAGATGGAAACATAATGCATGAAATTAATCATAGAATTAAACTTGGTTGGAGTGCTTTTGGTAGAAATAACTTGATACTAAAAGGAAATATGCCTATGTGTTTGAAAAGGAAGGTTTTTAATAAATGTTTTTTACCAGTTCTTACTTATGGATCTGAGGCTTGGACACTTAATAGAAGAGTAATGCAGAGACTTCAGACTACTCAAAAAAGTAAGGAGAGATACATGTTGGGGGTAACAAGAAGAGATCGAAAATGCAATATATGGGTAAGAAAACAAACAGGTGTTACTGACTTCATTGAAAAAATTAAAAGATTGAAGTGGAGTTGGTCTGGACATATTGGTAGAAGAGATGATAATATATGGACAATTGGAATCTTGAACTGGATTCCAAGAGATTGTATAAGACCCAGAAAGAGATCACATGTCAGATGGATGGATGAAATAAGAAAGTGTGTAGGGGTGATGTAGAGAAGAGAAGCTAAAGATCAGAGAAGATGGATTGAACTTGGAGAGATCTTCATCCTGCAGTGGATTGATAATGGTTGATGATGATGATGACTCAAATCTAGATAAGTAATATATATAAATGTAATCACTTGATTATTCTCTCTAAAATCTCTCCAAAAAACTGTTCTTTTTCATTTTCTTGTAACTGATGGTGAAGAAATGTAGAAGATGCAAACAACTGCAAGATGTTTTTAAGTTGATACTGATGCTGTTTACTAGAATATACTTTTTACTAATGTTATTTCTCAGAATATTCTTTCTGTCAAAGTTTTCATATAGAATCAAGATTTTTTTGATAATGCAATATGTTACTTTTTAATAATACTATTTTCCAAAAATTCTTATTATTAAAATCTTCATATAAACTAGATATATTTTAATGATGCATTGCATTACTACCATGTTTCATCGAAAATAAGACACTATCTTAAATTATTTTTTGCTCCAAAACACACCCTACGGCTTATTTGCAGGTGATGTCTTTTTTTCATGTACAAGTCTACATTTGTTTTTATATAAAAATCTACATTTATTTAAAATGGTAATTGAAGAATTACAAAATATGTGGTAAAAAATTTCAGGAAATAAAATTCTGAAATCATTTCTTTATTTCACATGAATGTATAATTGTAAGCAAGTTTGTTATAACACATGATGTATCTAATAAAGTTAGTAATTCCAAAATGTAAGTCCTTCTGGTTAACTTTCATTAAAAAAAAAAAAATCTAATGCATTTGACATTATAGTAAATATTTATCCATTACCAGAGGTTCACACGTGTGTTGTGTCTGCATTCTGATTGATTATTTGGCAGTCTTACGATCAGTAATTAAAAAATTACAAGATATGCAGCAAAAAATTACAGAAAATAAAATTCTGAAATTGTTTCTTTACTTCTCATTGGTATATTATTGTAAGCATGTCTGTTATAACACATGATGTATATAATATTAAAGTTAGTAATTACAAAATGAAAGCCTTTCGTATTAACTTTCATTTTAAAAGAAAAAAATCTTAGTGCTTTACATTATCAGAGCGGCGCTGCTGTGATTTTACTGAAATGCATTTGCGAGACAGAGAAATAATATATACACAATATTTTCTTTCTCTTTTTAACTAGGGCTTATATTACAAACATCCTAAAAAAATCATCCTAGGGCTTATTTTCAGATTAGATCTTATTTTTGGAAAAACATGGTGTTAACATATTTTCTTTTTCCTAAAAATCTTCATGTAAACTCAATGGTTTTTGATAAAATAATACATTACAGTTTACCAGAACTTTTTTTCTATTTATATCTTCCATCACAAATTTACTGCTTTTTTTTCCAGTTTTCACTAAATAAATAACATGGATGTAATTTTAGTAAATTCAAAAGCACCTTCATAAATTGATGATTTGTTGTTATTGAATATTTGGGAAGCTTTGCATATAATTATTTTTCTTTTGAAACCAATTCAAAATTTTTATTCTATTACATAAAGAATACATTTCATGACTTCTTTTAGATTTGGCAGAATTGTTGCCATCATTGATTCTGCATGTCAGTGTTTCTTTAAACAAAATTTCAATTACTTACTTCATAATGAAGAAAAAATGAGCACAATGTTTAAACTGAGGTTATATCAATAAGTGTGTGAGAAGGTAAAAAAGCTACTGCCATATATGAAATATGAAATTTACAAATTTCTATATATTTCTTTTTTCATTTAATTTTTTTTTTTTCAAATTGCAGGTGAATAAAACAGCATATTTTAAAATTAAATACCAAAGTTATTTAATGAGGATTTGCAACAACATAAAATCAAACAAACAAAAAAGATAATGAATTATAGGTTTATTTATTGATAAACAATACAAATTACAATGCATATTATTACATAAAATGTACCTGATATTAAAAACAACCTAAATAAATAAACAATGCAATAGAAAATAAACATTTCAGATTGTGGAACTGTCATATATTTCAAATTTTTACTAATTATTAGACTTAAAAAAGATGTTTATTATTTTTCATTCACAGATAATTTATTTATAAACATTTAAACTAGCATATCTTCATTAATTAAAACTTATACGCCCATATCATCTAACTAATAAAAGTGAATTTTTTCATAGTTCTGAATTTAATAATTTATAAATAAATAGTTTCAGCTGTGCTTCTTACATTTTTCCAAAATACTCTTCTAAATTAATAGAAGTTTAACAAATATTAACATGGTTCTGAATATTTCAAAACTATTAATGTTAAAATAAATCTGTACATGGAACAACTAAGTCAAAAAATGTTACTATGTCAATTCATAAGCCAGATTTCCAAAGAATCATTTAAATGAACTTGGTAAATAATACCATCTTTTCTTATATCAATGACAAAATATTTGTCAGTCATTTTTTTATCTAATAAATAGATTGATATTGATATAAAAAAATATGGATGTCATTTGCAAGTTCATTTAAATGATTCTCTAGGGATCTGGCTGGTGAATTGTCATAGTAATGTTTGTTGCTTTGTGAATAGATTTATATTATCAGTGTTACATATTTGAAAAGCCATATATTATTTATAGGTTTAAAATCATTACATAATTAAAACAAATAGAATATTTACTTATTTATTTATAAACATTACTAATTTATTTATAAATAAAAAAAGAATTTAAATCCCAAATATTGCAACGGTTAATGAGTTATATTTAGACTTATATAAAGAATACAATTTTTCTCATTACTGGTCTCTCAGATAAATTTTCTTATATGGATAGTAGATAATAAAAAAAACTAAAGCAATTTTGTTTTAATAAAATATAAGTTTTTATTACAACATAAATTCATATTATGAATAAAATATTAGGCATAAAAATATCTATCTCAGTTTGATATATTAAATTTAATTTGGCAATCAATATAGAATAAATAGCTTATTAATGTTTATTAATCAATATATTATAAATAGTTTAATACTGTGACAGAATGGCAGTCAAAGCTAAAGATTTCAAGAACTATTCTCATACATGTCATAGACACACACAATTTAATCTAAATAAACTGAAAAGTTAATAATTAAAGTACTCGAATTTTATGACTTCCTGAGCAACAAAACATTATTTAATCAACATACCTTTGATAATAAATACAGCTAAACAATTTTAGAATTTTTTTGGTAATGCAATTCTTTATTATAAATGTGAACAATTATTATACACTTTAGACTTTTTAAGATGTGTAATTCAAAATCTATGAATTGTAACATTATTTAATCATTAACAGACATTAAACAAAAAAAAAATGAACCACACTAACTTTATAAAAAAAAAAATAGAAAAATAATGTTAATAAAAGTTTAGCATTGACTTAACAAAACATTTCTTACATCCTCATATATTACATGCTGTTCCTTTAGTCAATGTGATACCTTACAATGCCATCTTTTAACTTCCACAATATTTATATTTGAAAGTGTTTAATATTTTATCTAATTGTAATTAGTTATTCTATTCTTATCTATATCCAATGGAGGCAATCGACAAGTGGGTGTCTTGGTGTAATTTTTATAATGTAAATGAGGTTTGATTCTCTCACAAAAAAGAAAGCACAAATTTGGTATAAAATATTTTAGAAATTCTGTGATCCTTCATTTCCTTATCATGTCCAATTCAACAAAGATTTGTCTTTACAAAGTAGAGTCAATAACATCATATCTAGCAAACTGAAGAATGTTCTGTTGTTCCTGTTATCACACCAATTTATTTTTCAAATTTTATAAAGCATTTTTAAATAAAATGTTTCCAATGACTTTACGTTACACTGATAAAGGGCCCTTTTCTTCTTTCCATACAATAAATTGGTCAAAATAATAATCTTAAATACTAACTAAATTAATTTCAGGAGTTATATTATTTAATAAAATACTTTACTCTAACTTTTAAATGCAACAATAACATATTGAAATCTAAGTTGCAATTCATTATTTCTACATAAAAAACTGCCAAGATATTTAAATCGATTCACAATTTCAAGCTATTAGCAATTAAAGTTAAAAATTGCTAAAGATTTTTTCTTTCATTATTGTTATCTTGATAAAGTATTTGAATTTGTAATTATTAAGTATTAGTTTTTGCAAATTATATTCAAGATACTAAAATTCTGTAAATTGTCTTTTGAAATGGCGGAAATAGCATAATCAACAGCATAATATAAATCTAGAAACTAAGATAAATTTTTTTTAAAATCTAACATCAGTTTTAATTTCAAATGCCTTAGATTTTCCCATTAACAGTGATAAGCTTCTATCATGTAAAAGCTATATAATATGAATAAATGTCAGATGACAAGTTAATTTCAAATATATTTTACCAACCTTTCTGATTTAACTGAGTCAAAATGTCTCAACAAATTAATAAAAGCAGTATATAAATTACTATATTGCAGTCTTTTTTAACACATTAATTTTAAACAAATGGAACAATAAACACATCCTAAATAATTGCATAAAATCCATACATTCTTTAAAAAAAAAAAATCCAATAGTTTTTTTAAACTAACATATCAGCATATTTTAAAACTTTTATGGATATCTCATCAGAATCTGCAAACTTTCTATTTTTAAAATAACAAATAGTGAGTGATTTTCATCCCATTACATGATTAAGCAGATGAATATAAATTAAAATGCATAATTTAATTCTTGTATCATTGAGTGAAGTAAAATTTATAATAAACAATTTATAAAACATATTGAAAGTAAAGATAAACAAAATTTGATTTTTTTTTTCTGTAATACTTTTTTTTTTTTTTTTTAAAAAGCTAGATGACAATTGTATATAATTTTATATTAGTATTAAGTATTAAATCAATTTTAACTCTTGATAATAGTACAAATGGTTCAATAGCACACATTACTAAGATAATGATAATCATTATACTTTTTCTTTCAAACTTTTCCAAGTATTATATACCTGTTTACTGAATCAGATCATATTACAATGTAACTAAAATGGTTAAATTTTAATTTCTTATATTTAAAGCAAAAGATAAAGTCTGATCTGAATATGCATTTATTAATTTTCCATGTAGTCCATAGTATTTTCAAGTTTTCACCAGCACTACACTTTAAAAGCATCAACAATTTTCCTAATTTTTTTCCTATCTTTTTTAATATTCATTGAGATTGTAAAATATGAGAGCTTGAATAGTTTGATCCCTTGTTTTTTTAAAAGATAAAACATATATCTCTTTTTTTTTTCAAGCATATAACCTAAAATTCAAAAATGAGTTATAACTTTTCAGTCCCAAAAAAAATTCACTAAAACTTTTTCAAAACAATTATTACAGATATAAATAAATCTAGATTTAAAATTAAAGTACATTTTATAATAATTAAACTTCAATTTTACACGTCTAATTTTTATTTTCATATTCTAGTCAATAAATATTTTTGAAAAAAAAAAAAAAAATCCTATCCATTCTGAAATTTAAATAAATAAAAGATTACAAATCAGAAACACTATGTTAAATAATTTAAATCAACAATGATTTATTGACATAAAAGTAACATTTTTGAATAGGAGGGATCAAAGTGAACTATTACAATTTGATTTTTTAAATAGTGCTGTCATGTTCTATAAGTTTAATTCAAACAAATATAAAATATATAAACTTAAATATTAAACTCATATAAAATATATATCTCTTTTGTCTATTTACTATTTTTTCACTCTTTAATTACTGATTATTCCTTATTGCAGATATAAGGGGATTAGTTTGGAAAAACAAATTTATAAAATGTATGTACAAAAGCTGCATAATGAAATAAAATTTGAAAATCAATGCTTTCTCCTTGCTATTTTTTTGTAAAATTAACTATTTCCAAATACTTTTAGCTTAATTAAATATAATGATAATTCATTTGTTCTAAATAATATATTAGTAAAAGCTAATAAAAATAAAATTAAACATTACATTATACAACTAGAATAATAAAAACTAGCCAAATGTGAAACACAATTAAACATTCAAAATGAACAAATATAAAAATGTATGTTAAAATTAACTCCAAACTAATTGACTTATCATCTGTTTGGTTATTCAGTTAGTTCAAAGACATTAATCATTGTGAATTAATTATATTTGAATCAGCTGCTTATACCGCATCTGAATCAGTTGCTTATTTATTCTCTATTTCATAGCTGGCTATTCTATTATTACTGTCAGATAATCTGCTCCGGCTACTGATGGGCTCCACAAATGATCTTTAAATATGAAAGTCAATTATGAATAGTAAATAAACACTACCTGATAAAGAACTTTTGTAACTTTGTAAGTTGGGATGTTAGTTCATCAAAGGCTAGATATTGCTTCCAATAAAGTCATATTTGTTTCTTTTCCTTGTTCAGTTACTTAAGTTCCCAGCATTATAAGCTTTTTATGCCAATAATCATCTACTTATATAAACTGTGACAATGGGAATGTATGTTTGTGTAACAACATGTCTATCCTTTGACTACATGTACATCATTTCTGATTCCAATTTCAAAAAACTTAAGTTCATTATCAGCCAGCAACAGAAAAAAAAGTCTTCAGCAACTTAATGCTTGAATGGTTATTAAATTTGAAAATGAAACCAGTTTAAATATCTTGGTAGTTTTATAATTATAAAGATGGACTTAGATGATGTACAACACAAATACCAATGTGCTAATGTCACTTTTAATAAATTAAAAGATAGTATTAAACCACAGAAAAATAACTATTGAAATAAATTAGCTGTATATAGTTATTATTTTACCTAATTTATTATATGAAAATGAGACTTGGAGTTTCATCTAAGGATGCTCCATAAAATTTTAGAAATACAATGGCAAGATCATAAAATCTATCTATATGTTCTTCAACTTATTTGATATAATACTATAAACATTCACTATTGTAAACTTTCATCTTCATTGGATTATTCATGTAAAATGAATGAATGATGCAAGACATCGTAAAAGAGTGTTGTATGGTAAAATTGAATATGGTTTCCATGCAAGATATATACGCCATTTATATTATAAGAATTATCTCAAAGATGGTGCAATGTTGATTATTTTCATTAGGAAGATATGGCAGAAAATAAAATATATTGGATAACTACAATCAAACATGGTGTTGAGTCAGAAAGAAAATACAATAATGTAAAATATCTAGTAAACAAAATAAACCAGCATGATCTATATGCAGACATATTTGTGGTTTATAGATTGGCTTGTATAGTCATCTCAAAACTCATTTCTAGAGCAGTTTTTCCCCATTTTTCCTTATTTTATGAGTAGTAGTAGTAGTAGTAGTAGTAGTAGTAGTAGTAGTAGTAGTAGTAGTAGTAGTAGTAGTAGTTGTTGTTGTTGTTGTAGTTGTTGTTGTTATTATTATTATTATTATTTAGATAACCACAATTTTCAAAATCTTATATAGTTTCCTATAAAATTAGATCATCTCAATTACATGACAATAAAAATTTTCTGGTATTTGTGTTACCAGCAAAATGACTAGGAATTTTATACAAATGCCAAAAGTGGATATCCAAGTATGAAATGCTTAAATTTTCACATATTTCCTAGGCATTCTATAAAATGTCAAAATGAATCTCAGCAAAGTATAAAATATCACATGATCACCACCACCACTACTACTACTACTACTACTGTGTGAAGAGTTTTGCCTGTTTTAATAAAGTATAAAATACTCCCAGCAAGAACATTTAATGTTGCAAAGACAAGATGCAAATATTAAGTTATACACATTTAACACATAATTAGTCAAATTAAGGATTAAAATTGTTAGTAAATCTTATGTGTACATCTTAAAGTTAATTACTGATGAGTAGAAAGTTAAAAGAAATCCCTTACATTCTTGAAGATTTAGACAATTTTAAAATCCTTCACTTTTGGCACTTCCAAAATAATAGTGTAAAAAATACAGATATTTTTTTCCTGGCTTGTATGATCTTTATATAAAGTTCAGCATTTTGTTACCACTATCATGTACTAACTTATTATTATGTTTTATCATGAGAGGGCTTATCAGAAAAAATAATAATCATGCCATGCTTGAAATTAAGAAATTGGAACTTGATTATAATATCAGAAATTCAATGTATAGGTAAATATTTATTATTTAATAAGGTTAAATATGAAAAATTCCATATTTTATACTATACTATTTGTCATTCTTTATAACACCTAAGTATTCTATACAATGTCTAAGGTAAATATGTAAAAAAATTGAAATAAATATGAAATTTCATACATTGCCCAAAACCGTCACACTTTGCTGTGATATTTGTACTTCAAGCATGAATTGAAGCCAAATCTGATCAACTATTTTCTTGTTAATTTTTCTTATTGATGGCATTTACAAAAGATTTAATACATACATTAATAAAATCTTTTAATATATATACATTTAAATTTTCTGTTTAAATATTTTATGCATAAACAATGTTAAATGGAATTAAGATTTTAAAAAAAAAATTAAAAAGAATTAAATTAGTAAATCATATATATAAAATAAAAATATTGACTTTTATCCTGAATATTTATCACTACCATCACAAATACCATAATCAAGTTTATAACCAGGTTAAATATTTTCATTCACTCTTAATAAAACTTGAAATAAATAAGTAAAGAGAGCTCAAATTTATGCCATTGATGTCAAGTTCAATATGGACACAACAAGTATGGTATATTTTACAATGAATAAAGGAGTGAGAAAATTTTAAGCATATTATGCACTCAAAATAAATACATAAATAAAACATTGAAAAACAATTATAATGCACAAATATTTAAAAATAATTTTTGAATTCTGACTCATTCTTGAAATTATTCACTGATACTGTTTAATAACTCAACTTAAAATAGCTGCTTAATTGTAAACTATTAATAAACTGCATATGATATTATAAATTTAGATGCAATCCAGAAATAAATGAAATCACAATAATTATTCACGAGAAATAAGCAATTGATCCACATATATAATTTAACATAAAAAATAAAATGTGAATAATTAAACTGATTAACAGAAGTCAGTTTCTATGAATTTAGAAATAATTCTGAATATCTACTTGGTTAATCGATTAGAATTTACATGGTAATCTAATTATCTAATTTGAAATGCTCAGCACAACACAGAAATGGAATTTAGTTGTTCAAGTTTAAACTCAATTTATTATGCAGACAATCATAGTAAAGTGACAATATTTTCTTAAATCTCACATATCTTTTGACATTTCTTCCCCCATTTGAAAACCATTAACTGATACAGCATTGTCCAATCAGATAGCTAACTATAAAGCATCAATATATGTTCACAATTCCTACAATTGCAAAACTATAATTCAATGATTATAAAAAACGACATCAATTTCTTAAATGACTAACTACTTAAGTGCAAAAGATACAATGCAAATGATCTTAATCAATTTATGCTCAATTATTAAATGCAGATAATAACAGTAATAAGAAAAAAAGGGTAATTATATAATTTTTTTGTTTTTTAAATTAATAAATAATTACAATCACTAAAATACAAATTAGTTCATATTTATAACATTAATTGATACATACTGCATAATTATTTTTTTAATGAGTTGAAATCATTATATTAGGCCAAGATTCAAATAATTTAAGCACAGAAAAAAAATATTGAAATCATTATATGAACTGCTAATGACAAAGATTTATGTAATTCAAACTCATGCACAAATACAATTAAGACATATGAACATACGAAAATTCAATATATTTAAGTCATAAAAAAAAGATAAACAATTAAATGGCTTATTGGTCACAAGTTCGTAAGAAGTTTGAGTGTTGGAAATGCCACAAGTGGATGAAAAAGTTAAAAAACAAATAAACCGCAAGATCCTAAGACTACTAATATATGGTATGGCTAAAGATCTCTCAGCCCCATATAGCTATTTGAGTTGGATAGCTGGGTTTGAAGACATGTAGGTGTCTGAAAATTTCAGCCTTTCCATTCAATAGATAACTTTTATATAAATGCTGGCTTTGGGTTGGTATTTTTAGATCTAGTATTTGAACCTACCCTAGCGCCTCTCTGAGGAGTACCAAAGCATGAAACCATGGTCAGAGGTTTGGGGGGGGGGGTCCTGACAGAGATAATTTAAATGCTTGCTCTGGCTAAGCATTTATAACAAAGCTTGCTGAGGAATTGGCAATCCTCACTGTTTATATCTTACAAGCTTAAGAGAATTGGATCATGTGATCTATCACTTATTTTGACTATTGCTTATAATAGTTTTTATTTAACAGATAAGCTTTGATTATAATAGAATACATAGTGTTTATTAAATTTCAAGTACATAGTATTTTAAACAAGCACATGTATATATAACAGGGATGTCTTTTTACATATACAGTATATATATATAAATTAAAATTATAATATAAACAATATTCAAAAATTATTAATAATTAATAATTTGAGACACATTTGCATTTAAATTTGCTGTATATGTTCACTTATGCACACTCATTCAAAAAATACAAATAAAAAACTTATTGCACTACATATACATATCTATTTTTTAAATAAAATGAAAAGTGAAATTTCAATTTTCATCCCAATTAAATATATTCTGGGTAATATAACTTTTTTGCTTATGTAAATGTAATAGCAGTTTCATTACCAATAGACTACATTCTCTCTAATTGTTTTGATATTTTAAAATCCATATCAACTTTACAAATTTTCTTAAATTTCATAAAATTTCTAGTCATATGCTTTGAAAATATTTTATTAGGGCAAAATATTATAAATCAAATTTGGAAATGATAACAAAGCAAAAAATAAATATATGTGCTTTCAATATAAGCTAAAGAAATGTTATTAAAAAACATGATGATATATGGTCTCCTGGGATTGAAAAATGGCTGCTACATCAGAAAATTTATTACATTTATAGTTTTAATGTTTTTTTTTTGTTTGTTTACATTTTTTTCTTGATTGACTTTTTTTTTTCTGATAGCATATGTCTGAAATAGTATATATTGATACCCCTATACTGTGGCTTTATTGAAAATTTAAAGCCATTACTTATAGTTTAGTTGATTATAAAAAAAAATTTATATTGATAAATGGCAGAAATTTAAATACTATACTGCAATAAAAGTTGTACCATCTAACATTTTAAACATATTGTTTAATTTATTAATAAATTCCTTTATTGCTTTAAAAAAAAAAAAGTAAGCAAAAAATAATTACATTTAAATTTATTACCTATCTATATTTGCTTGAAATTTTGCGTTTTTAAGTGATTTTTACCACTTAGAATACAAATTGAAGTTTCTTTGCATACTTTTTCAAAAACTGATCTAACACAAAAATAATAGCTTCATAAAATTATTTTTATATTTGACATTTTTTAGATGAAATATTTAGTATATAATTGTGAACAATTTTCATTTTATATTGTACTGGTCAGTTTGCATGCTATTACAACAAGATTTAGAATCTAAGCACAAGTATCTCAAGTCCAATCATGCACGAGATACACATGTCAGGAACACTCATGAACTCTACCCTGTCAGTTTCCAGACCCAACAATTTATGAGCAGCAACTCCAATAGCACCCAATTATTTTCAATTATTTCCAGCCGACATCACACAGTGGAGAAACAGAGACTTGAAAATTGTGATAAATGTGTTCATACATATGGCAGAGAAAGATATATATTCATAATTAGTGAGATCTTATGATTTAGCCTCATCATGACATTAACAACTTGATAAATTATTTATCAAAACTAACTAAATAAATTCAACAAAAGAATTTGCAATGATCAGAGATATTTAATTTTATATAATATTTAATAATAAACAAAGAAAAGATTGTGACTTCATACACTGATTCATCATTAAATAATTAGCCTCACATTACAAGGTTAAGTCATTATGTGCTCAGTTCGCACTTAGACACGGATATATACATATAAAATTACATAGTACATTAATTTTGGTGCGTTTTAATAATGTCAATAACTGTGCAAGCGCTATTATATAAAACACATACAATTTTAATAATTCACCCTTAATATATGTTGGAAGCACATCCTCGATCGTTCTCAACATTATTTACATATATGTCGGTTAAATAACTTTCAATTTCATCATTAACTTATTACATATGTGAGATACGCAATCAAGATTTTATTCATTTTATTTTGATGGACTAATGTATGTGGAAGCGGTAATTCTAAGTGATAACACTCTAGAGTCAATGAGTGACTTATTAGAAAGAAAATTAATTGAACTAAGAACTAAATTTAGCTGGATCACAACATCGCATCTTACAAATATTTATAGGTTTAAAATTTATGAGAGAGCAGTCTAATACTAATAAAAATTGTGGTGCTAACATGAAGGCCAATTATGATTTTGGGTCCGTTCCTAGGAATTTGAGCGCTTCCCCATTTGATTAATAGAACGCTGACTTGCCACATTCACAATTTTCATGAGATCAGCTTCTTGAAGTTGAGGGTTTCGGATGGAGGCACTATGGGCCACCTTTTCCAGAATTATCCCATGTAGAGCCCTCATTGCATGAGTGTACAGTCCAGGGTGACTGGTGACTTATCACCCTGTTTAATGACCTAAAACGTAGATATGATGGTGCGGATTTTCCAATGCACATCTATGACAAAGCTTGATTAACGAAGAAGAACCTATATTACCAATCCTTGGAATAATCAATAATTATTCTATATATTTAGTTAAACTTATTACCTATAATAATAATACATCAAGCGTGATGGTATGATTGAATTACTAAATGTAGATTATAAAGAATTATTTTAGAATTATATTTAAATTTAATGTTAACTATTTTGTTCTTCATATAACCTCCACATATGTTTAATATGGATACAGTTTTATGGCCTAATGTGTGCTTCAATTAATAAAATATACATTTAATTTGGGTAGGCAAGGATTAAGAGACATGGAAAGAAATATATCATTAATATATTTGTTTTAAAATTAAGATTGTGCTAGTAAATAATCATTAAGGAATTAAAAATTGTCTAAATAATAAATTGATCAAAGGTGGAACTTTATTTCCCCCCTCTGTTGTTTACGCAAATATATAATGAAAAAAAAACCATTTGAAATTTCCCAATCTAGCAAGTGTCCGTAGTTTAAAGTAATAACAAAATGATTAATAAATTGGCGCTCCCCTTTAATGGTGAGGAACTAAGATAAAGTAAATACTTGCGAGGGTGGGAGTTTATTGGTCTATCATATTGAATTTGATATATATATATATATTATACATAAAACAGTATGTAAAAGATTTGCTGCACCAAATTAAATTTAAATTAAATTATGAAGCTAATAAAGGTTATTTAGAAAGTGTTATAGAGAGTCAATTACATTAAAGGGATTACATATTATTTAGAAGATTAATTAATTTAACAAAAAAAACCAATAGGTTACATACTATTCATAAGACTTAAATATTATATTCTTGATTATATTTGTAAATTACTAGAGAGAAAGTTTAGAGTCACCGGGGCTCATTTAAAGTGTGAATGTCCTTCATGGTCATATTTGAAAGCAAGTACATTTCCCTAGGTCAGTTCATAAAGCATAGCATATCAGTTCATAGTTGTTCAAAGGTAGAGTGGCATACTGGTGAGAGTTGGTTCAGGAACAATCGGGAAAAGGTGCATTTTTTCCTACTACTCGGCAGTTGACATATTACTGATTTGAGTGGCGTGGGTTAGTTAAGTCGATGCTTCAAAAATTTAGGTACTGAACACTCTTGACTAAATTTGAGCCCTATTTATTTGATCCCTTGTTATAACAGGAATGCTTTTAAGATACATTTCCTGAGTCATTGTACAATGCTGCTACAGATGGTATTACTTGTACGAAATCCCCTTTAGTTATGAAGATAGGACAAAACAATTCAATCGGATTGATAGGTTCTAAATGATAGTTTAAAATCTATTTCTAGTTTAGAAATAGATTTTTTAAACAATAAATTTTCATTAATGGCCGTTGACTTGATTTTATAAGATTGATAATTCATTTACTATTTTAATAGGACTAATGGATTTTTACAATTAAATATTTGGAATGCTTCTAGAACCTTCCAAACTGGTTGCATCATCCTGTGACTGCCACTAAATAAATATGCATTTAAATATATTTTAATATAATTTTAAATATACAATATAATATAGCATATATGAATATGATCATTATTTTATAAGCAATCCCCCATCACCTGTTATATATGTATCCTTTACGCATATATATGACTTTAAATTAATTGATATTATTATTTATTTAAGTTATTAGTAAATATCTTCATCGTGGTTATTTTTGAAAGAGCAAAAAAATTGGGTTATATAGGTGCATATATTAGCACAAGGATGGAGTTTGAATTTGATTTGGTAGTGGGAGATTGGATAGGGCTGTGAAGTGCAATCTGACTCTCAGATTGACCGCTTCAATATTTCATACATGACTGAGAATAAATAATAAATAGACATAAACTTTAGCAACTCTAATTGTTTCATTAAGAGGAACCTCAATATTTTCTGAAGACATATTTCTATTTCAAATTACTGATATAATCTTGTGTGGATATTAAATAAAGCTACCATTTGTTTTTTCAAAGGTAGAATCACAAATGTTTTGATTTCAAGAGTCATATAGAATTGTGAATAAATATATATTCAGAAAAAACATGGATAAATTAAACTTCATAAAATAAATTAAACTTCATAAAGAAGTGTTAAAAATATAATATTGTTTGACTTCATTGTATTGCTTCAAGTGATTGACATAATCTTACATGAACATTTAAACTATAATCAAATTTTACTTGGAGTGAGGTGGCTTTTTGAATGAAGAAACATTTTTTTTTTTTTTGCTTTTGAAAATTACTACATAATAAGTCAGGAATTTCACACAGCTCAAGCCTAAATATAATTTTTTATATAAAAATATATTGTATTAAACTCTGATCATATATTTATTCTTTTAAATCTTGACTGTATAATAATATAACAATCTAACATTAGAAACTGCTAACATTTCACCTGTTCCCTTTGTTACTGAAAATAAGCTTTTGGTATACAATCATAATTTTTTTTTTCTTTTTGAACTGCTATAAATAATTGGAAATTTCAGGCTGATTAAGAATTTGTTAATTTCATTAAAAAAGTATAATATAGATATTAAACTTTAAATAATAGTGGTTTGATATTAAAAGCTGCCAGCGAATTGTTTTATTTATTATTGAAAATAAACTGTTAGTAAAAGTAACAATTTTTTAGAAATTATTGAATAGAAATATTATAATTTTATTCAGTTTAAGAATAGATTTCAATTCTTTATAAAAATATATTAAGGACATTAAATTCTGTCAATATCCTTTGCCTTTTTTAACCTTGGCAAAAATAACAGCAATATGACATTAGAAGTTGCTATCTTATTTTTTCGATTTCATTTTTAAAATTAATCATAATAATAACTTGAAAGGCTAAAACCTTCAACAGAAGTGCCTTAATTACATTTGTTACTATAATTTCATTAGATTTGAAAATTGCTTCATTGTAAATTGAAAAATTTTGCGTTCTTTATTTATATATAATATTTAGTGAATTAAATGTGAAGATGTTTTAAGCTTCACACTCTTAGTTCCGAATGCTTAAGTCTGACTTATTTATATATAAATTTAAGTAAAGAAGAGGGTGTGTCCCATCTTTTTCTCGTGTTCTGATTTGTGTTCTTGAATTGAGAGTTCCACATGCAGTCATTATTACATCTGATTGGCTGTCACATAAGCATTTTAAGGCGTTTCTGTCGAAGGTTTTAGCCTTTCATGTTGTTATTAGAACATCTGCTAGCGCTTAATAAATTTAATATATTTAAAAATTAATCATAGTGAATGTTTTGTTTTATATGCTATGTACAGATGAAAATCAATATGCTTTATACATAACCACATAACATTCAGATTTTAACCTGATTCTTTTTTAATGAATCAACTTTTCATCAATGTATGCACTATGAAAATTGTAGCATGTATATATTTTCACAATGTCAAGTTCAATGATTTAAAAAAGTTCAGATAATAAAAGTATGATTCATACAATTTGAATTAATGGTCATCTACCTACATGTATTGTAATGGATAAATTCTGTCGATGCTGGTGAATGATCAATCTGATCTGAATAAAATCTAATCTAGCTCAATCGGGGTCACCATTATGTAAGGAACTATCACAAAACACTAATAATCTTTACTAAAACCTAATTTGTTCAAGCTATATGTAAAACAAAATAACAATGAGATTATCTGCTCCAGACATCAACAAATCTATCACAATTATAAAATAAACTGCAATAAGCAGTGAAATCGTATATCATTGCCCTGAACAATAATATATGATTAAGCTAGCTATTTGATTAGTAAATGAATGAAAGTCAATTCGAATTAATAACCAAACTAGATTCCGGCACACTTTATTAATCTATTGTTAATATAATAATTCAAATCTATTTTAATATTTAATTAACAATATTCTATTGAAATCAACTAGTTTTTTATATCCTTTTGGAAAATATTTTGAAAACTTATAACTCTTTAAAATGTTTAGATAAATAAACTTCTACCCAAATTTATATCTAGTCAAATAAAATGCTAAATATAATTTATAAATATTTCATTCGTATCTTCCAATAAAGCGATACGTAATTATTGCTTTGCTTATATTTTAAAATAGAATACTCCACGAGAATTTATTATCAACAAATCTATTAGGTAATTTCTAACTTTACAATGCCCAATCACATTATATAAAAGATATATTAAATTTCCATTGGATGTTTATTAACTTAAAATTATTAATATTATTTATTTGAATCTTCAATCAATCGAATATGAAATTGATTTTGGTAACAATTAAGCTATAATAACTATAATTGACAGTTATTCAAATCAAAGATAATATTGAATTAAGGTACTCAATGAAATTTGTTATCTTCACTTTAGAGAAATTTAAAAAGTATTTAAGATAAGTCATTCTAAACCAATGATAAAATACGATCTATTTAGATTTTTATGAAGGGGCTAAATAAGCAAAGAAATAATCAACTCTAAGCTAATAATATTGACTAAATATTAACTAAAATATATATAAGCAAATATTTGAATGGAGAAATAAATATAAAGTTTATATGTAAATAAGATAAAAAAAACTATAATATACAAAACATATCATATTTTATATTCTAGTTCACTTACCAAGTTGAGTTTGGATCTTGGACCAAATTTTAAATAATAAAATCATCTTATACAATCCAAAGAAAGAATTAAACAGATTCGTAGCATTTAAATAAACTTAATTTATTGGATTATATATATATAAAAAAGGCAACATTAATAAAATACAACAGAATATTATCCGATATTTGTAATTGATTGAAATTAATAAAAGTGATAAAATTTATGTGTGTAACTCTAAAATATATTGACACGTATATAAAAAAAAAAAAATGAATGGAAGGAGAGATTTTGAATATTTTAATGAAAAATTTTAAATAACAGATACCAAATATATGCAATTGAATGAAATTGAACTCTATTTGTTCATTAACATAATAATTGAACAAACATAAAATAAAACAATATATTTAAACCTCTTTTCTGTCCGATATTTCAAACTAAATTTTATGCATACAAAAATCAAATTGGATATTTAAAAACATCGGATCGCATTAATATATATATTCAGACAAGAGTTTAAATAATTAGTAAATGAATCTCTCCAAGCCTTTCATTGCATAAACCCTTTTATATCTAAATGTACACTATTTATGATTAAAAATAAAATATAAACTCTTCTTTAAAAAAAATATATATGCATATGCACACATATGCATAAACAAAAACAAACAAAAAAATCATACCCTCAGTAAAAGTCTATTCATTTATTCATCGTAGCTTCCTTATTTTCAGTCTTAAGATGTAGAGATGCATTTATTTCCTTGAGTAGAGATGAGATAAGTTGAATTTTCAATGTTTCCTTTAAGATATATAGATCCAGCTTTCAAAACAATAGATAAAACAAATATACATATTTTGTCAGCTTCAATTTTCCTTTTCTTTCATGAGCGATAATGTTCAGATAGAATAATCCCATAAAATCAAGTGAAGAATTTAATATTAGCCTTCTTGATTTTCTTTGAATTAGGAGAGTGGAGTTTAAATTGCTTATTAATATGAATTAAGCCAGTTGATCCTGCATATTTTCTTGGCTTGAAACATAGTAGCCATCGAATATTCGGATTTTTAAAACCGGGAATCCTCTTTTTTTTTAAAAAAAAAAAAAAAAAAATAGCCGATTTCATATAACGCATTTTTTTTTATAGGTTTTTCTTCTTTGACCCTTTGTTGCCGTCTTCTCTGGAACTTCTTCAGCAAGCTGCCCTTCAAATGAATGGGCAGAAAGTTAAGTTTCTATTCTTCCATACTTTATGGATTAACGATTTAAAAATAACGTTTTAAAGAATTTTTTTTTTTAAAAAAGAACTGAGAAACACGTCTGTTCTCAACAATGACAAAAAGATGAGAAGTCCTATTACAATCTTTTCTGGCTATTTATATTACACTTTTTTTGACATTATAGTTGTCATAACAACTGTTGAAATTTACTCAGATAAAGCTCAATGAAGAACGATATGTTCCAATAAATTTCCCGCTTTTCTGCAAGTGCAAAGTAAGTTTGGACAGAAATGGATACATTGAAATGAAATCTAAGTTCGATATGATTTTTCTTTATTATTTTTAAACCAAAATAAAGAATTGATATTACAATCTTGATACATTTTATAAATATAAATAATTTACATATATTTTTTTTATAATAATAATTTTTCTTAAAATTAATTTACAAACAAAAATATCTGACCCATAAAAAAAACATTCAATTATGTGTAACAATGTTACTATGGTGACTGCAGTAACAGAAATTAAAATATGTAAAAATAATACTGATCCTATTCAAGTAAACTTTTATGTCATACTGAACTATTTCCAAAATTTATTTATTTGTCTATTTTTTTTTTCTCGGGTTTGATTATAACAAATTTAATATTTTGAAGCTAGAATCAGCAGTAAATAATATTATTTAAAAAGCTTTAGGTTACCATTGTTATCAATTTAAACTTATATTTTCAAATCTCCCATTATCCATTTATCAAGTGAAAAGAAAAACCAAACAAGATCAACAAACTTCTTTTTTTTTATATATATATTTTGATTAAATCTGAATACTTACAGTATATATACTGTTTATAATTTTTTAATATAAATTCTTATTTTTAAAAGTTTTATCTCTATTTTTTAATAATTAATTTTCAATAAAATCATCATTAAACTATTAAATTTGAAAATAATTCTTAAAAACTTTAAAATATGTGACCATATAATATATTTTTTTTAATTTTATTTTATTTTAATTTTTTCTTATTGTTTCCTCTATTGGATTTTTTTAAAAATAGCTTGATTTGATTTTTAATAATTAACAACATACAAATTCAAAAATAATTTTGTGTTGTTAATTTTATACTAGTATTTCTATAATATATATTTATATCCATATACATACATTTAATATGTATAGCTATATTTTATTGTTTTATTTATTGTATAATATAAATCTTCTTACTTTAATACTGATATCTTTGTACATGTGCATTATATGTTTTATAATTAATTAATCATTAATAATTTCAGGAAGAAATATCATACATCTTTGGGGTTTATTTTTCTTAGGAGTAGAGAATTTTTTAGTAAAGTACATAAATTTAATAACATTTTAATAAAAAATAAACTTGTTTTTTTAATGAGTATATTAATAGATTTATTTTATTTTAAAATGCTTTGTTTCTTTTATGTATATATTTATTGTATTTTTTTGTTCATAGTTACTACATCATAAATTCAATTTAACCATTTCCCAGATGATTCCAGGATCTCTTGAGAGATATTACATGGCAAATATTTGTTGATAATAAGTGACACAAGACTACCTTTGAATAGTCCACATATCAATACTTATATTGTAATTTTATGTTGAATAATTCCAATAGAATGTTAATGTTCTATATTTTAGTTCTTGGTCTATATTCTTGAATATCAGGAGTTATCAATATATATAAAGCTTTATAATGCAAAAGGCAACTTAAGAACATGAAGAATCTCAAAATAGGCACTTGTTCACATTGTAAAGTAGAAAAATAATATTTTTATTTCCAGATTTAATTATTTTATATTTATAATTATATAATATTTTTAAAAGAATATAGACTTAAGTTAGTGGAAAACAAAAAAAATAAAAAATAATAAATATGCTAAAAATTAGTTGTTTTTTTTTTTGTAATTTGTTGTTTTTATTTTTATTTAAATATTTATTATTGATTATATTTACCACTGTTCTTTTTTTATTAACTATTTGTATGTTTAATTTATTTATGTTATTTCTTTTATTAATAATTTTATTTATTCTGTTTTCAATTTTTAACCATTTGTTTTTATTAGGTAACTGTTATGTAAATCTCCCCCTCCCCCTTTTTTTTAAAAAAAAAGTCTTCTTTATAAAGCTTTTGTTTAAATAGTAATTATTTGCCCTATACATTTTTAAATATTTAAAATACAGACATTCATCACATACCTGGAGTTTAACTGTAAATATAGGGGATTTAAATTCAGACTTTCAAGCACCCTTCAACTATCCACACTATCTTATACAACTGATATGCATGACCACACACCAATATACATATTTTGTGCTGAACCAGCACTCATCAGTTGGTCCAGATTAGAATTTCCCGCACACATATATAATACATACATGAGAGATCAGAGTGACTTGAGGTTAACATGGGTGTGGCAGTAATATTGGCATCAGCATGGGATTTGGGCTTTCCATCATCAGATTTTCAATGGTATGGGTGGCTGAAAAGTTGAAGTAGACGGCAGCCTGTCCATTAAAGTATGAGGATTTGATTCTTAATATACACTGAGCACTGATTGTATATATGTGTGGGAGATGATAATCTGGACCAACTGTTGAGTACTGGTTCAGCACAAAATACATATATTGGTGATTGTTTATATTTTCTACATGTGTGTGGTCATGTGAATCAGTGGTATAAGATAGTGTGGATAATTGAAGGGTGCTTAAAAATCTGAGTTCAAATCCTATATATTTTTGTATTTTATTTATTTAGTTTATATTTTGCAACTGTATTTAAATACCAATGTGTAATACTATTTATATTGGCTTTCTTTCTATATAATAATATTTGTGCTTCTGTTTTCCTCTTATTAATAACTTTTTAAGTAAAATGTCTACATTGTTGTCTCTTTTTTTTTCTATTGTAAATTGTTTTTTTTTTTAAAAAAAAAAAATCAATTTTATTTATGTAATTTACAAATTTTGCTATTTGTGTTTCATAAAAAAAAAAAAACATTTGGGAAGGAAATATTTCAAATTAATAATAATAATAAACATTATATACAGAAGGATTATTGATGGGAGAGTATCAAGTAGTTAGAAATAAAATTGATCACCTCCAAAATGAACAAATTGCAGGCCAAGAAGTGTGTAGCATACTGCTGCATTTGACCTATTCAGTATCTTCAAAAAAGAATGGGCCAATTAGTCCCCCTTAATGATAATCTACAGCAAATGTTGGAACCTGATTTTCTATTTCCCAATGCTGCAACATATTAATCAAAATCACCGTTTTGTATCATTTATCTTTAATTATATCTATGAATCTTGAGTTCTCTCATAGAACTCTCATTCCCACTGTAAAAACTAAATACTTTATCAGAGATGCACATCTAACACAAGCGAAATTGACTTTGTTAATGCAGTGTCACATATAATTGATTACAACATTCAGGCATCACTCATAACTTTCAAGACTTCTGTCCTTGCAGCAGAAGTGTATAAAAGAATTGCATCTACTACAGATGACTGCTCAAGAATTGGGTTTTTGAGGAAAAAATATCTAACAAAAAAAAATTCTCTGGACTTCAGTCTCCCTCCTTCAATCAGTTTGCCGTGTATTTGCAATGTAGATAGAAGATAATAATGTTATCACCACTGTATACATAACATAAAAAATACGTATCACTGTACTTCTTTGGAGATCCACACTATGACATATTTGTACCTGTGCCAAATTTATACCACTCTAGATCACATAATATTCCTTAGTTTGCATTATGTGCATTTAAACTAATTTACTACATTTCTAACAAAACTGGAAAAAAAATTATCGAGAGAAATATATCTTATATAGACACTATACATCAGGGGTGGCTAAACTTTTAAACATTGCGGTGACTTTTTTGGTGAAAGTGTACCTCCTAATGGTGACTACATTTTTTTTCAGGGATTCGAACCAGAAACCAGAAAAAAAAAAATGTTCATTTTTTTTTTTCAGAATGAAAACGAAATGGAAAAAAATAATGTTTCAAAACTCTGTTTTTTTTTTTTTTAAATATACTTACGAATTGGTGGGTTTTTTTTATAAGGTCTTTTTAGGTACTCAGAAATATTGGTGACATTTTTAGAAGACACAAACTGATATATTTTTTTTTCAATAAGATACAAAATGTTGAAGACATTTTATATGACTACTATTAAATTATTACAATTACCTCTAGTATTACAATTTGTTCATGTCACTTAATAAAATATTTATTAATGGACTGTTCTCCACAAGGATATTCATAGGTGGCTTTAACTCACTCTCAAACTGCTAATTTTTACATTATTTTGCCAATTTTACAATCATTTTATCAAGAAAAACAAACTGTATGTAACCACCCTCTTTATAATTATTTTATAACTAAAAAATCAATAATATTTAAATTTAAAGTTATAACAATGAGATAAAACTTGCCTTCCATGCTATTGATTGATTGTTTTACATTCTCTACAAAGAGGAGCACTTGTCAACAATATTGACAGTTCTAAGTTCTTTGTTTTAATTTTCAAAATGAAAATGTATGTTTTAGAGTATTTTTTTTACAAATTTATTATTATTTTCATAAAATATGTATGAAAAATATAATTATTTTAGAAGAATAGTTCAGATTTTAGTAAAAATTATTTATTTTTAGATGAAAGTAAATTGAGAAAGAAATCAATGATGTAGGCTGCATTTTGTAATAGGTTACAAAAAGTACATTTTATGTTGTCGGCTATAGATTATTTTTATCAATTATTAATACAAATGTATTTTTGAAAAACTTTTGTTTACTTTAATAATCTGACAAATTATTAATTCACTTTTTAGAAACTAAACTAAAATGAGTATAATTTTAAAAGATTAAATATATTTTTATTGCTGATTCTATAATTGACCAATCAAAAATTTAGAACTTACATTCAATCGACCAATGACCAATAGATATTTTGAACAAGATAAAGGTTAAATTACAATTATTAAATTACTATACAAAAGTGTTTTAAAAAGTTTATAACTTCTTTGTTTTAAAATCAGTTTATTAAAATCCTTGTTTCTCCAGGATTTCTCCTCAGAAAAATGGCAATAAAATATTTCTAAGACTTTTAATTCTAGCATTACACAAAAATAATTTAATTCTTTTCAGCTTCTTCCAACCTGGGTTTATTTTTGAGATCATCAATAACAACAAATGTTATTTTAAATTTATTTTTAAACGAAAATAATTTTGAATTTTTATTTTTTATTATTTTTTATATTCAAATCAGCTCTGAATTTATCACTATAACTTGCCTATGTTCATGTCAGCTTTGCGGTCGACGTCTTGGCCATCCCTGCTTTACATTATCACTTGCTCCTTTTATAAAAAAAAAAAAAACCTGCACATTAACAAATTTGCAGCCTAGTTTAATGAGTCCATTAGGAATTAAAATACTAAAATGATTGACCAAACACAAATCTGAAGCACAGTATCATTATTGCCAAAGATGAATTTGCAAAAAAGGTCACTTTCACTGATCAAGCAGCTTTTCTGTTTAAGATTGTAGTGAACACAAAAAAACAGAAAAAAATAAGTATAATCAAAAGTAATACAGTTAGATATCATAACAGCTTTTAATATGGTTTCAGTTAACATAACCCTAAAAGGAAAGTATTCTTCCCTCTTTATTCCACACTGTTTCAATTTCACAATGCTACCCTTTAAGTGCCCTATTTTTCATCATTTATGTCCAATTCACTATTTTAAAAAAATTGAAAAAGAATTATCTAGGATATATATACCAAGATTAAAAATAATATTTCTGGCATTGCTTACATTGATGACATCCCAGTCTCACATCACAAAAACAAATTCCAGCAATACTACAGATTTTAAGACTATAAAAGCAAATATAAGTTTAATATAGAAAGATATTGTGCAAATTATATATGTACGGAAGCTGCCAAAAAAAAGTTTACTGTTATCTGAAAGGAAATGCTTTGATTCCTCTTGGAGGCCTTAAATGAACTGAGTGGGGCAAATGTCCTAATGTCACTCCAAATGTTCTTGTTGTTGCAGCTGTTATTACTATGTGATTATTCATATAGTATATGAACATGGATGGGCTGCTCATAAACTTGTATTAGCCAGTATGGTGCGGTTATTGGCTGTTTATCTTTGAGATTAAAATCAAAAAACACCATGGTCCCTCTTTTTAGTTGCCTGATAAGGCAGAATGAATATGGGTGTGAATGATTTTTTTTTCTAATAGATATATACAATCATTACAGACAAAAATAAATCATGACCCTTATTCCCAGAAGACTGTAAAGTCACCATCAAGGCAGAAGTTAGTGGTCAAAGACAGCTGATTGCAGATTCTGGCTACCATTTGATGACAGGAAGATTGCAAGATAAGAACTGCCCCATATTAAATGGGACATTATTGAACTTTGTGATGATAGAAGAAAAGACAATTGCTTTAAAAAGTGGACATGTGCTCTACTACAAAGTACAACTATTGGAAGTGAAGTAGGATTCATTATAAATAAAAAATGGAAGAACAACATTGTGGAGATTGATGATGTATCAGACAGAGTGGCAAGATTACTTATTCAACTTAATAGCAGATACCAAATGCAGTTAATTCAGGTTTATGCCCCAACAAGTTCTCATAACGACGAAGTAGGAGATTTTTATATGGATGTACAAAAGACTTTTGATCAGACTAAACAACATTTTAATATTATTATAGAACACTTTAATGCTAGAATTGGTAAACAAATGAGAGATGAAAGTGCAATAGGTAAATTTGGTTGTAGTAATAAAATTGAGAGAGGACATTGACTTGGTCAATTTGCAGAAAAAGAAAAACTTTATATTATAAATTCTTTTTTTTTTTTTTGAGAAAAATGTTAAAAGGAAATGGATATAGAAGCATCCAAGTGAAGGTATGGCAGAATTGAATTATATTTTAACTAACAGAAAATACACATTTCAAGATTGTAATGTTCTAAATAAATTCAACACAGGAAGTGATCATCGATTAGTACAATGTAAGATATGTCTTAATGCAAAACTACAGACAAAAATTATTAAGAAAAACAATGTTTATAGTTGATGTTCTTAATCTTCAAAAACATTTTAATGAATTTAGATTAAAACTTGCAAATCGTTTTCAAGTATTAGTAGATTTTAAACATAATTCAGATTTGAATAAAATTAATAGGAAAATAACTGATACACTTTTAAAAACTGCAATAAAGATAGCTGGCAGAAAAAGCAGCAATAAAATTTCTACTGAGACTAGAGAATTTATGAAGAAAAGGAATATGAAGATATATAAAAATGATGCAGTAAGAAGAATTGAATATTTCAAATTTGTAAAATGATGCAAAAGAGCTGATAATTATATAAGAAAGTATAATTGTGAACTAAGGAAAACTAGAAGAGAATAAAAGTCTCAAGAGTGTAAAACAACATTTTGATATTGGTAAGAAACATATTCTGCAATAAGAAAATAAGATGGAATTATTACTAAAAAGAGAGATGATATCATGAAATGGGTAGCATAGTTCTATCAAGTATTATATAGCGATAAAGAACAAGTAACCTACATCTATTATATCTTCTAAATTATCCAGGATTTTAAAAGAAGTGAGATATGCAAACAAATTTATGAAGAAAGAAAAAGATCCAGGTAATGATGGAATTATAATCGATATATTAAAAGCAGGTGAAGAAATAGAAAAAAATTTGACAGTTATATACCAAATATATAAATGATAAAGAAATATCAGATGATTGGAAGAATGCAGTATTAATATTTAAAAGCGGTGATAAAGAAGACATTGGAAATTATAGACCTATCAGTTTTATAAAAAAAATTTACCAAGATAATTACAACTCATCTATAAAAAAACATTGGATTTCAACTAACCAAAAGAATAAACTGGATTTAAAAATGATTTTAGTACAATAGATCATATCCAAATATTGAAAAAAATTATAGAAAGGACTAATGAATATGAATTGCCATTATGCTTTGGATTTGTAGATTATGGAAAAGGTATTTGATTCTATAAGTATTTCTTCAGTGATTAAAGCATTGAATCATCAAGATTATACCCAGGTGATTGTCATATTCTGAAGAACATTTATAAAAATGCAACAGCAACAATTAGATTACATAATGATATTAGAAAAATTAATATTGAGAAGGGTGTAAGACAGGGTGACTCCATATCTCCAAAACTTTTTACAGCAATGCTGCAAATATTTTGTGGATTAAAGTGGGAAGCCAAAGAAGTAAAAGTAAATAGAGATTATTTGAGTCATTTAGATTTTGCAGATGATATAGTTGTTTTTGCAAATAATGCTTCAGAGCTTCAGGAAATGTTGCAAGAGTTATCAGATGAAGGGAAGAAAGTAAGACTAAAGATAGATGGTAAAAAAGATTAAAGTAATGTTCAATGGATTTTCTCAAAAAATGAAAATTAGGATGAATTAGAAGAAGTTAACAACTATAAATATCTTGGTCAAATTATTACTACAGATGGAAACATAATGGATGAAATTAATCATAAATTAAACATGGAGTGCTTTTGATAGAAATAACTTAATATCAAAAGGAAATATGCCTATGTTTTTGAAAAAGATGGTTTTTGATAAATGTGTTTTACACATTCTTACTTATGAAACTGAGACTTGGACCTTTAATAGAAGAACAATACAGAGACTTCAGACCATTCAAAGATGTTATGGAGAGATGCATGTTAGGAGTAACAAGAAGCAATTGAAAATGCAATACATGTGTCAGAGTACAAACAGGTATTACTGACATCATTGAAAGAATTAAAAGATTGGCAGACTTGGGCTGGACATATTGCTAGAAGAGATGATAATAGATGAGCAATTGAAATCTTAAACTGGATTCCAAGAGATTATAAAAAAACCCAAAAAGATACCATATGTGAGATGGATGGATGAAATAAGAGTGTGCAGAGATCATGTGCAGAAGAGAGGCTAGAGATCAGAAAAGATAGAATGAACTTGGAGAGACTTTGATCCTGCAGAGGATTGATAATGATTGATGATGATGATACATATAGCAAACAAACCAACACTTATAAAGAACTGCTGAGTCAATTCTTGGGTTTTCTTTTTCACCTGAGTAGTTCAGAAATGTGTGTGTGCTTTTTAGTAAAAACAAAAATAAAATTGAAAACCACTCAAAATCCATTTCTTTTTATCTCTATTCAAAAACATCATTATTTAAGCTACTAATTACTACTAAAGGCACATACTCATTAATAATCTACACAAAAGCCTTTTTCACATAAATTAACTCTTTTTCTTTTTTCAGTTTAAAATTGAATAAATTTACTCTTTGTGGAAGATATATGACTTCTATCTCACTCAGACAATTCCATTGACACTAATTCCTAAATGGACTAGGTTTATATACAATAAATATTTTCAAAATTCAGAAAACAATTAATTTAATCTTCTGCTAAATTATTTCCATATCTTTTCTTGACAAACCACCATCAGTGAATAGATACTAAAAATCCTTTCTTACTCCACTACTTTTCAACTCTATCTTTTTATCCATCCAAGAATAATATATATAATTATTGAGAGGTCTATACATTGCTGCATTCTCTCTTGAATGTTGAATAAAAAGTCATGTTAAACCTAAATAATAAGTAGAATATTAGAGTTTGATTGCTTGCGCCAAATTTTTTTTTATTTTCTCATCAAATTAAATTTGAAGTTTTTACTAATATGATATTTTTATAGGTACTAAAGATAATGTGTGAATGTAGGAATTCAGTGCTGGCTTTGTTATAAAATATATTGTAATATTATTCAACAGCCAATCTTCTAATATTTGGATGAATACATTTATCCTCTATTGATAATGATAAACCAGATACCCATATATTTTGTCACTTAATGCAGTAGCATTTAAAAACTTAACATAAGATTAGTTCTCAGTAGCAGAAATATGATAAAGTTATAAATAATAGATTATTCCAAAATAATTATCATCAGGAAATATTGTAACAGTCAGAAAACGTGTGACTCGTAAACAGTGCAGAATTCGACCACCACACAGAACAGCAGCACCATCAAGGTAGCGAAGCCACCCGTGGTATTGAGTTCGAATATAGTTTATCGGTTCCACAATACAATCCCCGAAACAACGCATCTGACGCGACATTAGTAAATATTTCTTTAGGCATGGTGGTCAGGGATATGCAAGAGATTCATGATTTTATTTTCGAGTTAGCCAATAGTCAAACTAATATTAATTAAACATTCATATTTACATAATCGAGGAAATATTATATAGAATGGGTATCGAATAAATGAAACTTAACTGCAGACATATAGTTTAAAATTATTTATTAACACATTTTAATAAAATCATTTACTAATAATATTTTATGGATTAAAAGCTTCAGTAGCGGGATTTGCGACATGATTATATTTTAAAGAATACATTTATTTATTTGTTTACAAAAGGAATTCATTTATTTAAAGGCGTAATCTAGCTACCTAAAATTCTTGAGTAAGTATTTCTAATGCATGCCTGGTGGGATTTATACCTTTGCAATGCAAGAGTCTAAAGTAAGGGTTATAAGAGTAGCAGCAGACATATATTTATTTAATTAAAATATTTATTTATAACTAAGGGCAAACATTTATTTGAGAGTGAATTACGAAGATAATACAGAGGTGGAGTGATATATAGAATAATAAAATTAAGAAAGGAACACATGGTACACTTTAGAAAGGCGATATGGAATGGCAGTATATCGAAACTGCAATACCGTGAAAGTTTATAAGAATGTCGGGCTGGTCTCTGCCATCGGCCCGACGAAGTAAGGTGTCACATAAGTATAACCAGGGACAAGCAGTCCGTGTCACAGTTTTCCGGCTGGCTGCGTGACATCGTCAAGTCCTACGGGAGCACGCATTATGTCCGCTTGTGTAGGACAACTGGGGTTAATTTCAACCCTGAAGAATCCGGCAATTTCACGGCGGAATGGGTCATCGCGTCTCTAAAACGTAACACATGTATAATGTATTAACGATTATGATAAGATTTAAATAGATTTCTAACTCGGCCCTACATTATCAACATTTACTAAAAGAACGTTGGCGACTCTCAAAGAAATGTAATTTTCTAGAATTATTCATTAAGATTTAATAAATACAAAACATATATAAACTGGGAATTATTACAACTAATATGCCAGCCATTTGCGAAGTAGTAGATCCTGCATTACAATAAATGATGCATTGAATGCGTGTCGATTTATATGAAAGTTAAGTGATTTATGAAAGTAAATATTAATGAAAATTTGACACGCATTCACTGTTTCAAGCGATCATAGATTTAGACTTTGAAAATTGAGACAATTATGAGCATGCAATAATTAAATAATAAATATAGATAAAATGTAGATTTTAGAAATACGCACCCAAGAAAGATAGAATGAGGTAAGCTAGATTATTAGAGAAATTTACACATTAAGTTAATTATTCAACTTTAGTTATACAAATGGTAGTTTTTACATTTTATAATTTAGATAAGTAATATGAAGAAGAGCTATAGCATGTTATTAGAGTACTCTAGAGTTTGAACACAGACAGGTACCTGTTTTATAAGAAGTTTTCCGAGTCCATTGGTTTAGTAGCAAATAGTTCATGAGTGGCAATTCTTTCTTGTATTTAGATGTCTCATTTACTTTAACAGCAGCAGCAGCTTTCTCATTTATTTCGGGCAGCAGATCTTCATGGTGAATTTATGATGGGCAATGGAAAGTTCGGCATCCGATAGGCCATCTCCCGATGGAGAATAATCTAGGTGCTTTTACTCGGTCATACCTTGGCAGGAACAAATTATTTTTATATTTTGGAGACTCTCAGTGATCGAGAGCAAAGCTAAAGTTTAAGTGAATGTCTCCAGCAAGTCTAAGATGGCCTCTTTTCTTATCTTGATCTTTCACATTTTTGTTAAGGTATTTTTAGGTTCTACTTAATCTGCCCTGAGGATAATCAATGCATTTTGTTGGTTTTAATTATAAAGAAAGCTGCCATTCTATTGTTTACATTTTACATTTACTAATTACATTTTGGGGAATTTTTCTTTAATTAATCTATTATCTATCACTGACTGATGCTTTTAAATTTCAAAGACAAAAAGGGAACATAAGATTATTTTAACTTTTAATTAAATATTACATCAGATTTTTTTAGAATTATTATTAAACGAAATTTAAACAAAGCAATAAATACGAACTTTATAATCCAAAATAAATGATTAAAATTATACAAAATTATATAACTAAAAGAAATCTAAATTATATTATTTTATCCCTATTTATTGCCTTTAATTTGAGATCGAAATGTGTGCGTGTTTATGCTGAATTCTACATATATTTATACATTTTTAATATTGCTACACACACAATTCGATACCAAAAAGTTTAAATTTGGGCGGGATAGACCAGTCAGTGAGAGACGACAGAAAAAGGTGAAACTTAAGATTCGAATACGAATCTTACTGTTTCAATATATATACTTAGCACTGTTTGAAAATTTTTTGATATAAATATTTTTATTATGATTACGTGAGATCATATGAGTTATAATGTGGCCTCTTTTGTTTCAATCTTATGTATAATCCTACATATGGTACAAAGACCTAATGTAATTTTCATTGATCAATGATTTTTTTTTAAACACAAACAATAATAATAAAATTAAAAATATTAAATGCATTGTTATAAAATAAATGATAAAAAATAGTGCCAGAATAAACAAAATTATGAATAAAATAAATATAAATAAAACATACAAATATTTTTTTAAAAAGTATGATATATTCAGTTATATATATTTAAATATCAAAGATTATTTAAATAAAAATTTTAAAAAAGGTAAAAAATATAAACAAGAAATTATAAACAAAATTAAATAAATGTGACAAAAAATCTCTGATTAACATATTTACAAAATAACACATTTGTTTGATGAAAATGATATTCAAATATGTTTTAGTAAAAATAAATCATAAAATAGGTCCCACATATTAAATAAATATATATAAAGCTGCACATCTTTTTTTTTATATAGACATGTTTTGTAATTAATGTGCAGCTATATATTAAACAGAAAGTTCAACTGGTTCTTCAAAATGCTTGTTAAATCTCATACAAAAACAAGCAATTATAATGATTTCCTAAAAATTTAACTCATTAATATAGGTTTTCAAAATATATAATAAATGATTAAAATCTGATAAAAAAAATTTAAAAAAGAAAGCTTAAAATTGAAAAAAATGATTAATAAACATTTTACTAAGCATATTAACAAAAAGCACTAACCTGTGTGTAGATGTAGTGTATAAAAATATATTGTAGTTATGATTTTTTAATGATAGTATTATATTTTACAGTTACCATTTTCAATTTACTATATCAGACAAGATTGATATTTCCTTAAATCATAATCTGTTAAATTAAAATGAAGCATATACAGAAAAAAAAACTAAATTAACAAAATATACATTTTAAAATTTACTTTTGGTTCAGTTTATGTTGGGTTATCAATGTTTTCATTTTTAAGATTATATATAAATTTGTATTTTATTTTTCAGCACTGTTATTTATTTATTTTTAATTAAGAGTCTATCATTTAATGTTTTTTTTTTTTTTTGTAAATAATCTTTTTAAAATAAAGATTAGCTCAAATGTAATATATAAGTTGATTGATGTAGTTTTAATAACATACATGCTTAAGTCTTTTTTTTTCTTTTGCAAATGTTATTTATGAATAATGAAAAGGACTTATGCTTGGAAAAAAAAAAAATATTTCTATAGGTATGAAAATATTAAATAAAAATTAATTAAATAAAAATTATTTATGAGATAATGTGCTAATTTTTAAATTTATTTTTAATGCATTTTACTTCTATATATAATGAAAATTTATTTCCAATTATGTGTTAAATAATATTTGTATTTCTTATGTGGAGTTGTTCATATTCTCAATGTAAAATTTCTTTGCTCATGATACATCAAAAATCCTATTACAGACTGCAATTTAAGAATATCTAACCAAAATTGTCATATTTTCTACTTAGTATTATAATTGCAATTTTTATTATACAAATCTAAGTGTTTTTAATTAAATAATGAATAAATTTATATAGTACTTTTTTGGAAGGGGAATGAAACTTATCATCTTTATCTTTCAAAGACAACAATAATTTATATCAGTAAATCCTATGAAAATGACAGTCATTTAAAAAAAATGGCAGCAAGTTTAAAAAAAAAAAATTTAAAGATTACTATAATGAATAGTTCAGCATTATTCTATGTAATGAATACAAATTGATGATGATGACTATAATAAATGTTTATACAAAAGCTCTTGTATGTAAAGAGTTAGATGTACATATAGCAAAATAAAATATTGTTATATATATTAAATTTATATATTTAGATTCAAAATAAGAAATGAAAATAAAATATCAATAGAAAATTACTTTCAAATTTATATAACATTAATTATAAAATAAATTAATATTAGAAGATGCTTTTATAAAAAATTAAAATAATGACTTTTTTAAAAAACATTTTTTTTTTTTTACATAATAATGATTTTTTTTTTTTACTATATGCATAAAGAAAGAGACAGCAGATATTTATATAATAAACAGTGGAGCTGTGTTATCTGTTATATTTTGTTTCAAGCCCCCTGCCCTTCTTTTACATAATAAGCTCTGAAAATAGTAGAATATGTATTGCTGCAAGTGTACAGTATTTTTCAACATGCATATGGTATATATATAACACAGATTTAACATATATAAATTAACAGTAATGTAAATAAAATTTTAAAAAAGTAATGTAGTTAATGTTAAACTGAGAGGACACATGTATTGAATAAAATTTATGAAAGCTTTATCTCCACGAATGTAATATATATACAAATACAAAAAGCTCTTAATACAGCTTTTGTATTTGTATATATGTATACATATTTACTGTATGGATGTTCAATCATTCACATTCACTCAAAGAAATAAAAAAAATAAAAAACATATTTTAATGTTTTAAATAAAATGAATAGTGAAATAACAACTTTCAACACAATTAAACTTTAGATGATATTCTTTTTCCTCAATATTCCTCTCCCCCAGAATATAATAACAGTCTTTTATAAGTAGACTGTTTTAGTGACTTTATTAATGTTCTTAAATGTCATAAAACTTTTAGCATTATGTATAGAAAACATTTTATTATGTAAAATATTGGTAAGACAAATTTGTAAAGGATAATAAACCAAAGAATAAAATGTATATGCATTCAACTTAAAGCCAAAAAAACTTTATTATTCAATATAATAGCTTGTGGCATTCTGAGATGAAAAAATAAATACTATCATATTATAAAATGTATTAAATTTACAAATTTTAATGGATTTTTTTTTTTAAAAAAAACTTGATTGCATATCTGCTTCAAGCCAAAAAAATTGCTGCTGCTGCATATATAATGGTCAAATATCCTATATAATTTATTTGTCCATAATATTGTCACAAATGCATAAATAAATAGTCGTTCAAAACAAGATAAAAATAAACAACTATCAATAACTATATTATAATATTTATCAAACCAGTTTTCATCTCCATTAAAACCTCAAGATATTATTATTGTTGAATTGTATAGTATAATATCTTGAAAAGATCACAATGGAGATGAAAGTTGGTTCCACAAATATTATAATATAGTTATTAATAGTTATTTACTTCAATCTTGTTTTGATTGATTATTTATTTTTGTAAAATAAAATATATTACATTCATGAATTTTAATGTTTTTGTTTGTATGTTTATTTCCATTTTTTGTTTGTGGATGGGGTGGAGTATATAAATGAAGTAGTGTATATTGATATAACGTATATCATGGCTTCACTGTAGTTATGTATAAACAATATTGCTATAATAGAAAAACATTTTAATTAGGATAAGCATATTTTAAAGGTTTTTAAATGTGTATAATATGAATTAATTATATTTAAAAAAATAGGAGGAAAACAAGAAATGATATATGTGTACTACATTACAAATCAATTAATAAAATTAAAATTTTAATATGCAATATATATATATGTATACGTCTGTTTGTTAGATACACTTAATAAACTCTGTTTTATGTGTTTATCTCCAATTTTCAAATTATAAAAATATATCAGTAGATAAAACAATATTATTTTTAATAATTGTGATTGGTTTTTTTAAAATTAAAATATCTATTAATCGAGCATTAATTTTTAAATCTGCCATATTAGTTTAGAGCAGCTATCATTTGAAGAAAAAAAAAGCAAATCTGTTGTTAATTTTTGCTTTTGAAAACAGTCAAAAAACATTTTTTTAATTTTATTTATTGAAATACAAAATGATTCCAGATGTCTGGTCTATAATTAGTTCTAATGAATTACAAACAAAAACCAATTACAATAATGCATTAAAACTTAATTCTTGAATAAAAATACAAAAACAAATAAAAATCATAACAAAAAAAAAAAAAAAAAGTTGCAGAATTTTTCAATATTGAAAATCATCAAAAAAAAAAATAACATAAAGTACAGTAATTTTATTTTAAATCAAGATGCTTATGAAATTATAAATTCAACAATGATGACTGCATAAATTCATGTAAGAAGTTTAATGCCTCTATACTATTATATAAAATCCTTTCATAAAGTTCACAATGATAAAACTATATCACTGATATAAATATCTCAATTGTAAAAACATTATGGGGATAATCTATAAAATCTTGAGTCATTATAATAACTATTATATTGCATTAAAATTTCATAGTTTTCAAAAGCAAATTTCTGAAAAGAGTATTCTTCCTCAATAACAGAATTATAAGCTGATATAAATGAATAAGCCAGCAAGAATGATAGTTCAAATTAAAAAAAAACTACTATATTAACTTCATTGGCCAACTATCTACAAGCCTGGTTGAGCAATTACAGGAAAATTCACATTAATAGAAAGATAAGCCATAATCCCAATACTTAAAATACTGTGATTATAACTACTGGATATAATAATTTTGTATGTGATAAATATTTGACCGCTAGTAAACACCTTTATAAAATTTTCACCAGTGTTTCTTCTATTAAACCAGAACTCACTACAAAAAGAACTATCCTGTTAGATTTTGTAGTCAATTATACAGATTTAAAAAAATCACAAAGCATATCAGTTAGCCAAAAAAAAAACTTTATCTTTCACATAAGCACTTTACAACAAATTATCTGCAATTGAAATGATTCATGATTTATCAACTATATATTTTGAAAATTGTTCCACTAATGAGAGGAAATTTGTCAGTATTTCTGCCTTGTATTTAAATAAAAGCTTGCCAGACATTATGGATGCTATAGATTTAAATTCTCTACCTATTATGTAGGTTCCATGTGTACAAACAGGTAAGCATAAATGTGACCATCTTCCATGAAAAAAAAAAAAACCCAGAAAAAAAAAATACTTCCAGATGATAGTGATCAGTAAGAATCATTTGTAAGATAAGTTAAGAAAAAAAGAAAGTAAAATCAATGGAAAGACCAATTGAAAATGCCAGTTTTTCTAATAGAATGTCATGACCACAAAGAGGTAAATTTGTAGAATCCTTAGTTTTACCAGAGGATAATTTATTATTATAACCTCATTCTGTAATCCTTGAAAAGGTATAGTGGCATCATATAAAAGTATTTATTGCCCTCCACTACAAGATTTTGGCCAAATGAAACATCTCAACATTAATGGTCTGCCTAATCTAATCTCTTCAACACATTAGAAAATAACAATGTGAACAGGCAGTCACCTCCCATTTTTCTCTCAATGACAAGCCTTTTCAAAATGCTGGTTCTTCATACTATGTGTCTACTATATATTATATATCTTTCTTTAAATTCTAAAATTGGCACATTAGATTCAGGAGCAGTATATGGAATTAGAAATATTATTTAATAGCACATATTTCAAATGTGCCCATCTTTTTTTCCATCTGATTTTTTTGTGTCTAAATTTCAACTTTACAAATGTCAAAAAAATCAGATAATAGACAAAATTTTAATTTAATGGCTCTTAAAATAGGTTGATCTCTCCATATTTTAGACAGTTTTGGCATTGCTATTTTTGTTACCATAATGCCTACATTGCTTATATTGATTATTGACAAAAGTGGAAACCAGGAATTCAAATTTATGTAACACTAAAAAACTTGTGACCTTTATAATTTGATAAAAATTGTTATTATAATAATCCATAAAATCAAGGATTAATTTTTTAATATATTTTTTTTTTTTTGTTTTTCTCTGATAGTTTTTACATAATATTTATCAATTTCTCATAAGTAACTGAAATCAAAATATATCTCAAATTTATTTATGTATTTCCAGCCTATTGTTACTCTATCATCATAGCCTTCAAGAACATTATACATGATATTCTCAATATAGAATATTAAAATGGATTGAAGAATAGCATGCATTACTAGCTAACATATTTTGAATGAATTATAGCAGATGGAAAGATGTTACCAAATCTAAAAATATTTGCCATAATTTTCTCCCCTTTTCCGAACATATTTTAACAATAAATTGTCTAGCTTTTTGTCATCTGCTAAACTTTTAGAAACTTTTTTTTCCCCTAGTCATAAGTTTTGATAGTCATCACTACCCAAAATAAAATTATTATTAACCCAATCTATAAATCTTTTCTGCTGCAATATATCTCTCTTATAAATCAAAAATGGAGACAATAATAGGCAATCTAACTCCAATCACAGTGAAAAATTGAGAAGAAAATGAAATTGAAGATAGAATGTATTTTGATTAAACTCTATTAAAAAAAAATTTCCCATTAAACAAAATGAATTAATATAATTCAACTTCATATTCTTAACCTATTGTAAATAAAAAATCTTACAGTGTTCATAAACTAATCTTTCTGTTTAAACACATGATTTTTCTGTTTTCTCAATATTATCTTTCTCCTTTAAAAGAAATCAAAGCCATTATTACAAAGGCATATCATTATCTTTTAAAATTATGCGTAAACTGTGATTTTTTTGGACATAAAGTTATTATATACTTTTCCACTTTCTTTTTGTCACTTAATGTAAGCTTTAGAAATCAATGATCATTGTCAGATGATAATGCCTAATAAATCCATATCCTGTGCTTTCCTATCCAAAATCTCTTATAGATTAGTATTAAATTTATGGTTTTCATCAGTCAGGAGCTTTAGATCTTGGAGCAGTGCAATTGTACCTTAGAATCTATTGCATCTTCTTTCTAACTCCTATCACTTATCTCAGTCCAATCTAAACACATTTTCAATCTAAGCCATCTTGCTTATATAATCATAAGATCTGAATCCATTTCAGTTTCTATTGAAACACTCTGTGTGTATAAACACAGAGCTTCATGATATTTATTTCCATGTAATATAAACCTAGGGTAACAGATCGAATAGCTAATTCTTCACCCTCATTATTAAAAAAAAAAATGCAGGTGTGTATGGCTGAATGATAGTGCATATATGTATATTGTTAACATTAAAATGCATTTCAGTTATATATTTGGAAAGAAAAATGTATTTTTTGTATGTTTTTCTAAAAAAAATAGAAAAATAGGTGACTCTTTTTTTTTTTTTACAATTAAAAGATTTACTTACAAACATTCAGCTAAAATCAAGAATTCTATAAGTCTGTTATAGAACTTTTGGAAGAACACAATTCCACTGGGATGCAAATTATTTCTTGTCTTTGGAGGCAGTTAATTTTTCTTAATTGATCTTGTTGATACGATTTTGCAGATTAATGCAAATTAAGAATTAGTCAACCAGTATATTTTCTTTTCCAACTAAGTTGAATCTGGGGAATTAATTAAAATATATATATATTTTTTTTCATATGTCATAGCATCGGCCGGGACGCGAACCCACAACCGTCTGCAACCAGCTACTTGCTTGAATGGCGGCTACGATACCTCTCGGCTAACAATATAGTAAAAAGAGATGAGAAAAAACTCTAGAAATATAGCTGGAAGGGGTTAGCATCGACTGTTATTCCCTGGTTTGCTGAGTAAGATTTTTTAGATTTTTAGGCATATAAAAATACTGGGTATATTTTTATTTTTGGTGGGGTTGTATTGCTGAGTGTAAGCAGACTTTTTCTCATGTGTCATAGCATCAGCCGGGAAGCAAACCCACCCACCCGGGTCAACTGCTTGTAAAGCAGCTGTCGCTGACCTCTCAACCACCAATGCTTGACTAGTGTAAGCACACTTCACACTAGTTTTCACGTATCACCATGGCTTGTGAGTAGAAGCAAGTTAGCCTTCCCTTTTTTGGATGATCTCTGGGAAAAAGAGTGCATCTTTGGTGTGGAGAAACCTATCCATTCCATGCTGCTGCTGCAAAGAAGGGGAGAACGTACCAGTTTCAACTGACCTTTCCTGATGTTCAGCAAACCACAAGCCTGCCCAGAACAAAATTTTAACCTGTTATAAGATAGTTGCACTATCCTGACTCATCAAAGTCATCATTAAACAGCCTCCAATGCAAGTATGAACTCTTTAACTTTTAAAGATAAAATATTTAAAATGCCTTCTATAAAACTCTATAATATCTAAATTTAAATCCCTCAAACATGGGACTACTCTGTAAGAGAACCTTGATTCCAAAGGAAGATATAATTTAAAACCATTAATCTATATATAACTGCTGCAACTCTTGGTTAACAAATAAGTCTATATCAGAACTTAATTTCTAATTGTTAATGGTACAAAATTCTATAAACTTTATAACATCGATTTTTTTATATTATTTATATTGAAATAAGCCGCGTCACTTCTTTAGTTATAAATCTATATATCTTATTGATTAATATTATTTATATTATACTGATATGCCAACTCACAAGTATTCGAGGAATGATATTTTAATTTTTAATCAATTAAGGCCTAAATTGTTTGGTTTTGTCTCCAATCTTTAAGATGGGAAGAAATAATCATTTTAGAACTTTAAGTAACAAGCTCAGGCTTCATAAATCATTGTCCAAATCCTTGTAAGTTAAAATTTTGTCATTTGTTTGTTTAAAAAAAAAGTAAAGCAAATATTTTAATTAAAATATGCAATCTACTTATATATATGTAGTCAAACCAATACCCTGTTAACAAAATTCAGAATAAATGAGTGCTGAAATCATTATTTAAGTCAACATCTATTTAGTTTATATTTGGTTGAAATTTTTTATGGCAATTAAATGAAACAATCTATACGTGCACATTTATTTATGTATTAAAAGAAATAATCATGTTTTTTTTTCTTAAATGTAAAACGGGCAATATTATTTATTATGAAAGTATATGTTCATCCTGCTATATCTATTTAAAATGCATACATCTAGGGGGAAAGTACTGTCTCAGCATCTTATTGCTTCCTTAGTGATTTATTATGATAATTCATAATTAAGCTTTATATTTATGGGCCTTTTATAGCCTATAAAATATAGTTATCCTGATTTTCACATCATTGCTTGTTTTATTAAATTTTAAAGACAGGCTTAAATATCTATCCAAGTTTGAGTTAATGCCTTTTGGCAAGTATATCAGTGTTACTTGGTAGAATAATCTATGCCTATATACTTTCAATAAATAAATATATATCGAGTAATGCTATGCGAGCTGCCAGATGGATATTTTACCAGTACTGGAGAGAGCCATATTTTGAGCAGATAAATGGGTATTCTACGATAATAAGAGTCATAACCCAATCCTTCAGTTTCTTGCATGTACCACGCTGAGGGCAATATGTCTTCATAGGAATATATATATATATTTTATTACTCGAAAATGGAGATTGGCCTATCCAGCCAATGCTAATAATAATGTAGCCAGCACAGAATTCAACTCTAGATACCACTGTTTTCTGTAATTAGGTTTATTAATCATACTTGTTAGTAATATTGTTTAGGATGGATAAACTATGTCTATAACATAATTGTTAATAATAAAGAGAGTTTAGAATTATGCTTTATTCTATAACTCCTGCTGGAATTAATAAAATAAATATAATAAAAAAAATACTTAACTTTCCCTATGTATGTAAGTATGCACATCAATTTGTTATATATATATATATTTCTGGCCTCTAACTTAATCTATTATACAATCAGGTATTGAACCAACTCTTGACAATTGGCATATTCATTTTATGGTGGCATATTTCATAATCAAATTAATATATAGTTCATTTGTAATGCTCATGATACCCAAATATTGTTATCATTATTAATATATAGTTCCTTTGTAATGCTCATACATGTATCATACTGATACCTAAATATTGTTATCATTATTAACTTCTAGTTCATTTGTGATGCTCATACACATATCACACTGATACCCAAATATTATCATTAACATACACAGTTCCTTTGTAATGCTCATTCACATAACATACTGATATTTAAATATTGTTGTCATTATTAGCATATAGTTCATTTGTAATGCTCATACATGTATCACAATGAGATCCAAATATTATCATTGTTAATCTATCTTATTGAATTTATTAATAAATTATGTAAATTTATGTTTTTACATTGGTCATGTCTTTCCCTGGTTCATCACAACCACACAACTACATCCATACTTAATTAAGTGATCTATGAATCTACTCAAAACCCCTGAAGTATATAAAAATGGTATTCTAAGCATTGTCAAAGTATTAGGTTCTTATGGGAGCTGGTTAGTCTATGATCAAATTAATTTTATAACTCTAATTCATGACTGAGGCAGAGTTTGAATCCATGAGTTCCACCCTGACCACCGGGACTGAAAAAATTGAATACTATTAGTAGCATCAGAAGCATTGGTGAGATAGTGGAGATTTTGGAGCACTGGCAAACAGGTTAAAGCTTAGTACTGTTCCATGACTACCATATTCTGAACATGCTGGGTGTGATGTACTTTTGCTAGGTCTCTGAATCTTGTTGGCTGAACACATGATTCTGACCATTACACTATATTGTAACACTACTGAGTGCTTATTAAAATTGTGTTTACAATTATTAAAAATAAAAAATTTTCATAAACAATGCGGTTTTAATATATAATATGTAAGTCAGAATAAAAGTCTAAAGAGTTTTTTTGTTGTTATTAGTAGTTTGAATAAAATATAGCTTGAAAAAAGAGAAATAATCTATAAAAGTTACAATTAATTAGTAAAAGGAGGTGAGGGTTTGGTTTAGAAATGTTAAAACTAAAAGTTTAATTAAAAAAGTTTAAAGAGTTTTTTATTTTTTTTCAACTAACTTTTTTTAAAAAAATAAAAAACTCTTTACATAAAATAAAAAATATATCTCTACATTTAATTTAAAGAAAAAAAAGTATTTTCCTGAAATTTAAAGAAAGGTAAATATATATGTGTGCTAATAGCGAATGATTGTAAATATAAGGAATAGTAAAATGAATGTGTGCATGTTGATAAAATAAATGTGTGTGAGTTAAAAATTAAAAAATAAAAAAAAAACAGAATATGCAATGGCTACGAATTAAAAATCCACAAAACAATAAATTTGCAATGGCTACCAAATGAAAACATGTAACCAAAAGCTTATCTAAGAAATGTATTCAAAAACAGGAGAAATTTCAACAACAAATATAGCTGGCGGACATAAAAACCAATTACCAAAGTGACAACAGGTCATCATATAAATAGTCCGGATTTTCATCAATCAGTAGTTAAGTTCAATCTATCAGGTGTGATCAATCGGATTAAATCAGTTCTTCAGTTCAGTCAATCAGTTCTCAGTCAGTCTTCTCATGTAGCAATAAAGATCATGCAGTGTTGAACAGCTTTTAGGAGCATACGATGAGCTCCAAGCCTGTCCTAAATGCCAGTAGCCTGCCCAAGGTGGAAGTAATGAACACCTAATATTTTGAAGCCACCCGATGTCTAACTGTCTCGAATAAGAAGTAACAAGGAACAGCACTCAACAGAAAACCTCCACAAAAACTTTGAATCCAACCGGTTGGATAAAATTTTCAATTGAAGCAACAACTCAAGAAGTCAACATTCAAATACCATAAATAATAAGTAACCTTTATTATTGCCATTTCTGATATTAATGTAGCAATTGCAATAATTTGAAGCCTCCCAGAGTCAATTAATAATGAACTCTATAGCATGCATAAGAACTATTGATGTGTGTGTTTTTAAATGTCAAATATTATTTAATGCTTTGTTAAATATTCTAGTGTATGAATTAAGAATGTGTGTGGTCATTATTTGTAATTATCATTGTCTAATTTAATTAAGTTTCTATAAAAGTAGTTAAAATTAGGATAAGTACTTATTTAAAAATAAATTATCTTTAAAATTTAATATTTGTCGGTCAATTCTTTACCACTAATTAAAGCAATAATGTATTAGATTATTCTTTTGATTGAGATAGTTATGGGATATTTCGAGCACTGGTTTATGGGCCTACTGTCCAAACATGTTAGTTCTCATAACTAGCTGGTGCCTGAGGTTTAACTCAAAACAAATAAAGTGCTTGAATAGTGGAGATTTGAATCTAGCAGTCATAGTGAGCCACGGTCTGGAAATATGATCATGTTATGTGTTGCATAGCTCAGTCTGATTGTGGGTTTCATTGATAGCTGTGCTATCAAAAGTATTCTCCCCTCTGCTTAAAGGGCTGGTCCATTCACGTAATATTTATAATATAAAATTATGATAAATAAGGGTTAAACCCAGTTAAACCTAGCAAATAATGTTCAGATCATCTTCTGAATGCATGCGGTACAATGTATTGTGATATCTTTAATGTTTTTATAATATTTAAAAAAGCAAGTCACTTATTAATTACGAGCTTGTTTGAGCTATTGGTATGCTCTCTGTGTGCATGAATGTTTTAATAACTAAAATCACTTCTATCCCATGATCATGATTTGACTGATATAAATGAATAAAAGATCATATGACCAATCACATCTTCAGCTTAGATATTGCTGTTATAGTAGATACTAAATTTCCTAAAATTTAAATTAAATGACAAAAAGTGAGTGGAAAAGTATTCTTCTAAAACAGCAGTATGTATGTTAAAAACATGTGAGAAGTTGAGTTATATTTTAAACTATTACATTAATATAGTATTTGTTTCAGAGTCTCTTAGCATTGCATCCTCATCATACTTTACTGCCTTTTGGGAATTTTAATGTCCTCATTCTTTTATATCCAAATGGTTACATCTTGCTTTCTCCCGGGGGAGGATTTCCTTCCATCAGACTATTTCAGTCTACAAATGGTAGCTTACTCTCATTTACCGATCTTTTTTTTATTCTCATACATTTTATTATTTAATTAATCTGTCACTAAACCCTCTCCTTTTTGTGATCACTTGCTTCTTATATGGTACCACTAGTGCTTGGATTTTTTCTTAAATATCTAATAAACATTTAAGTAAAACAATAATAATAATTTTGTATTCTTATTCACCTGAATTTCTAGTACATTATACATTATGTTTTTTAAATGGATAATACATAAACTTAGATCCAGTACAAAGATGGGTTGCTTTATTAATCTTTTATCTTATATAGTGAACCAGATTACCCAGCCAATTTATCTACAATCTAGATTGTTAATGTTACTAACCTGTTTGCTGTGATATTACTAACAGTTAGTGCATATACTAACCTGTTTGCTGTGATATTATTAACATTTGTTTGCTGTGATATTACTAACAGTTGGTGCATATACTAACCTGTTTGCTGTGATATTACTAACAGTTGAATGCATTTGGAATATTTAACTAAAAAATTAAACTTTTCTAAAGACATTCAACACACATATTAGATGATGGAAATAGTCCAATATAAAAATACAGCTAGATTGTTAATATTTGCAGACAGCTTACATAAAAATTGCTCAGCATGCATCTAGATTTTGCATTAAAACTAGCAATCATATCTGCACATATTTATAATCTTATTAAGTTTAGATTGACTTAATTACAAACATAAAAACTAATGTTATGATTAACTTTTGTTAATGGAAATTTTATCAGGAAAAAAAAATTGGTAGACATACATTTTTAAAAGAATTATATTATTTAGTATCTAACTGCACAAATTTTAACATTTAAAAGAATGCATAATATCCCCCCCCCCAAAAAAAAAAAATTATTTACTAATGGTAGAATCTCTAGTAAAATTTGCCTCCATCATGATAGATCACATTAAATGTATTGAACATAAAACTATTAAATGCCACATTATATGAAAAATAAAATACAAAATGAAATTATTTTGTCAGTAGAGGAAAAAAGTTAAAAAATATTTAAAATGCTTAAATATACAAAATACTATTCAATAGTATTGGATTGAATTCCTAGTTTTGCTTAGGAAAAATAAATTACAATAATTATATATAGTAGTTTGTACTTTTAATTAATGATAATAAAAAAAATAGAAATATGTGAGCATTTAGTCCTATAACATATTATCAATAATGATTTAAAACATATTTTTTAGAGGCTATGACAAAGATGAGAAGTTAAAAAAATGGCCTTCAAAAAGATGAGTATATATAAATCTCAGAGCATTTTAGATCTTAATCTGGTTGTAAATTATGCAGCCAAAGTTGTTCCATTTTTTAATTCAATAAATTTGTCTATTTTTCTTCTTCAATGTTTGCAGATTAAATGAATATGCATACAATTTTGTGATAATGTACATTTTATGACGTAATCTAAATTTTAAAAAAAATCCATTAAAAAATTAGCATAGAATGATTTTTCCCTTATTTCCACAATTAATTATTGAAATATTTATTTTACATAGTGCTATTGTTTATAAACTGTAATATTAATAATCAATCATAAAGCTAATGCACATGCGCTTTGTAGATTTTTAACTATAAATGAGAGTATTCATTTATAGTTAAAAATCTACAAAGTGTATGTGCTTTAGCTTTACAGCTGATTATTAATTAATTGTTGAAAAATTTAATCAAATATTAAGATCAATGACTATAAAAATTATAATAATCTCTATTGTAATAGGCACCCATGCCATTACATTCTAATAAATAAAATTAAAAATAAAAGTTGGCAGATAAAAACTTCTTTTTTTAAGAATTAAAAATTGAAAATTAAAAGTCATCTAAACTTTATATATATATATAAAATCACACAGATGAAAAATTATTAAAAGAAAACTTTATAAAAAAAAAAAAGTTTTAAAACTAAATTTTCAACAAAAACTTAAAAAGATTTAAAGATAAAAATATATCTTTAAGAATGTACAAATATAATTATTACTATTGTGTAAAATGGAAATGATTATTTTAATTAGTTAAAAGTAAACTAGCCCTTGGGCATCTCAAAATGTAGAAGAGAAGGTCAGATAGGAGAGAAAAAACAATAGAAACTAATAGCCAATAAAAGAAATCCCTCAGGAAATGGACCTCAATGAAAGGATCATCATCGTCATGACATAGTGTCCACTCGATCCGAAAGTTTACTATAAAAGGAAAAGTTTGGAAAAAAAGGAGAAGATAGAGATGTGATAGAGAGAGGTATGATATGTGTTAAGTTGGAGAGAGTTGAAGGAAAAGGGATTGAAAGATGCAATTCCTTCAGTTTTTCTAAAAAAAAAAATGACGTTTTCCCATATTGCAGACTACAAGCTATCAGGGCCCGGAAATAAAATACCAGCAAAAGTAAAGGACCTCTGGATGAATAAATAAAATGGCCAATGGCATACTGGTCTCCCCAGGACATTGGGACAATTAACACTGAATCCCAAATGGCAAGCAACTGGTAAAGATGAACTTTTAAAACAGTAAGAACTATATAACTAATGAACATTTTCAAAACAGTAAGAACTTTAATACCAAAACCTTTTCAGTATTTAATAGAAATAGAATCCTATCTGACCAATGTAAATTATTATTAATAATTAATTTTATTTGATGTATTTTTCTTAAATCATTTCCATTAAGTTTTTTTTTTTTTCGTTCTTTTACATTTTTATTATGATTTTTTTTTTTGTTAAACTAAACTTAATAAATGTTAAATTTAAGTTGGGCGTGAATGGCTGCATAGATTTGTAAAGTTATATTAGTTTAATTAAGGGAGGGTTAATCTTAGGTTATTTGTTTCATAGTTAAATTGGGTTAATCGATTGGATATATTGGTGTAATTAGTAAATGTAGTATGAGATCCACTATGAGCAGGATCACATTATATGCCACACTTGGACAAAATAAGCCTATTTCGTATTGACCATCAGAGACAGACAATATTCCCTGCTCCGTGAATCACCCCTTTGCCTATGGAATGGGATCGTAAGTCGGCAGAAAGGACCGCAATCCCTTCCTATGGAGTTTTTTTTATTGTTCTTCTCGCCAGACAGATGTAACATTCCTGTACTGGACGAGAGACAATTTCTTCTCTATAACCATGCTGTTCAGATGTGCATTCCTGACAGTATAGTATTGTGCTGTCGTATTCATGCTGCATTGAATACATTGATGTATCAGATGGATTGATGTTAGTTTGACTGCGAACTTTTGGCCTAAGGTTAAATAAAGGAGAGAATATTTTCTTTTCAAATGCAATCTATGTAGTCTATCCATACTCGATACTAATAAAATATTAAATTCATCTGTGCGAACTTCTAAAATAAAATAAAAAAGTTAAATTGTGAATTAAAATCTAAGGTAAAGTTTTAATGTTTTATAAAAAAAATTAAACTAAACATACTAAAATAATTTTAAATTTATATATGTTTAATAAATGTTTGTGTGTTATTACTGGCAGTGGCTTCTCTTTATTTTTTTTAATATTGAAAATATATTTTAATAAGAATTTATATTTCATAAATCTCTGCGTCTCCATGAGCTAGTTGCATGGGCTGACAGTCGGAATAAAATATATATGTAAAAATTAAATCTTAACAGTACGTATCTGCCTACTATATAAATATTCCAGGTTGAAATAGCCTGGTGGCGCCCTGTACGGCAGATATGTAAGACTCTGATTCACCCCAACCGTTATACTATAGATGCCTGAAGATAAAAAAATATATAGGAAATAAAACTTGTTTTAAAAAGACTTGATATTTAAAAAAAACTTGTGAATTTTTGATAAAGATATAAAAAAAGTTATGTTATTATGCTTTTTTTTTTTTCAGTTTTATCTCAGTTATGATGTGTTCATTTTTTATGTGCCTGCCATACAAAAAAAAAAGCATTACAAAAGATATCAAGCTTAAAAAATATTTTGCTGAAAAAATTAATTTCTCAAATTTGTAAGATCTATTATGTATATAAAAGTGAAAAAAAATTTTTTTGTTTATTAACTAAAAACTCAACAAGTATTGCATCGATCTTGATTAATCCTCCACAATTATCTTTATTTTTTCTGGAGAATTAAGCTATGGATTTTTGCTTTAATGTACTTCATTGTTTTAAAAACGTTGCTAATTTCCAATATAAAAATATGTCAGAATCATAAACATTTTGTAATGACTTCATAAAAATACAAAAAAAGAGGTCAGTACTGATTACAAGATTACAGATATTGGAAAATATTGTAGTCTATATATTGACATACATACTAGAGAAATCGAGAGAAATATAGTTTTTGGTAATCAGGTAAAAAATTATTATACAAATATATTTTAAATTAATTAAATTTCATTTGCAAGTAGAGTGTGATAAAATATTATGATGTTAAAATTTCATAGCCATTTTAAAAATTAGTTTATCACCTTAGAAATATATTTAAACTGAAATTCTAAAAGTTGACCAAATTCAGTAATAGAATTATAGTTTTGGTAAATCAAGGCAAAATATGATTCCATAAATGTTTTAAATTAATTAAATTTTGTTTGTATAATAAATTTGAAGTGAATCCTAAAAGTAGATCAAATTCAATAATATAAATTATCACAAAATTGTTGATAACTCATATGTTATTATTTGCAATATAAAAATGTGTCAAAATTATAATAATTTTCATGCAAATATTACATAAACATATAGGCTATAGGAACAATTACATATAGCATCAAACTTGATAAATCATGCAAGATTTTCTTGCTTTTTTAAAATATTTAATTGTTTTAAAAATTTTAATACTTTGCAATATAAAAATGTGTTACAATAGTAATTTTTAGGCAAGCTACTTGTGGGTATAGCAAAAGCAAAGCAAATAAAAATTGTCAATTAGTATTTACTGCTAAATTTGATCAACATTTAGGGTTTCAGTTTAAATATATTTCTCACAAGATAAACTAAATTTTTAAATGGCTCTGAAATGTCATCACCCTGGTATGGTATAAACAAAAATTTAATTAATTTTTCTGTTTCATTAAGAATGTTAAAATTTAAATTATTCAAACTAAAACTATTTTATTTAATATACAACAATTTTCATTGGAAAAAAATTGTGTGTACTAAGAATAAAAAGTGTATAATCATGACTTGAATATTTGTTTTGACAAATATTTTTAACAGGATTATTTTTAAAAGTAATTTAGAAAAATCACGTCTGAAGAATTCATCATCCTGCATGTTCTAAACTTAAAGGAGTTAAATACAAAAGCGAAATATCAACAAAAGGTGTTATAATAGAAATCCAAATATTTCAGTAAAAATTATTAAAGGATTTGCAAAAGATTTGCAGTCAACAACAAAAAATTCAGGATTATTTTTATTTCAAACTTATTTAAATTAAAATAAAATGCTATATTAAAGATGTACATAAGTTACCAGTAATTCATCCATTATCTATTATATTTATCTATCTATTATATAAGTATAATTTTGAAAGTTTGTTACTTATTATTCAACAAATATTGCATCAATCTTGATAAATCTTCAATAATTTTGTTTTATTATTATTATTTTTGCTTTATGGTGCTCAATTGTTATAAAAATTTTGTAATTTTCTATTAACACAAGCAAAACCACAGAAACGGTTAATTATCACATAAATGTTAGTTTATTTGTTACTTTATAACTTAACAAATATTGCATCAATCTTGATGAAACTCACATGACTTTCTTTCATTTTTTTTGTAAAGAATTTGATTGGCATATACATTTTTGCTTTAATTGCTTTAAAAACTTTGGTATTTTGCAATATGCATTGAAATCATAATTATTTTCAAATGATTTCATAAAAATTAAAAAGAGGGCTGGACTGACTAAAAGATTACAGAGTTGGAACATTTTTAAAATGAAAAGCATAGTTTTTGGGAAAGCAAAGTAAAATTTGATTTCTTAAATATATTTTAAATTAATTAAATTTCAATTGTATCATATGCAAATGCAGTGTGAATAAAATATCATTATATTAAAATATTATAGCCATTTTTAAAAATTAATTTAACATATAAAAAAATATATTTAAAATAAAGTACTAAAAGTTGATTACTCAATAGTAACTCTTAAATTTTTTGTGATATTGCTGTTTGATAACTCATGTATTTATTATTCCATTGAAATACTATATAAATATAGAAGCCACAGAAACATTTAAATATTATATTATTCTACTATAGCAGTTGAGCCATATAAAGGCAAATTTATTAATTTTATAGTTTTTTTGTCTCTTCATTTTTAAGAGATTAGTTTTATTTTCTGTCTTGCTTTTCTATATATCATTCACAACTCTCCTAAATAAACTTCATTATCAATTTATAAAGAGGTTTATATTTTGGATTAGTAAAAATCTTTTTAAAATGAGCTTTTAAGAGTTAGGTTGCACCATTTCATTTTTTTTTCTGTTTCAGTTTATTCCAGTAGAAAGTACCTGGCACTGTTTTTATTCATTTAGAACAAAAAAACCCACATGGAATTGAAAATATTCTCAGTTTCAATAAAAAAAATTAAAAAATCAGTGAAAAATTTAATAAGACATAAATTAGATAAGTCATTAGAGTAAAAGCCATTTGGTTTCAAAATTCAAAGAAAAATAAATGTATAGCACTAAAAGCATGATAAAATGATTCAAGACAAGACACTTCAAAAGTAGAGCCAACCATTGTTAACAGTAAATACAAGAATATTTTAGGAAGTATTATATATGTCAGGCTAATTTCAAAAATAATTATGCAAAAATATTATACTTATATAACTATGAGCTAAATTATTTTGCATATATATTATAATTAGACAATAAAACATGAGTATAATGCTGTTTGTTAAACAAGCATTGGTGGTTCTTAAGCTTTCTTGGTTTAACTTATCAGATTAAAATAATTCAACAAAACACTTTTTACCCTCTCCTCAATATAAATCTCTAATAATTTTAAAGGATTCATATGCTGCTTAAAATGTACATCTTAAATAAATATTAATTTTAACACATATTATATATACATTCATTCTGCATGTTTATTTTTAAATTGACAGACTAAATAAATAAAAATGTTAATCATACATAAAATAACTTTTTTTCTTCAATGAAATTTATTTTTAAAAACTGTATTAAACTTAACTTTATCTGATTTAGAGATAAGCAGCCTCCTCCAAATTTATATTTTGCTTATAACAAACTTTTTTTGTATTAGAATAAAAAAAACTGATTAAAAGATAAGAAAATATAATCATAGTATTCTCATCAATTAATCATTAGCAGCAACTAGTAAGTGAATATGCCATCTTACAAAGATAGAAAGACAAAAATAAAAAGTTCTTTTCATATGTCATAGCATCAGCGGGACGCGAACCCACAACCGTCTGCAACTAACTACTTGCTTGCATGGCAGCTGCGATACCTCTCAGCTAACAACGCAAGACAAAAAAAAAAAGTTAATGGTGTTTTTTTTAAAAAAAGAGTGTGCAAAAATGCTTAATCACATTGTTACAGATAATGCAGAAGAGTACTGACTTCTCAATAATTTTATTTTTAAAATATATGTATCATCATCATCATTTTCGACCATTATCAGTCCACTTCAGGCTGAAGTCCTAGCAAAATTTAATTTTTTATTATCATTATTTATTCATAGTTTATTTTTCTCCACATTACATTAACAAACTTCCTTACTTTATCAATCTCTCTCATGAGATCTTTTAAGACTTTAATATTCTCTTGGAATTTCATTTAAGATTGCAACCACCCATCTATTATCATCTTTTTTTTTTTTTACTCAAATACGTCCAGCACAACTCCATTTCAATTTATTAATTCTGTCAATAATGTTAACAATATACGTTTATAATATCTAAATATTGCTTTTGACTCCTTGTTATTCCTAACATATTTCTCTCCATACTTTGCTGAGGAGGGTGAAGTCTCTGTTAAGTGTCCAAATCTAAAATCTATAAGTAAAAACTAGTAAAACATATCTAATAAAATCTTGCTTTTCAAATACATAGGCATATCTCTTTTTAATATTAAGTTATTTCTATAAAAATCATTTCACTCAAATCTAATTTTATGATTAATATTCTCCATTATGTTTCTATCTATATTAAACTTCTGATCAATGTATTTGTAGTTGTTAACTTCTAATTCATGATTCTTCTGAGAAAATCCACTCAACATTACTTTACATTTTTTTGTATTTACCTTTAGTTGTTTTTATCTGATAATTCATAATATTTCTTGAAGCTCTGAAGAAATTATTTGCAAAAGCAACCAAAATCATCTGAAAATCTAGATGACTTAAATAATCTCCACATATTTTTACCTTTCTACTTTCAGCTTTTAATCTACAAAAAAAAAAAAAAACTTTTGTAAAAATGCAATAAAAAATTTTGAAAATAAGGAATCATCTCATACATTCTTATTAATGTTAATCATCTTAGTATTGAAATATAATTTAATTATTGTTATTGCCTTTAGATCAATAATCTTCAGAATATGACATCTCTGGTCTATATCTTGATAGTCCAAAGGTTTAATCACCATAGAAATACTTAGAGAATCAATACTTTTCTATAATTGGAAAATTCAAGGCATAACAGCAACCCATATTCATTGATCCTTTCTAATTATACCTAATATTTGAATGTGATCCTCTGTGCTAAAACCACTTTTAATTTCAGTTTATTCTTTTAGAAGAATGGATTCCAAAGTTCCCTATAGATAAATTGTAATTATCTTAAGATTTTGTATAGATCTGATAGAAGTCTGTAATTTCTAATAACTTTTTTCCCATCTTTCTTAAATATCAATATTACTATAGTATTTTTTTAATCATTTGGTACATTTTTATCATTTATACATTTAATGCTTCTGGCACAATTTTTCTATTTCTTTATCTGAGTTTTTAAATTAGATCATTTTCTGGAGCTTTTCTCTTTTTCTTAAACTTTACTTCATGTCTCATCTCTTCCTTTTAAACACTTAGCAATTTGGAAGATGTAGTAACTATAGTGGTGACTTTTTCTTATTCGTTATTACAATATAACATTTTGTAGAACTTATATACACATTTCATGACATCATCCATCTTTTTAGTATAACCTTTATCTTTTCTTTTTAAAAAAAAAAGGTGTTATTTTATACTGCTGAAACTTTCTTTTTTTTTCTTTAGCTTTCTTTGCCAATTCATAGTTATATTGTCTTATATCATTATTAACTTTTTTGCATATCATTTATGTTCAATTCTTTTTAAAGAATCATTTTTAAATATTTTCATATTCTTTCTTTTTTCATATTTGTCTCAGTTGAAAACTTACTGGTGAACTGGAGTTTTTTTTTTTTTTTGTATCAGCTATCTTAATTGCTGTTCTCAATAAATAATCAGTTATTTTTTTATTGATATCAGTTAAAGTTAAAACATATTCAAACTTTGTCAATATTTTTAAACTATAAGCAAGTTCTAATTTAAATTCATTGAAGTGTTACTGAAAATTAGGAATATCAATTGTTAAAAACAGGCAAAACTCTCCATACATAGAGCCATTCAGTGCAAGCCAGAGTAATCAATGGATGCCAGAAAGCTTGTGCATAAAATCCCTAAGTAGTGCCTACTCATCTAATATCTCCAGACTAGTTTCTAGCTTGGGGCTTTTGTCAGTGAAGAGCCTTGGATCTGAGAGCACTGCACCTAGATCTTAGGATCTAATGCAACCCTCCAGCAGCCAACTTTTATTTCCACTTTACTATAAAACTGTGAGAATAAAATTGAAAGCACAATAATATTTTCAATCTAAGCTCATTAGCTTATATAGGCATATAGATCTGAACTCAGTTCAGTACCTATACATTTCAGTGCCTTTGGTTCTTTAATAACCATAGCCACTATTATCCTATTAGGCAGGATTGGTATTAAACCACTAAACATCACATGATCACATTTCTTATGCTTGCTCATAACTTATTAAAACAGGCAAAACTTTCCATACAGTAGTATCTAATAGGATAGTGGAACCAAAAACACCAAAATGTATGGGTACTGAACTGAGTTCAGACCTATATGACTATATAGCTAATGAGCTTAGATTGAAAATATTGTAGTTAAGTAGAAATAAAAGGTGGCTGCTGGAGGGTTGCATTAGATCCTTAAGATCTAGGTGGAGTGCTCTCAGATCCAAGGCTTCTCACTAATCAAAGCCACAAGCTAGAAACTAGTCTGGGGATATTGGATGAGTAGGCAGTAGATAGGGATTTTATGCACAAGCCTTCTGGCATCCATTGATTACTCTGGCTTGCACTGAGTGGCACTACTGTATGGAGAGTTTTGCCTGTTTTAATAACAGTTATGAGCAAACATAAGAAATAGTGATCATGTGATGTTTAGTGGTTTACTAACATCTTTCTTACAACTTGACCATTTTCTGTGTTCAATCAATTAAAAATATTACAGTCTTGAAATATATATTTTCTGTTAGTCAAAATATATTCCATTTCCGTTCACTTCTGGTTAGCAATTTTCTCAAATAAAAAAAATCACAATATATAATTTTTCTTTCTATGCAAACTCACAATTCAGTATTTTTTCTTATTTTGGTCACTATAACTAAATTTGCCACAGTATTTTTATCGTTTAATTGTTTTTCAAGCATTTTTGTTTTGCAATTGTAAATATAATAGAGAATGACCATTCATGGATGCATTCAATCTGCCTTCAAAAAAAAAAAAAAAAAGTCAAAGTTAAGAAATAAAACATTTGAGAAAGACTAGTTTCAAAATTATGCTGCCTAATGCATGCATGTTGTTAGTATGCTTATTCATGTTCATTTACCACATGAATAATCATATAGTAATAATAAATGAATAATAAGAAACATGTAAGGGTGGACATTAGGAACTTGCCCTAGTTAGTTTCTTTAAGGCCTCAAAATAGGAATAAGAATCAAAGGATCTTTTTCCACTTAATAGCAAACTCCTTTTTCACAGCCTATGCTATGACGGTAATATATATTTTCCAATTTGTAATCTCAAAAAATCAATAGTTTTCAAATTAATGAAATATAAAAGGAAAAAAGGAAAATATAAGTTCATGAGCTAATATTAAACAATAAAAAAATTTTAAAATGACAAAAAAAAGTTACAAATAATTTTATTTTGGCTATTTTACCAATAATAAATAGTTTTATATAATTAAAAATATATATATATAATCAAAATAAACAGTGATCTAAACAAAAAACATGAATAGTCAAATATTAAAAAAAAAAAACACGCACACAGAAATTGCTTTAAAAATTCACTAAAGATTACAAAATTTTGAAAAACATTTTTTTCCTTATGTGTCATAGCATCAGCCGCCGGGAAGCGAACCCACTAACCCGGGACAACTGCTTGTAAAACAGCTGTCGCTGACCTCTCGACCACCAATGCTTGACTGAAAAACATTTTTAAAAAACAAATAAGGTTGAAAAACAATCTTCATAAAAAATTACTGTAACCCAGTAGTTCCCAACATTTTTTATGGCCATGCCCACCTAAGCATCTCTAAAATCCTGATTTCCCACCCATCATATAATTCTTATTATTCAAAAAGTGAACACTTATTCATGTGGATGAAGCCCCAAGACTTCGAAGTAACAATGGAGAAGTAAGGAGTAAAAGTTATCTAAACAGAAAAGACAATAATAAGAAGATAATGCTAAGAGAGAGATTTATAAAATATTCTTAGCTTAATTTATGAATAAGAAAGATATAAAAACAATTATCAGCCTTTAAAATTCACTGCTAATAACTTCAAAAAATTTTTAAAAAAATTTATTGTTATTAAGCCAATCTCGAATTGCCCCCTTAAAAGTTAAATTCAAATGTCAATTTATTTATTTTCTAAATACAAAATCATATTTATTTTCTTTGCAAATCTTGTTCTACTGTATGAAAGAAAAAAATTTCCCACATCCATGTTTATCATCTCTATCTACATTTTGATCATATCATTTACAAGGTTTTTTTTTACCTCTGGTTACTTTCACTTCAAGTTAACTTATGCAAGTGGAGAAATATAATGGTATATTTTTTCTATAGAAAAAAAATTTTGGTTTATAAAATAATACAAGATTTTTAAAGAAAATGAGTATGTAGAGAATTTTTATTATATATATTACAATTAATGAGTCAATTTTTGAAAATAAAAAATGGGAAATTTATTGATTTATTAAAATATACTGCAAAAACTTCTTTTGATTTTTAAAATTTAATTAAAAAATATTTAGCCACTTATCATATTATTAATATATAAAAACTTATTTTGATTTTTTTAGAATAAATTTTAGTTTTTATATATTAAAAACTTTCAATACGTATAGCAATCAATATCACACAATAAGATATATCACTGCACAGTTTCAAAAAAATATAAAACTAAAGATAAGTTTTTTTTAAAAAAAAAGATGGTAGAATAATTTTAGGTATTAATAAATGGATTTCTATTTATCTTCTCTCTCTACATATATATATATATGTATGTATAAGAAGTACAACAAAGTGCCAATGTATTCACTATACTTAGTTCCAAAGCCTTAGTAGTATGTGTATAGTGCTTTTTATAACAATTTTTACAAGAACAAACACATACATAATACAATTTAATTTAGAAATTACTGGGCATAAACAAACACAAAAATGTTTTTTAAAAATAAAACAATGCAACTATAAAAAAGATTGAAATAATAAATTGAGAAAACATTTTTATATATGTAGAGATGGTGTTTGCATGTGTGTTTACTTATCACAGTCTCTTAATAAATATCTTTCTTTAATCTTGTTATAAAAAAAGGACTATGACGAAGAGTCAAATCACTGGCTTTTTAGTAGTATTAAGGTGTCAAAAAAGTTATCTGCTTAATTAAAAAAAAAATCCTATCATAAATGTAATTGCAATTTTCTGACACAATATGAGGTCATCTCATAAAATATTCTCCTGATTCATATCTTTCATTCACTAAATCAAAGTGTTATCTAACCAAAAAATTATTTCATGCTATTGATAAAACTTCATATGCAATAGTGGTATTGATTTATTTTCACTTTTCGTTATTTCTTAAATAAGCAATTCATTGTACTTAAACAAATTTCTGGCATCAGAATAAGATTTTTTTTTCCAATTATGAATTTTCATTTAATCACTTAATTAAGGAACCCACAGGTGAATTTCACAATAAAAAACAATCAACAAAAATATCATAATTCATTATATTTTCTACAAAAAATGCTGCAATTATTTTGCTTAGATCTACAATATAATTTTGAGTACTTTTTTCCCCTTACTCCACATTAAAATTTTTGAAAACTTATACTGCATTACAATTATTTATTTTGAAATTTGTAAATTACTAGACTTCAAAAATTTATAGTAAAAAAAAATAACCAAACTTTTTTTTTTTTTAAAAAAAATAATAACAAATATAGCAAAACCTTCATTCATTATTCTTATAGACATTGTTTTCCAATATCTTTGATCTACTTTCTTTAATTACAAGACCATCACTATATTATTTTTTCATGTTCCACTGTTTTTTAAATTGTCATTTTATCACATCAATTAATTGTTGACCAATCCAAATCCCAATACAATATTTTCCTATACACTTCCTTTTTTTAAAGAAAGAAAAAAATTTAAAATAATATACAAAACTATTCATTTTCCAACCATTTCTCTATACTAACTAAAGACTTGAAAATACTGTTGTTGAGAATAGCTTCATCAATAATAGTTACATGTACACCCGAGTCTCGTTTTATGCGGATTTATTTAATGCGATTTTGAAGTTATGCGATTCATGTTTCTTCTTAATATCTTTGTATGCGTTTTTCTTTTATGCGATAAAAATTATTAGATCAGAAGTCGAGCTCCGATAATGCGCTATCATTTTAAATATTATAAATTTTGTGCACTCACGTCATATTTAAAGTAATAGCGTATTATCAGAGTTTGACTTCCATCTAATAATTTCAATATTTTCAGCGCTTTATAATAGTACTGTAATAGATTTTATGCAATAAAGAAGTTCATAAGTCACTTAAAATCAGAATTTCCCCATTTTAATACACACATTAAATTTTACAAGATTACAATGTAAATCTGTTCAAACATTATAGATGAAAAATACTATGTATGTTATTGTTTTTGCATTTTAAATCATGTTCTATTTTTGCTTTTTTAAAAAAAAGTACATAATCAATTAATCATTTAGTGTCCGCAAGTAATAAATTTTGCAAGACTATAATGTAAATCTGTTCAAACGTTATAGATGAAAAATAGCATGTATGATGTTGTTTTTGCATTTTAAATCACCTTCTATTTGGCTTTTTATAAAAAGAGTATGTAATCAATTAATCATTTAGTGTCCGCAAGTTTATTTTTAAAAGGTGAATAACAGTGGTGGCACAATTAAATTTGACAATTAAAATCTGATTTTTAATTGTAATTAACAATTTAAAAATTACGTAACATGATCTGAAATTAAAGTGATGAAATTTGATTTTTAAACGGAACTGAATAATTAAAAAATTAAAGACAAAAATAAGAATTTAATTTTTAATTGTTAGTCTTAATTAAATTTCGCCCAACAGTAATGAGTCGGTGTCTTTTTATCGTAAGTCGTAAGTTCTTATTTTTATTTTAAAGTTTTAGTTTACTCTAACGGAGAGAAAAAAAAACACCCAAGAAAATGAATTTCTTTGTAAACAAAAATTTCAATTTTAGATAGCTTAGCAAAATAGGAAGGATCAACAGCGATTGGAAAATGTTTTAGTTGTATTTCTTCTTGACTTTGTTTAAGGAGAAGCTACAATACCTCACATCACATCGTGACGAATTTGATGTCTCAAATAGCGATAATGATAAAATACCGTACATGTATGAAAAAAATGTAAATTACGCATAAAAATATATTGTTTTGAATAAAATTAAATACTGTAGTTAATAAAAAAAGTAAAAAAAGTTTGTCTTGTATCAATTTTTTTTCAAATTTGAAATTTTTTATTAGTCATATTTTATTTATTTATTTTTTTTTTTATGCGAATTTTAAAGTAATTTTACGTTGTTGCTTTGCTTTTATGCGATTTTTGGAAACAATGACAACAAAAATGTTTAAAAATTAAAAATATTAAATATAAATTTTTTCCAAAACAGATATTCAATCAAAAATTAGTATTTTACAATTTTCTTAAGTTAATAAAATTAACTATGATTTTAAAAATCTTTTTATTTATATTTTGTTACTAGTAAAATTAAAATAATGTTTGTTACAGATTAAATATAAAATCATGAAATTCATATTTATAATTTTTGACTGCTTCTTTTTTCCCCTCAGGTCTTTTGAAAAATGATTAATCAAGGTTTACTATATTCCTTCATACATAGCATTTCTGTATAGACCAATTAAATAAAATAGAAAAAATCTAATAAAATATCAGCTCTTATTCATGATTTCAGTTTATCATTCTATTCATAATTTTTGAACAATTTTAGAATAATCTTTCCATAAGCAAACTGCTGTTCAAATTATAAACTTAATTTGGAGAAGGATGAGGGAATGAAATATTTTAAGAGAATATTTTGAAAAACTTAAATAAAATATAATCACATAATGTAATGAAATGCTTAAGAAAAAAAATTCAAATACCAGAAGTGTCAGATTGAGTTTTAATCCAGAAATCTTTAACTCTAGTCTGTTATTCTATCATTGTGCTAAAAACTGCAGAAGACAAAGGAAGTAACATTGTTACTTAATTTCTTATAACAAATTTTTTAAATAAATAAACTCAATAAATTCCACAAAAATTCTTTCAATTTATGTATATACAGAGATTTTATTTGAATTTTTCAATATAACATTCAACAAAAAAATAAGTACTTTTTATCAAAAAAGGCAATAAATAAATAAAAAGTTTTTCTTTTCTTTATTTAACATACAATTTAAGCTTAACTTTTTTGAAACAAGTAATTTTTTGATATTTAGATTTTTTTCTTTCTTTCAATAAATATTCCATTTCCTTAATGTTGATCCTTTAAAATTAGAAAGTTTTTGTTAGTTTATGCAATTTCACTGTTTTCTAAACACAATTACCTACAATATCATTGATAGCATTTTTGATTACAAAGTTCCTATAAAAAGTTTCCTGTTTTATGTTTATTTTCATAGGAAATGAAAAAATTCATAAAGCTTTAAAAAATGTATGTTTTTTCACAGATATATATTGATTCATAAGATATTCAAAGAGAAAATATCATATTACTTTGAATTTAAGTTGCACTTTTCATTTAAATTTTGAAGATGGTAAAATTAGGGTGTGGCTTAAATTCAAAGTGAATATTTTAATATCTCATTTCTGCCAATCTTCCACTGCCAATGATTGTGTTTTTGTTTTACTTTATATGCATAAGCGTAGTAATATGATTGTAGATAGCAGTTTATTTGGGGATTCCCTGTTCACATTTTTTAAAAATCTATTCAAGTAAATAAAAATGTTTATTATTTTTCAATACCTATTATAAAATCATTTATATATATATTTGCCAGTTTTAAAATCCTACTACAGATTAAATTTGAGACAGCTTAAATAAGAAGTAATATGGTAATTGCATTTATACTTTTTTATAATTTATAATGTTCTTTTTTTTTAAATCTTGAAAATTATGTAATGTTTTCTTAGTGATTTACACTGCAATGCTAATAAGCAGGAAAATTTTAAGATTAATTACTGACTGAGGAAAATAAAAATAATTCAAGTCTTTCAAAAACTATTGTCTTATGACTTTAATATCTGATTATCACTCAACTTTTACAAGTGACTAACACAATAAATATATATATAAAGATAAAAATAAAATAAATATTTCATCAACATTACAATACAAAGTTTTATATGATGAAACATCTTTAATTAGTGAGAATGACTTAATAAGACTTTTTTCCTACAACAAATGTTTTCTTTTTTTCTAAAAATGCTCTGCTAGATGAGATATTTTTTCCTAATATTCAAATTACTATATTTATTGTATTTTCCTTCCAGAGTATCTTGTTGGAATTTGGAGTAGATAATAAGTTTCAAGTGTATACGCTTTCAAATTACTTACTATCCCCATGTGCAGAAAATCGGCTTAATTGCAAAAATTTAAGCATTTGCACATGAAAGTTCAACTCTCATATTTGACTGCATATCAGACTTTAAAAAGGAGATAATTTTGCTGTTTTTAAAATATTCTACATTATTCAAATATTATATCATATGAAATATCAGAAAATCATTGCAAATATGAAAAATATTACATATCGCACCTTCAAAAAGCAAATTTTGAGAATGTGTCATGAATAACTCTGCAAATAAGAGTAAGTGTATAAATTTATAGGTCAATATGTACTTCAGAATATCAAAACAGCCGGAGAGAATGTGTGTCTACCAATATCAAGACTGCTATTATATTTTGGAGAAAAAAAGTTATTAAAAAAAAAAATATTCAAACTATGTTTAATTGTGGTGAAACTGAATTCAGATACATCAACAGTTTGAAAAAATCAAAGTCTGATTTTTCACTGTTCATTTTATTTTTAAAAAATAATGATATGGTTTAGTAAGTTTTTTATTTTTTTTATTTTTAGAGTAAATGTGAATTAGTAAATACACTCACATGAACAATAAATATTTATGCAAATGTCTCTCTCAATTTATTATTAATAACTATATTATTTTTAAATACTTTTATTTAACTTAGAAATTCTGTTTATTTGGCTAAAATGTTGTAACTAATTTTTAACATAATTATATTGAATGAATTTCCTTTTGTATGTATTAGGCATCGATGTCAATGCAATATTTCAGGGTTGTTCAACTGTTTTTCCAGTTTAAGTCTTGGGAGGCTGAATTTCAAATAATAATGATATTGGTCCATACTTTTTAAAAAATATGGTTTCATTGAATTTCATAAATAATTCACTAAAACACATTTTTAGGTAATTAAAATAGAAAGAAAAAAAAAGAAATGAAAAATGAAATCTTAATTTCTTATAATTTTTGATTTAAAATTTGGCTTTTTTAAAAACTCTTCATAAACACAAAAATTTTGCAAATGATTTACTAATACATGTGAATTTAAATCACAAAAACTGAATTCATGATGACATTGTTTTGATTGCCAGTTTTAAATTTAAATACAAAAAGTCCATTAAAAAATTTCGGGATACTAAAAATAAAATATGTATAAATTGCTTTTAGTTAATTTGATCACTAGTATATTAAAAATAAAAAAATATTTTTCTTCAATCACAAATTTGCTTGTTATATGCAATTATTTTAATGCAATTTTGAAATTATGCGACTCATGTTTCTTCTTAACATCTTTCATATTTTACTATATTTATTAGATATCAAGAAATTTAAATTATTAATAACTTATTTTGATTTGAAATACTTTTTTCTTTTCAAAAATATAACATGATATTAGCAGCTAATGTGAATATGGCCTGAAGCTGTATTTAGAATCTTAGCTTCTATGTAAATAACCTATTTATACTAATGAGTAAATAATAACAATAATTTATACTTACATATAAATATATCGCAATAAATATTCAAAAATTTTAAACTTCTAAAACATATTTTGTTAGCTATAACAGAAATAAATAATCTTTTAGATTTTTAAAATAAAAAATGAAGATTTTATTGATTTTATAAACTGAAAATAATCTTTCTAATGATAATGTATAATCTTTTTGTTTTGATTGCGATCTCATTTTTTTAATATAGAAACAGAAAACCAATAACACAGCACAAGACTGAAAGTGGCACTAGTTGTACATCACATCACGAATCTGATTTCTTACCAGTTTATAAACGAACACTTATTGTCAAATAGCAGTAATGATTAAAACATGTATGAAAAATGTAAAATTAAATAGCGTAGTTAATAAAAAAAATTTGTTTTGTATTATTTTTTTTCAAATATTTGAAATTTTTTATTAGTCATACTTTATTTGCTTATTTTTTTAATGCAAATTTTAAAGTAATTTTTCCTTGTTGCTTTGCTTTTATGAGAATTCTGAAAATTACAGAACATATCACCCATTTTTCAAGGTAAGGTAAGTCAATTTTTGTGCAATTTTTTTTAATGCAGGTATTCTGTGGAACCTATTTACCATATAAAACGAGACCCAGGTGTATATGATTAAGTAATTCTATATACTATTAATTATAAGACTATTGCAAGTTTTCCTAATTATGATTTTATAATATGAAATGATGTAACATTGCAATATTTAAAACAAAATCCTTTAAAACAAAAAAGTGTCAAGTAATACAATAAACAATACAGATCACATGTTATTTAAATTTTTAATTATTTTTATAACTTTTATTAAGTTTTAAAAGTTACAAAACAATATTTCTATAATAAATCATTAATTAATATTAAAACAAAAAGAAATTGCAAATAAAGAAAACTATAAAGGATCCTATAATATAGATAAGATTGTGTCTTCCACTTGATCATAATGGAACAGGTAAATATTAAAAAAACAATTCATTGAAGTTAAAATTTAAAAGGCACATCTAACTAGAAGGAATAGATCAGCAGAATTTTGATGCATTATCTCAACAAATATTAGCACAATGAAAGAATGACAAACTGAAAAGTTCAATGATCAATTCCCAATCAATAAAAATAAGTTTGCATAATAGTCATGTGCCCTCCTAAGCAAAAAATCACACAATTATTTTTATTGAGTGTTAGCAAAAAATTGGATAGACAATCTAAATAAATTAAATAAAAGTATTGTGTACATAGACTTTGGAAAGAAAAATTATCAGCACTGTACTAGTAAAGATATTTGAGAATGGAAGAACAAATAAAATTATATGATGTATCTCAAAAATTGAACTGCTAGAACAAATTATGTTAAGAAGATGGATTGCAATGACAAACTTTAGCTATAATTGCTTGGTTGTGAGGCTCTATCACTTATTACTTTGATATTGATTACTGACTTTAACATATATACATATGCTAAAAAAGGTATTAATGACAGATCAGATGATCAGAAGAGATAGACTTCATTATCACAGCAATAAATGTGTTTTTAACTGGCCTAAAAAATCAGATGATAAATCATTCTGTAAAAATGAGGTCATATGATCACTAGAAATTAATGACAAACAGCAGCAACAGCAGTGTCAGCGATGGTGATGACAATAATAATACTGTATATAGATATCCTACATTTAAATATAGCCTAAGGTCACTGAAAGTAATCACAAAAGTATAAAAACATCTAAAACTACTGGGATGGATATTTAGACTATGAAAATAGTTTTTTATGACATCTTCCCCATTAAGAGATATTGAAATAATATGACATTTCTTTCTAATTAGGTATCAAATAGAAATGATGCAGCAAATAATTAATGCCTGAACTTTTTCTGCTAAAATTAGATAGATTGATTAAATATTAATGATAAAAGTTTCTACCAAGATAAAAAGTAATGTGCAATTAGAATTAATCAAGCAAATGACTTGACAGATATGTTGCAATTCTTGAGTGATTAATATCTAATATTATTTAATTAAACAAGTAAATAATTTAGATATTTTATCCATTTTTAGATTAGGTAGCTATCTGTATTTACATTTATTTATCTGATTCAATTTCATTCTCTACTGCATTCATGATTTAAATGGTACACAATTCTGCCATTAAATATTGAGATTTTTTTTATATATATACAAACTTTTTTATTATTATTTTATAATTAGATTTTTAAAAATTTAGATTATTGGTTATTTTAATTTATATAATGTAAACTATAGTTAATTAGTTTTATATATAATAAATTTGAGTTTTTTTTTCATCACAAAACAAAAATAAAATTATCTAATTGCCATTATAACTTTTCACTACACACATTATTAGTAGTATATCTGGGCTTATTCCTATCCTAGTCTTGCTTATGATTTTTAATGACTTATGAAAAAAAGTAACATCAAATTATTAAATACACCTAAACCTCACTTAGCAATATTTCACAATAGCGATCATCATCAATTTGTACCCACTACTTTGATTTACAATTGATTATTTACTATAACTATCGGGAAATTTATTTTTTTTAAATTTAGAACATCAACAAATTAAAAAATCATTCTATAAATCTGTTCAATATTAATATAAAAAAATAAAGTTTTTGAAAAGAAAAAGGAGAAGGATTTTTTAATTTGTTGATGTTATTGAAGAACATATATATTTTAAAGAAAAAAGTGATTGTATATTTGTTGTGTTATAATATATGATAAATTTAGAACGTATAAACTTAAAATATATATAATTAATGAATCTAGAATACTATATACTGTACATATAAGTGTTATATGTCTTTAGAAAAATTAAACTGTATTTAAATATAATGTACAGTACTTGGATTATTTAAATAAAGTTTAATTTTTCTAATTGACATTCAACACTCAGATGATGAAATAGTCCAATATATAACATAGGGTACAGTACAACTAAAATACCATCATCACAAACTTTCAGGATTATTTTTGGAACACCTGGTAATTATATAAAAATAGTTATTGATTGTGTAACTTCATTAAAAATGTTGTTTATACCCAAGTGGTTTCAAATCAAAAGAAAAACATTTTAAAACGCAAATCTTGAATTAGAAAAAGAGTTTAAAAAGAAAACAGATTGCATTTAAAATAAGTGTTAATGAATATTTTTTTTTAATATGTACTTTATTCCTAAGTTAGTGTAATTTTTTAGCTTTAGGAACCAACCAATTTTTTCCCCATAGACTCCCATTATAAATATGTATTCTGTATATGATATTCTTGCTTAAGAATGAGTTTTGGAGAATCAATTGCCATAGCTAAGGGGGGTAAAGGTGTACTGTATATATTTTACTCTTATAACAATTTAAACAAAAATTACAAGTTTAAAGAGAAAAAAATAATAATAGACATTTGTATTGTTTATAACAAAATAGTTGTATAACTTTAAAAGTTCTATAAATACAATTTATCCACTTTACTTTGAACACTTTAGAAAAAAATAAATAAATATTGCATATATGTACACACACACACCCACACACAATCTTAAGTTTTGACTGCCCTGTAGTCTTCTTCAGAACTATGATTTAATTACAAATAAAATAAATATATAAAAAATACCCTAACTAAATGTAAACTGCAGGACAGTCGAAACGTAAGATTGTGTGTACATATACACAATAAATGTTTTTTTTTACTAAAAAGTGTTCAAAATAAAGTGGATAAATTACATTTATATAAGATACAGCAAAATAAAGTAAGTTGTGGATTTAGTAATATTTGTTTCAAAAGTTCTACTTAAATATTTTAAGGGTATTTGATTTTTTTTTCACTACAAATCAATGATGAAAATGTCTATGATCATTTTATTACACATTAATTAATTAGTTGTTATATAAATCAGTAGTGATCCCAAAAGACAGACAGTCAGAGTTGGTATTAATATGCTTTTTTTAAATAGCATTTAGAAAAAACATCATTAAAGTTATTAATTCATATGTAATTATATTTCATAAATTCAATATGTATATAACAGAAAGTATCACTTTCCAAACTCATATGTAATTATATTATATTTCATAAATTCAATATATATATATATAACAGAAAGTATCACCTGTCAAACTAAGGTTGCCAAAATAGTGCTAATTTTGTAAGTCACATTATGTTTTACAACTTCAGTTAGCAACAAATTTATCTTATTTATTTAGTAAAAGTAAAACAGTGGTGTGGAACACATTTCTAAAACAGAATTACATATTCTTTTAATTACATAAAATGATAAATGTGGCATTTGATTTGTTATATATATATTGTAAGATATTCTTATTCAATGTCTATATTTCTTCAAAGTTATATATGTAATCTTGTAATTAAATATTAATAAATACAGTAACATAAATATATATAAAGTATAACTTTAGAAAAAGAACAATCTCATTTTGGTGATTATCAAAATATATAAACAAACAACCTTCTTAAAAATCAGATCAAAAATTCTTATTGGCTAACCAACACAAAAATTCAAACTTGCAGTTCGAATAGAAAAGCTGCCACCATCAAAGTAAAAACATTATCAAGAATATCTCATTGAATACAGATTAAAGCTAGATTAAAGGCATAGGAATTTAAACCGAGCCGATTAAGGGATTTTGAATTATAAATCCCAAAAATAGCTTTAAACTACTCAATATTTCAAGAGTATTTTCAAGTTTGAATTGGAGAGTAGATCAATTCTAATTTGAGATTTCTAACAGCAAATATTTTGCTTCTCCACAAATTCAATAACTTTTATCAACTACATATATAGAAACTCATACAATCATGTACTGCTAAAGAAGAAGTTACATTGTTGGAAGAAAAGTTGTCGCCTATAGGGCTATAATTGCCAAAACTAAGATTGATTCGACACAGCATCTATTCATCTATGCTGCGAACAACACCAACTTTACTATTTAGATGTGAAGCTGCAAACTCAACATCTCAAAGCAGGCGATACAAAAAGAAAAATTCTGATCACCATCATATACAAACTAGAACACTCGAACCCCACCAACAGAAACATGAAATGGATTAATGGACATTTATAATCCTTTTAGGACATTTTCTTTATAGACTCTTAATTGATCTTAAGTTGACTTCATATTTTATTTTTATTTTATATATATTTTATCTTTTGGTTTATTTCTTTCCTTTACTATAGACTTGGGGGGGGGGTGTAAATTATTAATATGTTAGAAAAGGGAAAGGCATTATTCACTTTATTTTTAAATTGAAATAAAATATAGCTTCAGACATGAACTTGCTTGCAGATGAATTTTAATGATCACTAGGGAAGAGATAAGATTTTATCCTATTATACATTTAAGTGTCAACACTCATACAGTTATATTGTTATTTGTTTGTTAATATTAATCATTTTGTCATTTAGTTATTTGTTTTTCAGTATATAAGATTGATAATCTCTAGAATGGTCTTTCCTATCTTTGTAGAAACCAACCACAATAGAAGGAAAGATCCTATACAACTACAATGTTATTGATATGAACTTATCAATAAACTTATTAGAGACAATGAATTATGATTTTGATAAAATTTAAATTAGCAAGCAAATGTAAACATAAATAATAACCAATTATAATTTAATTTTTTTGTTAGTATTGATTGATTATTTTTTGAAAGGAAACAGGGATTGGATTAATGAATATTAATAGTAATAATCAAAGAATATTTATCTATATCTAAACAAATTATTTATTTTTGTTATAGCCTCATTACCTAAATTATGTTCATCGTGAATAGATTTGTTAAATATATGATTTTAAATTAAAGACTGTCATTTGTGTTTTTTCTATATTCAGTTCTCAATTTGTCACATGCTTGCACATTATAGATAGTAATATTAATATTCCCTCAAGTAGAATATTATATGTATTCTCCCTAAGTTCGAATTTTGGGAATAAAGGAAGCTAAAGAGATGAGTATATAGGTATAATTTTGATATATGTTTCATGTGTTAAGACATCATTTTCTAAGAATAAGATAGGAATGGAAATGAGTCTATATATTTTTACTCTTTCTCATTCTCTCATCCACTCTGACTTGTCTATCAAGTCTATTGTCATGTAAGGTCAGATCCTTCTATTACAATATAGTATTTAAATTTAATAATCAATTCCCAAAAAAAATTATAAGTAAATTTGCAATTCTTATTTATTAAAAAAAATGGGTAATACAGCATCGATTGATCCACGCCATAAGATGGCGCTGTTGCTATGCTAAAGCACATAAATATGCTGTTTATAAGGCCGCTACATAGATGTTGAAGTGCACCCATTACCCCAACATCTCTAGTATGTCGAACATTATTAGCGACGAGTATGCAAGACTCTCTATAGATTACTCTTAACTATTGTATAGCGTATGATGTGAAGGTGTCTTTATTTTGAATGACCAAAAGTATATTATAACGTTTTTGTTTTTTGGCTTGGGTGTATTTTTTTTTAGTTTGGTTTGTAAAAATTGTAATGCTTTTCCAAACGTCCCTGGTTTCGTTGTCAGGGGTCAGAATTCAGGAAATGAGGAATATTAGTCACAATTCGGCAAAGTTCACAATCAAGTCGCACATCGCACACTTTCCGAGACTTTTTCGAGATCAAAACATTTCAATGGCAGACGATTGTCCGGCATTTCGATTTGTAGATTTGCCTACTACAGAAGCAGATGCGGTGGTGGTAGTTTAATGAGAAAATTAATTTTTGATGTAATTGTTGTTTTTTTTTAAAATAAATACACGTTAAATGAACCCCAAAAAAATGAAATATATGAAAGTTGTTTAAAAAAGCACAAAAAAAATAAAGGAAAAAAAGTTTCTTTAAAAAAAAAAAGACCTTAATCAAGAACGCAAAAAAAAAAAGTTACTTTAAAAAAAAAAAAAAAGACCATAATCCAATTTTGTTAAACAACAAGTTTTTTTTTTTAAAAAAGGTTTTAAAAAACGTATGAAAAAAAATCAATTTTGAATTTATTTATTTATTTAAAAAAAAAGAAAATACGGTCCAAAAAAAAAAATCCCCCCCCCCCCAAAAACCCACGATAACATTACAAAATAATAATAATCAAATCAGCCCGGTAACGTTATATCTATTTGTTTTTTACTAGCAACAGTGCCATCTTATGGAATGGATCAATCGATGCTGTATTACCAAAAAATGCATATAATACTGTTAAATTATGATTTTTATAAAACATTACTTTACATAAAAACATTCACTTTAAAGCATATCTTGATAATGATTATAAATTTATATATTTATTTTTGAGAATTATTTTTCAAATCAAGAAAAACAATATGCAGTGTCAATATCAAATAGAAGAAATAGAAATCAATTAAAAAAAGAAAAAAAATACATTTAAAAAAAAATTCCCAAAGTTCATTAACAAATTCATAATAATTTTAATTCCAATACTTTGTGTGTTTACCAGGAAAAAAAGTTTGAAATGGGGAAGGGATTAAGGAATAATTGCTTAACTTCTAAAATCAACAATAATAAAAAAAACCCACATGATTTCAATCACTAAAATCAGCAAACAATATTTGGATTTAAAAAAAAATGATAATGAGAAAATAAAAAACAATATTTAATAAATGAAAAATATTTTATTGTCTATTGCTTTTTGGTCCATAACAGATAATCTACAAGGTAATAGTATTAAAAGAAGAAAGTCAAATGTTATAGAATAAATTAAGATCTTTCACTTACGTAAAACATCAAAAATAAAAAAAGTCTATAAACAGAAATATTTCCCCAAGTGGTGGGAAGTTTTAAGAATTTGAATTGTTCACTCAGTGACAAAACACATACATTACTGCCAAATATTTGTTTTAATAAAATATATAAAGAGATATTTTTTTAAATTGGATTTTAAAAACTGATAATTTAATTTCAAAATATTTTAAACAAAATGTTTAGGAAACAAATTTCACAGATTTTGTGAGATAAATTTTAACCCTTTCTTGATACTTTTACAATGCTAAATAAAGCTAATCTAGCATATAATAAATAATCTAAAGAGTGTTGATATTTAAATTTCAGAAATATCAAATTGAATGTCTATCCAGAATATTGAGCTTTTGGGTCTATTATATATACTATTTTATTGCACTGAAATGCTCATTACATAATAAAATTTCTGTTCAGAATTCAGTTTCAGACAACTCTTTATTGTTTGGACTGTCTCATGCAAAACAATAAACAATTAAAAACCTTAATCTCACTATCCCCCACCGCCTCATCTCACCATCATTTTTTTCTCAAAGCAAAAATTATAGTATACAAAAACTATACATATAAATATCATATCACAACATTAATTCAAAATAATTACTTATTATCAAAACATTTACATTTTAATTTTCAATCTTTATTGAGCAATAATAATACATATATTATTTTTTATTTTCAAGAACATTTTGCACAACAAGAATAAGAACACAAACAAATTGGCTACCTTTAAATTAAAAACTAATATTAGCTAACAATTATTATACAATTTCTTACTATATATCTAGAGACATTCTCATTAAAATAAGTTAGTAATTATTTATACTCCATTTTTATTTAATGTTTCAAAGACCAAAAACCTTTCTTTAACCTTTTTCATAACAGAACTTTTGAATATCAAAAATGCAATAACTTTTTAATGAATGGAGTCATAAACATTTTATTTGAAGTAATTAAAACTACCTTTGGTGTAACAACAAACATTTTTAAAAATATAATGTACACAATATTGTATATATTTAAACATATTCAGATTGATTGGGGACCTCCCAAGCAAAAAACCATTCATTCACTATATTTTAATAACACTTTAGGATAAAGCACTCTAAATAGTTAAAAAAACAACAAACCAGATACTAAATGCAATATAGCTTCAATATATGCCTCCCCCCCCCCAAAAAAAAAAAAAACATGATTTGAGCAAAAAAAAATATAAGTAATCAAAATATTTGCAAGTTCTGATAAAACTATGGAATTCAATAAAAAATAAGTTAATCTGAATATAATTCTAAATCCATCTTTACGAATAAGTTTTTTGTATGTTTAATAGCAATTATATTCATCAGTCATGATTTACAAATATAAAACGATGTAGAAGACTACAATAATTATCAAGGATTGTCATTGTCTTCCACTATCAGTTGTTCCCAATAATAAATGAATAATTACCAGACTTACCATGAATTTTAAAAAAAAGCAATATAGACTAAAATTTTATTACCAAAAAAATGCACATGTTCACACACAAAATGTAAAAAGCAGTGGTGTACTTTCTATATTGTTTTTACTGATATATTTAAAACATTTGACTTAGTTAATCAAGATTTGTGGAAGTCTTCAAAAATAACAGACTTTCCATGAAAGTTCATTCATGTTAAACATTTGTTATACAATGATATAAAAGAAAGCTTTATTACTTACATTAGAATACATGAAGCATTTGAAATAAACGTGGTATTAAATAGAAATGTGCATTAGCAATTGCTACACTTTTAATAAGTTAAAATATATTTCATCATAATGATATAACTACTATAACTAAATTAGTTGTATATAGATTGTTTATCCTGCCAAATTTATTGTATGGAATATAATAAATGGTCACTGGAAAAATTTATTTTAAGAATAAACACTATCGTATGACTAATCAATATAAATTTCAGTTGACTGGATGTGATATTGAATCTATTTTTGTAAAAACACACACCTTGGTTGAAATGAGAATGCTTTCTAAAATAATAGCATGCTCTTCATGAGAAAAGCTTAGAATAATTATTTCAAAGATACTTTAAGAGATGCAATACTGCTTTCATAGAAAAATGCAACTGAAAATAGAATAAAAGAGAATGCTATAATAGGCAAGATGCTAAAATTTTTCAGGAGGAAAAATAATAATTTAAAGAGAGCATTGTACGAGTCAAACAAACAAAATGTGGCCATATTTAGGTTTCATGGATTGAACAGGCAAAATGGTGATCATGTGATGTTTCATGAATTGATTTGTATAGTAATCACAAAACTCACTACCAACTTTTATTATTTTTTGTATCACATTTTTCTTGAGTTAGGATGATCATACTCATTTACAAATAGCAGATATGAATAATAATATTTATATAGAGGATTCTTATTCCTCATGTCATCAGTCAGCATATTTTCATACCTTCAAGATTTATCAATTGAAAAACAATATAAAATCTTTTTGTTTCATGAAATAAAAATTTTATGGACAGGAATTTTACAAAATAAACTATTTCACATTGTATAACCTTAAAAATATATATATGTTCACAGAAAAAATTGTGATAATGATTATAAAATGCATATACAGTATAATATCATATTAAAACTTATGGTAAAAAGTTGTCAACAAATATCTAAAAAATTACATTTAAAATTTTAAAATAAAATATGTTGTAAATAAATATTTAATGGAAATTTAAAATTAAATAAAAGATATCCTTCATTTGCTAAAGAAATTTATTGTTTTGGTTTTTTTAAAACACTGTTTAATTTTCTTTTTTCACTTCAAGTATTGATCACAAGAAAATTTTGATAAATGCATTTTAGCCAAATATTCTTTTCTTTATTTATTTAAAAATAAATTAAAAAAAAAAAAACACTTTCAGCTCAAAATGTTCATCTTGGGGAGCATACATCCTTTTCATGTCTTTGGTCATATGTTTATGATTATACCCTTCCACAAGGTGTTAAAAGTGAATAGAAACAAGTTCTTATTTTGAGTGAGAATGATGTAGTGAAAATTACACTACAGAAATATTATTCATTAAGTAGATAATCTTTAGTCTAAAGAATGACTATTAAAAATTATTAAATTTAAAAGTACAGTGGTTTTAAATAATTGGAGGGGGGGAAATGAGACAGTTTTAAATAACTGAATGAAGAAAATAACAAAATGATGCTGGTCATTTTTTTAAAAATAATCTTTAATTTTTTTCTTTATAAAGTTAAAAATGGAATAAGAGAGAAATCTTAACTTTATCAATACCTAACTTTTTATTATTATTGAACTTTTGTACATATTACTTATTTAATTACACAAAAATATATATACATTATGGTATAATATTAATATGTATGCATTAAATGTACTTTTATACATATATAAAAATAAATTCTGCAGCCATTGTTCCTCTGTATTGATTGAATATTACTGCTATTATTCTTATGAGAATCTGATTGCATTACTCACTAATTCAATCTTCATATGATTTTTTTGAACCAATCAAAAATAAACAAAGAAGATTCATTGTGAATATAGTGAAACCAAAAAGAAGGCCAGTTGAGACATGTGCATATACAAGTTTTATATATTTCTACATAAGCTAAAACTATTCTATATTTTACTAATAGATTCACATTTAATAATATAATAAATAAACTCCTCAAGCTTAATCAATAATGGTATGTGTACTCTTAATCGTACTATATTTTAATGAATATTATTTGGCAAATATAATGTTTCTCACTATAAGAACTAATCAAGAGTAACTTAATCTGTGTTTAAAACTAAGGATAGCGATTTTAAATATAAAGTTGACTTATGATTTATCTCAGGGATATAAAAAATAAAATAAATTCATGGCCATAAAGTGTATTTATGCATTTTAGGATATAACAATGTTAAAAATATTTTATATACATCATCTTACCCAATACTTTTGTATCTCATATAGAATCAAAACAATAATGATGTATTTAATCCAAATAGATTTGTGTGATTTAATATTTTAAATATGACTTTATCTCATAAAAATGCAGTGGTGATGCTTCTATAATAACTATAAAGAAGTATTAAAAAATTAACAATTGCTTTATTACATAATATAAAATGTCTAATAAATATTAATATTTGTTTCCTAAATCTAATTTGAACTTGGAATATGAAAATTGTATTTTCAGACAGTATTGTGAGGACACTAACATTAAATAGGAATAAGTTGTTTAGTATTTCAAAAACATAGTCCTCAATTCAAATACTGGATAATAATAATCATCATCATAATAATAATCAATGAGAAATGCTCTAAGTGGTCCTTAATTAGTTTGTTTCCCTAACTAATCAATTATTAATCAACCTCAATAATGCCGGAGAAGTTTTCATTCTTTTAAAAGAAGCCAAATGCAATTATTGCCTAGCATACTTAAATAATATTTATGATAAAGGACTTATTTATTTCACCTCAAGATTCTTTATTGGATTCATTTGCAGGCTTAAATATTATGAGTGCTACTCCACTAATAAAATATAACTAGATCATATTAGGATTCCTTGTTTCATGCTATATAACAGTGAAAAATTAATATTAACATATAAGAGTGATGCAAAAAAATATTCTTTATAGATCTACTTATTTAAATAAGGATGATTAACTCCATTTAACTTTGAGGTTGAAACTTAAGATCCCATAAAACATTGTAATTGCAATATAGCACAATTTTATATAAGTTTAATAGTTACTTATATTTATACAACCTAAACCTAAGATAAATCCCATTTAATCCCATTCAATATCACCAATAATATAAATAAATAAATATATTACCTGTACATTAGCATATTAATACCGAAGGAAAGTTTATTATATTAATAATAATAATCATAACTAATGAAGACATAAGAAATTATGAGCAAGTGCATTAAATAATCCTCCAACAGTTATGATGATTTAAAATTTATCCCGATGAGATATTGATATTGAAAAATATTCCAAAATTCTTGGGAATTTACAAACATTTTAAAAATAACAGGATCAAAGATGATGTAAAGCATGATTAATTTCATTTTGCAATACACAATATCAAGATTAACAAATTCATTTAATATACTTGTTAATCCAAGATAAACTATATTTAGCACATTAATTCACTTTAAGATTGCTTATAACTTTGATGTTTATTATATTAAATGTTTGCTTTAATAATCCATTACGAGTGACATTTAAATATTTAGCTTTCATAATCCATTATCTATTTAATAGTATTTAATATTTAATGTTGATAATCCATAATGCATTTGTTTAAGCACTGAAGACAAATTCATAGTTTATTACATACAGCAATTTAATCCATCTGAAAAAGATGTTATAATTTTATCCAAGGAATTAGCATTCATTTATAGATTTTTAATCCATGTTGCTAAAGTTCTGATCATATATCTGATTAAGCAAACACTTAATCATTCATAAACAGTATGATTTACATTAATTTTGAATTAAAATTAAGCGTTTCTCTAAGCGACACAGTTTATAGAGGTATGTTTGAGTTCAAAAATTATTTAAAGTTTTTCCTTCTATAATATATTGAGATTTAATATACACATTTTCTTGAAGTGAAGAGAACAATTATTTTTACAATATTTTGAAAATAAACATCAGCAACTTATTTGAAGTTAATAAATATAAATTTTTCAAAGATATCGGCTATTTACTATTATTTTCAATTGAAAAAGTCCAGTGGTTTATTGTTGAAATAGTGAGACAGCATTCCATAAGTCAATTTATCTATTTTCCACTAACAGTTGATTGAAATAAAAGAGATTTCTTAAAATAAAGAATTAATTAATTAATCAATGATGGTTTCTGATTTACTTGTTGTTATTCATTGTTTTCTTAGTACAATGAGAAGAAATCAGTTTTAATCAGCAACAACAAAATGCCTAGACTGTTTAGCCTAGAAGATCATCATGTAGATGGCAATCAAAATGGATATTTAAAATTTTTAACTGCTTAGGCCTTGACTGCATAGAAATTTGTGAAGACTGGTTTTTCCAAAACTCAGATTTTATACCTATATGATCAGCTGATGTCTGGATTCAATATATTTCCCATTATGCAATGGGGTTTCTTGGTTTTTGGGGGGAAAATTTGGAAGAGGTCATCAAGGTTATTGCCAGGTAAAATGATAGCCACTAAGATTTTTTAATCAACTTGACAAAATTTTATGAATGATGTTTAGAAATGAAGAAAAAGAAAATAATAATTTCAAATTTTTTAATTACTTCATTTTTACTTCTGGGTTTTAAAATAATTTTACAAACATTTAATAAATCATAAAACTTAATAGTTCTCAGATATTTACTACAATTAATCTTAAACTGATATCTTATCAAATTAATTTTACTAAATCTAAATTTAAACACATAATCTTTCACACACACAAAATATAAAATGTAAGAACTGTTTGTTTTTTCATGTAAATAGAAATGTAATCTAAAACATAATTGCCTTACTTTAAAATATCTTAGTGTTATAATGTTAAATTTATAATTCTATTCTATATTTCTATATTAAATTATTTGTTTTGTGTGTGTGATCACCTCTGTTTATTTATACAATGTGATAGCTTTATTCCTTAATATGAATAATCTCAAAAATATAAGTGTACATATTTTAACACAAATGTTGATCACAAAATCTTTATTTATACAGTTTGATAGCTTTATTCCTTAATAAGAATAATCTCAAAAATATAACTGTGCATATTTTAATACAAGTGTTGATCACAAAATCTGCTTGGGAAGCCACTTTTTTTAGGAAAAAAGCTTTACAAAATTATATTTTCTCTTAAGTATTAGTATGAGAGACATTCAAACATGATATTGATTATATTCTATGCCATACAACAAATGACAATGATGAATATATTTGTTTAACAATAAAAATAAAGTCAATAAAATATTTATAGTTTTTTAAATATAATAGTCAATTTACAGAAACATCTGTAAGATTACAAAATATATACCTGTCAATACAAATATAAAGATATGTAGCATATACATTTACATATATGCATTTATAAATATTGATATTTTTCCATATCAATTAAGTCAGTGATTACTTATTTTATAATCATAACAACCTTCAAGTTTTATTATATTAAAAATCTGTTTTAATCTTTTGCTGGATAAATACTGTAATTAAAATAAGACTAAATTTGCAAAATTTACTTTTCATACATGTAACCTTCATTTTGAATAATAAATTTATCTAAATATAACTTTTTTAATAAATCTATTACAAAATTTAATTTTAACATGATTTTTAAACAATGAAAAAAATTGTAAAAATCATAAATATATCTAAGAAATAAAACAATAATTTTGCTTTAATGAGAATAACATTACTTTTTTCTTCTTTTCAATCAATGTATAAGTTTAAATATTCTTTAAAACATACAATGAGGGCTCTTTTTTTGATTAAAAAAAAGGATGTTGGAACATACTTCTTGTCAAGCTTTTTACTAATGAAAATTTTATTCAAATATCATTTACTAAATGAAATTTAAAGCAGCTTTTCCAATGCAATGAAGCACATAAAAAATTAAACAAAATTTATCATAATTTTTTTCATTTTAGACATGTCACATCTAAAGTTAAATAAACAAATACAAGTATACAATTCAAAATACAGCAAAACTCTCCATATAGTAGTGCCATCTTGTGCTAACAAGAGCAATCAATGGATGCCAGAAGGCTTGTGCATAAAATCCCTATCTAGTGCCTACTCATCCAATATCTCCAGACTAGTTTCTGGCTTGTGGCCTTCATCAGTGAGGAGCCTTGGATCTGAGAGCACTGCACATAGATCTTAGGATCTAATGCAACCCTCCAGCACCCACCTTTTAACTCTATTTAACTACAAAACTATGAGAATGAAATTGAAAACACTATTAATATTTTCAATCCAAGCTCAATAGCTTATGTAGTCATATGGGTCTGAACTCAATTCAGTACCCATACATTTTGGTGTCTTTGGCTCTTTAACAACCATAGCCACCACTATCCTATTAGGCAGGATTGGTGTTAAACCACTAAACATCACATGATCACTATCTCATACTAGCACAATAATTGTTATAAACAATTCAAAATACAGCAAAACTCTCCATATAGTAGTGCCATCTTGTGCTAACAAGAGCAATCAATGGATGCCAGAAGGCTTGTGCATAAAATCCCTATCTAGTGCCTACTCATCCAATATCTCCAGACTAGTTTCTGGCTTGTTAGCACAAGATGGCACTACTATATGGAGAGTTTTGCTGTATTTTGAATTGTTTATAACAATTATTGTGCTAGTATGAGATAGTGATCATGTGATGTTTAGTGGTTTAACAAGTATACAACTTAGAACTAAATGTAAAATGCAATTCTAAAATTTTATATAATTGAAAAAAAGTTTATAGTAATTTCCAAAGTTTTGTCCAATTCTCATCTAACAAATTCATTTTCCTAGTATTAGTGTTTATGGCCAAATGATGTCCTCTGAGTACCACAGATCAATGTATTTTGAAGAATTGAAAAATGTCAAAGGTGGTCTGATGAGTTTGATAAACAAAAGTGCCAAAACTGTTTTGATCTTCAATGAAGATCTTATTGGGATAATAATTAGATTCATTTGCAAAAAACCAAATCCGATAGTTTTTCAGGATATGTCTTTTCGAGAATGTAGTCGCAAAATCCATGAATCATTTCTCTTTCCTTTAGTTGTAGTCTGATTGACATGTTTCTAATTTCCTTCTCTCCAAATGTCAAGTGAATATCAATATCTTCAGGCCAATAATTTTAGTCAAGTATACGAACCTAAAGTGCAACTCAACATCTTTGCTATGTAATATCCTTTTTTCAAGTGACTCTCAAAATGGTATAAAATGTTTTCAGGTCAATAGGAGGATCATTTTTTGAAACTTTTATGTGAAGTGAAACTCCACAAAAGCACTGATTGTGCACAGCAGCTACAGAACATTTATAAAAAGATCCAATATTCTGTTTTCTTTTTTCAAAAACTTCAACAAGTGTATTTATTTTTCGATTTGCTATGTAAAGTTTCACACTGCGATCTTGCAGGTCCAAACTTAATTCTGACAATTCTTAGAGAGTATTGCACACCAACCCTAGATCCAATAAAAAGACTGCAGATATTTTTTAAATCATCATAAGTACATTTATCATTTTTATCTCTTGTAAGATCATTCATTGCTTCTTCAAGTTGATGCAAAGAGATTCAAAATTATTCCACATTGCCAAAACTGAACAGAAACTAGATACCACCCATCTACTACTTAAAACTCTTCCAATTTTTAGCAGCTCAACACCTAGTGATTCTGCACATTTATGTAAGTATTTTTTGGCAATGCACGGTATAAAACATAAAATTTATTAATAAATGATTTGAATTTATTGATTTCTGAAATTTTCATTATAATATCACTTACTGATAATTCTAATCTATGATTAGCACAATGCCAAATCATAATGGAAGGAAATTTTTGTGTTAGCAATTCTTTCACTCCACTTTTACATCCTAACATCACAGCAGTGTAGTTGCATGTTACCAAAATTAAATAATTTTTAAAATAATCTGTCATCCCATAAAATTCAAGACATTGGAGTAAGAATTCAAATATTTCTTTTGCCATTATATTTTCAAGTTCGATCAAGTCTAAAAATAAATTAATTGATCAATTCATTTCAACACTTTGATACAGCATTGAACAAATACAATAAGGGTAGTTTATTTGCTTATGGTAATTGATTCATCAATTATCAATGAAATTATATTTTCAATTGAACAATTTCTTTAAATATTTTTTCTCTTTTCATCACGTATATGATTTACGATATTAATGCATGAATTTGTTGAATGAAGAATATGATCCATTTCAATTTTAAAAGAATGACTGATTTTCCTTTGCTACTTTATATGCAGTTCAAAAATTTTTTGCTGATAATACTTTTTCATGAGATAATGATTTTAAAAAAATGTTTTCAAGCTTCTTTTTTTCAACTTCAAAAATAAATTTTTAATCTGCTTTGTGTGCAGCAGATTCTCTGTGATTGACAATTTTTTTTTTTTAAGTGAGCTCAATTGTAACTTCTTATCTTTCCCAAAATAGGTGATTTTATTGTTGACCCATTCTTTGAAAATTTTCATTCTCATCGTTGCTTCAGTTCCAAGAGTTCTGATGTTTCTGCATGGTGTGCACTCAAGTTTCATTTTGTGTATGATCAATCATTCATTTTTTGAGCAAAAACCATTTTTTGATCCAATGACTAGCAATCCAGCCAATCATTTTGAGTTTGGCATTGTACCTTAAGAGAGATGATTCAGAAAAATCAACTTGCACCAATATTTCCACATTTTCTGTCATTTTGGAATTTTTATTAGTGGAACAGATGATTGAGAAGTAACTGGAAATGTTTTTCATTTTTAAACTTGGGGTAAACTTTGTTACTAAAAAATAAATAAAATAAAAATGTCAAATTTTCATAAAAATAAAGAAATTAAATATTCCACATGTTGTCAATTGCTATGTAAGTGCATTCAATCACAAATGTCAGATGTTACTGGCTGCTCATGCATCACCGTAATCAGTCGTTTGACGAGTGACTAATGGGGATGTGGATGAATCCACTTCTCACTACATGGGAGCATCAATTTCTAATCCAGCCATATTTCATCTGATTCATAAAACACCATATTTTTTTATTTGTTCAAATTATATAAACATGAATTATAATTATGTACGTACAATATTGTTTCATCTAATTACATTTGCAACATTAAAAATACACTAAAGAAGGTGCCAGAGTACCATTCCACCATGTTACATGACAAAAAAAAAAGTCCTGCATACAATTATAAATATAATTTTTATTTATTAAATAAAAACATCTTTAAAATTATTGAAGACAATTTGAAATCGAAAAAAATTATCTTTATAAATGTTTCTACTAGATAAATAAAATGTCAACGTGCACTGCTATGTTATTATGTAAAATGAGTTTTGCATTTTAACCTTCGAACTGTAGAACTTTGTATTTTGCTGATAATGTTTACCATCTATTTATAAATATGAAAACTATAATATATAATCTTTACTAATCATTTTACACATTTACTGCAAAATTCCTGGTATACATATAGACTGTTCAAATGCTATCCAAGATAAATCATATCTGGCAAATTTAATTGGAAGCACTGTTTTGAGGTAATACAATTTGCCAGGAAAGAGTTAAACTTTACCAGTTTTAGACTGGTAAATATTTGCTCCAATTAGAAGTCCCCCATTTACCTTTCCTTCATCATTATGCAGGTAAAAACAAAATGATTAGCTAAAAATGTACTTCAAGACAAACTTGATTTATTTTGAAAAGTAGCTTTTAAAATGATTCCAAACATTCAATACTGATTATAGCAGCATTTTTCTTCACACTTAATAAAATGTCATAAAAAAGTTTGCATTTAAAATTTTTGTACTATCTTCAACTTACATAAATATTATTGTAAATATATGAACAGATGAAAAGTCAAGATTTGCATACATTAAAATTTTTCAATTTATTTATAAATATTTTGGTAGCACATTTAACAAAATAAAATATCTGGCTATGACTGATTACTTTTTGATCTTTTTCCACTTTGTAATTACAATAATTAAAATTCCTTACACCTAAAGATTCTTTATATCAAGGTCACAGAGATTTTACATTCATCAGAATATAATAAAGATGGAGTTAGTTCAGTATTGAAAACATCATATTATATTCTTTATACATCTGCAGAAGATCCAATTTTCACAATAACTTAATAATGTTTCTTTAAAAAAATACTAAATGCTCCATAGAACTAACATGCTTTAAAAATTAATAAAATTTAAAAAATAATAATTAATAAAAAGAAATGTATTAATCAGTTATTGTTGTGGATTTTGTTTTTTGAAAATGAAAATCCAGTCACTCCACTGAATTTCAGAACTAGTTTCTCTTACATAGGTTTGGAGCACTTTTTTTGTTTTTTCATCTTTATAAACAATTCAACCATTAATAATTTGTTTTTGAGTATTTATTTTAATAATGACGTTCATAAAAAGAAAAAAAACTAATTATGATATTAAAATGCACCAATTTATTAATGTGCACATACATATTAATATAAACATTGCATAATAAAATGTAATGAAATGATATTGCATAAGAATATATATTTAATTTGTGTAAATATTAAGATTTACCTATGGAAAAGAAATTTTATTTAAATGAAATAATATAATTTAAATATGTAACATCAATGAATATATTTGAAGGTATTTTTTATTATTATTGCTTAAATATATTATGCAGTTTTTGTTAAATAAAGTTAATTTTTATGATTATAATTTAAAAGTTAACTTATTTATAATTATATAAAACACTCTTTTATTAAAATTAATTTTTGTTATATAATCTATTGTTTTGTTGGAGCATTGCCAAAAATAATTTTCTTGATATTCACAATGAGTTAGATCGGCCAATATTTTTAAAAGAAAAAGAATATATTCTAAAATTTCCACAATGACTTACTGATTTCATTGTTATGTCCTAAAGGATGGATATGAATTTGAATGAATAACTTGACCTTTTTTTTTTTAAATGTCATAGCATAGGCCGGGACGCGAACCCACAACCCGGGCAACTGCCTGCAAGGCAGTCACACTGACCTCTTGACCACCAATGCAAGACAATAACTTGACTTTTTAATCAAATATTAGTAGGAATACTACCTAAACCAGGGGTGGGCAATTGTTTTGGCTCGGGGGCCACAGAGGTTGGCAGAGGGCCGCATCGGGAGTCACTTTGTGGAAGCGAAGGTTAGCGGAGGGCCGCACCTTTTTTCATGACACAATAAACATACTGCTTTATTCCCTGTATTACCAAAGAAATATATGTTTGTCCATTCTTCATTAAACACATAACATTCATCACCGATTTTACATTTTTTCGGAGGGTTCATGGTTTGACTAAAGTTGGAAATGTATATATTTGCTAATGCAAAGACAAAATTGAAAGTAACCAGATCAACTGGAAAAGCACTGCACATAATATCTACACTGTGCATGTGTATTGACATGACAATCATAGTGGAAAATATGAGATGAATCTTCAGTCACACACAAAAAGGAAATCTCAGCTCAAGGCAGATTTTTCTGATTGTCTTGGAGGGCTGCATAAAACCTCTTAGCGGGCTGCATGTGGCCTCCGGGCCGCTGTTTGCCCACCCCTGACCTAAACCATCAATTGCTGCTGTAAATTACTATCTTTCTCTTTATCTTATTACAGATCTAAAATGGAACATTATCAAGATGGTCTGCTATTGTTTATTGCCTCTGCCAGGATCTTTTAATAAAATTGTCAAAGGAAGATAAAACTTCAGATTGGCTAAATAAATAAAAGAAAATAAAGACAATTTATGAATCTTTATTTTTTAGTTGTTTTTTTTTAAAAAAAAAACTGTTTCTGATATAGATATTTCTATACAATTATTGTTTATTTTCAGTTCTTAAACAATATTTAAATTTATAATTTGTTGATAGGCATATTCTTTAAATTAACATTTGAAAACATTTTATTTCTAAAATTCATAATGTAATATTCATGCTATAGAATACTGATTTATTTTTATCTTATTAAACATGAACTACATTGATATAAAATTTGAGTTGTATATATATATGCATGTAATTTCATATGTGTATTCAATAATTATTTATAAAAGTGAGATGCATAATGATTTTTTAATTACTAGTAATTTGCAGTTTATATGTGAAGATTAGCTGATACATATTGATTGATTGCAAGTATTTGATTTATGGTGTATTGTTGGTATCCAGAATAACCTTCTATGAAGCCTTTTATTTCACTGATTTTTTTTATTATTAAATGTTTTGATGAGGATATGGGTAATTTCTTTATGTATAATTAAGTACAGTTTATTTTAGTGATGAATTAGTGTGGATTTTCCCTAAGTATTTTATTTACGTTGTATTAATATATTATTGCTATTACTTTAATTTTCACTTCCACGATTAAGTTTATTTCATATTTATGATGTATTCCCCCTACTGTTTATTTTTCTATGCATTTATTATATGGGTTGCTTTGATACTGATTATATATCAGTACTATTTATGTTTAGTTTTTTGTTATGGGAAGTTGTGCATCACATGTGTATTTGTTGATTTTTGATATATAAATTTAAATATCACTGGTCATTACACCAGAATTAAAGTTTTACCTTTATTAACAATAAATCAATATTGTTTGCTAAACACATATTAAATTTGTTTCCATATTTATAAATATTTAGGAAGTTATTTAAAGATAAGCATAGGTCTAATAGATTTATATGATAGGTAAGTTATATATATATATTCTATAATTATAAGTTTTTGACCTCTCTAGTCATGGGATTATTAAAGAAAAAATGATTTTGTATATTAGTGTAACTGTATGATTTTTCTAGTAAACTTAACTTCTTTCCCTATAGTCTATTCTTATTACTTTTGAATAATGTACAATAATTTGGAATAATAAAGAAGTCTAGATTTTTTTTTTATCTAATGGCATCTTTGGGAAAACATTACACAAATTATATCTAAATACAATATCCATTACAGAATATATATAATTATTTGGCTATTTTTTTTTCTTATAAATTAATATTTTAAAATGTAATTAAAATTGTAAGATTTTTAGTTTTGCAAATAAATATTGCAAAAATATAATAATTAAAAATGCAGATATCTAAATCTATCCTTTTTAAAAAAAAAAAAAAAATTGTATTAACTATCTATACTTGATTTTTTTTCCCCAATAAAAAATACTCTTTTAAAATATATCTTTTACAAAAATTCTAATAACTTAATACTACAAACTGAATTGTGATTTGCAATATAGGATGTAATTCTCATATGCAGTGTACATGAATTTTTTTCTTATATACTTATGGAAAAAATAACTACATAATGAAATGGCTACCTGATGAAATGCTGTCAGTAGCAAGAATGTTATGTTTTAAAACAAATGTTTTTTAAATACTTTTTTTTATTAATCACATTAAAAGATCTCATTTTTATTAGTATTTTCTACTTTATATTTGTGAGAACATTGAATGCTTAAATTGAGACATTGTAACCTTAATAATTTTCTCCCAGTTGTTCATTGTTTGATTAGTATCAATGTCAGTAGCCCCCCTCCCCATCACCAATGCTTTATATAAAATTAAGAGCGTGCTAATAGCTCTAAACAAGCTTTTTTTTATTTATGATAAATGCTACTACAAGAGAAGGCATTCAAATCATTTTTATCTTGGATTGTCCCCATCCCCAGACCGGTTTCGACCTATGGGTCTCTTCAGTGAGGAGTTGGGAGTGCAAAAAAAATGTCACCAGAAACAAATCATTCATTAAACTGAAATTCAACCAAAACAATTTGCTTTTTTTTTTTTTAATATTTTTTTAAATGATTATTATTTAAATTAGTAGTTACAACATCTGAACTGCATTTTGATTTGATATTTATAAGATTTTTTTGAGTTTAGTCTTAAACTGTTTTAGCCCACTACTACTGTATATAGAGGCTAAAACCATATCAGTATAAATTCTCAAAGCTAGACATGGGAAATTCTCATATGTAGAGGAATTCACAATTTGCCTATTACAAGGAAATACTTCTGCTATTATTCCATATGGTTTGTAGTTACCATATCTGCAAACTAAATTTATACAGTAAGATAAATGAAGAAACATAATGTGTCTCTCTTTTGATGAGACAAAAATATGTAGAGCCAAGTACAAAAAATGTGGGTATGAAGGTCAGATTCACTGGATGAAGAATCGTTTTTAAAAATGCATGATAAAGATATGTTAATTTTGATTTGTTATTTAAGCATTAATCAATCCCCCCCCCCAAAAAAAAAAAAAAAAACTATTTACCTAAGATAAAATTTATTTTCTTATGTCAAAAATTTTAAATTCTCAATAAAATACTTATTTCCTTAATTTAAATATAAAACTTATAGTAGTTATATGAATATGACTAACCTGGTCAAAAGCAATGCTTAGAAATAATATTTTATTAACTTTACAATCTTTCCAGAATAGTGTACATTTAATTTTTTTTTTCTTTATTTGTATTGGGGTTACCTGTTTAACTTATAACAGAAAGATATGGAGCTTCTTGAAAAGACATTTTAAAAGTATTTAGAACAACTTTGTTTTATACACAATGGCTATCAAAACTGAATGTACACATATGACTAAACATTACAAACTGTCCTAATTGATCAAAAGAAAAGGACTTGCTTATGAAATATATTCATTATTTTAAATAATTTCTATTACATAAAAAACATAGCGCTATATAAAATAATATCTCATTATATATGTTTAATTTCAACTAAAAAATGACTGATGGTTCGTAAATTGTAAAGATTTCGCAAGTGTCATTTGTTCAAACATAACAAATGTAATTTAAAGTGATCGTGTAATACCTTCACGCTCTTATTTCCACACACTTAAGATTTGCCCATACATAAACGTTTGGGTCGAAAGAATGGGTGATTCATTCCATTCTTTCTAAAATACTATATCTCGTGTCTGGAAAAATTGAGTATTAAAGCACATGTGCATTGGTTTAATCGCTAATATTACTATTACATAAAAAACATAGCGCTATATAAAATAATATCTCATTATAAAATAAAATTAAAAAATTATTAAGAAAAAATAAAAATTAATAAAAACTAAAAAATTTTAAAAGACAAGTTTGGAGAAAAACATTAAATTAAGATAATAAAAAAGATTAAAAAATAACAAACTTAAGAAATTACTGCAATGAAGTGAAAGGGGATTGGTATGCTCCTTTACGTAGAGACATAATGAAAAATATATTCAAGAAACTTAAATAATGAAAAGAATTGCAGAAGAAAGGAATTAAAAAATCTTATAAAATATGATAATCATAAAGTAACTTGATGGACTGACCTTTGAAAAAATGACTAATGATGATGAAGTAAATGTTCAAGATAAGTGTAAAATATATAAAATATTACATAAATCATTAATATATATATATATATTCGAATAAAAAGAGTTATGAACTATATAAGTATAATCTGAGACCATATGAGAAATGTTTTTTGACTGTTTAAATCATTATTTTTATGAAAGAAAAAAAATGGAGAGGAAGGGGGGGGGGTGAACTAAAATTACAAACTTTTTATACTAACTTACCCAAATAGATTTTTGAAAGCTTGTTTTAATGTTTTTAATCATGCTTTTAGTCCAACTGTCATATCTCCTGAGATTATTTGAATCATTTAATGATTTTAAAATTAAAACAACATTAAACACATTATATATTTCATCATTTAATTTTGCTGACTAGTCAAATAAAATTTTATTTCAATTTATCACTTTTAGTTATGTTTTATATATATCTTAACCATGAATATTACACAACCACAGATTGGCTTAAACAATGACTTTCATTAAGAAAACATAAAGAGTGATGTTTTACAGAAAGAAAACATCAATTAATGCTACTACAAACTTTTTTTAGTTTTTTAAAAAAAATATCTTATAATGATATGGTAATAGTATGAATATTGAATCCCAATGCCTGAAGGGATTGTTTTTCACAAAAAGCTCATCAATATACCATTTTAGTGGCCTTAACTTACGGCTGACACTACAATAAGTGTTTTGAGCCTAATAGGCTGCCTGAGGGCAATGTATTCTACGATTATGTAATGAAATACTATGCCCATTAACATTGCGACAGTATTCGTCAAGTAAGCCCTCTTGAACTCTCGCTACAGTCTGATTTGATGGTGGCCATATTTGAAAAAGACCAAACTCTGCAAAAATTCATTGTTGGAAATTTTTTAGCAAGCATAGTGGAATTAGTATTCCATATTAAAAATTGTCATGTCATCACACATGCTTCTCTATGCTTTTGAACTGCAAACAACTTGAAAAGATTCTTTTCAGCAGTTGTTTCCGATTTCATGCGCAAATGCCCGTTTACGCATGAATCTGTGCGAGAACTTGAAGGGAAGTTGGTTTGAAGGCTAAAAAATCCAGTGACTTACAGTTTTGAGGCTTCCCTGTTATTTTATTTGCATGTTACTTTTGGCTTTTTTTTTATGCCCCTGAAAATTATGTTTTTTTTTGTTACTTATTTTGGTTCACAACTTGTTTAAAGTTTCGTTTATTTTTGATTCAATAAATTATTTTATGGGAAACTGTTGTTGTTTTATTGTTGTTCACATGATTATAAAGTAGGTAGGTAATATTTGGTAAGTTTCATTAACAGTGAATTAAAGTAGGTAATATTTTATTATATCAAAATAAAAAGTGTTTAAGAGTTTATTCAAAAGGCCCACCCAAAATAAATATATATAATAATAATAAAGAACTGTGTGGTAACATAATAAAATGTTCAAAAAAAAATCCAAAAAGAAGTCGAAAATTAAAAATCAAAACAAACCTTCCCCGCCGCTCCACCCACCTCCCCAGCTTAAAAAAAAAGTGTTCTTTAAAAACGAACTGTTTATGTCTTTTTTAAAATTAAAAGCCCAAAAATTAAGAAAGAACTTGAAAAAAAAAAAAGCCTCGTAATAAATTAACCAAAAAAAAAAAAAAAAAGACAACAATTCAAAATCAAAACAACCCTTCTACCCTCCATCTTCTAAAAAACCAAGTGTTGGTTTATTCAAAAGTACCGAATTGTTGAAGTCTTTCAGCAAATCAAAACATCAACCAAAAATAGAAAAAAGAAGATAAGTTAAAAGTAAACAACCCACCTCCACCATCTAAAAACAACAAAGTGTTTGTTCCTGTATTTTTGTGTAAACAAACCGACGGAGCATTAATCGATAATTTAAAAGCAAACCAATACCCCTCTAACACCATTTAAAAACAAAGTGTTTGTTTCTTAAAAAAACAAACCAAAAAAAAACAGGTGAAAAAAAAGCACTTTGGTTTACCGTAAGTAGTATTATGTAAAGAAACCAACCAATAGTTAGTCGATAATTTAAAAACAAACCACACCCCTAGACCATCTAAAAATAAAGTATTTGTTTATTAAAAACGAAAAAAAAAAAAAAACCCAGGTGGAATACAAAAAAAACTTTGGTGGCTGACAACGAAAAAAAATTAAAAACTGTTTGAAAAAAAAAAAATCTTTTACCGTAATATTATGTAAACAAACAGACGGCCCATGAATCGGTATATTTATGTGCATGGGCAAAAAAGAGGCCATCAAATGGTAGGGTTCAGTATTCATACTATTATCAATGATACTTTAGATTGATTTTATGGAAAGAATACTTAAACATAATTTCATTTTAAAACATTTTTTCACTTCTTTTTAAAAATTATTTATATATAAGCATAATACAAATACAAAATTGTTAATCTAGCTACTAAAGTTATGATTGGAAGAATGCAGTATTAATATTAATATTTAAAAAAGGTGATAAAGAAGATAGAAATTACAGACCTATCAGCCTTTTATCAATTTTATACAAAAGTTTTACCAAGATAATTATAACTCGTCTACAGAGAACATTGGATTTCCACCAACCAAGAGAACAAGCTAGATTTAAAAGTGGTTTATAGTAGATCATATCCAGGTATTGAGAGAAATTTTAAAAAGGACAAATGAATATGAATTGTCATTATGCTTTGGATTTGTAGATTATGAAAAGGCATTTGATTTTATAAACATTTCTTCAGTGATTAAAGCACTGGATCATCAAGGTATAAATCAAGGATATTGTCATATTTTAAAGAATATTTATAAAAATGCAACAGCAACAATTAGATTACATAATGATACTGGGAAAGTCAATATTGAGAAGGGTGTAAGACAGGGTGACTCCATATCTCCAAAACTTTTTACAGCAGTGGTGCAAGAAGTATTTTGTGGATTAAAATGGGAAGCTAAAGGAGTGAAAGTAAATGGAGATTATTTAAGTCATTTAGATTTTGCAGATGATATAGTTGTTTTTGCAAATAATGCTTTAGAGCTGCAGGAAATATTGCAGGAGTTATCAGATGAAAGTAGGAAAGCAGGACTAAAGATAAATGTTAAAAAGACTAAAATGATTAATGGATTTTCTCAAAATATGAAAATAAATATTGATTATAATGAGTTAGAAGAAGTTAACAGTTACAAATACCTTGGTCAGATTATTAATACAGATGGAAACATAATGGATGAAATTAATCATAGAATTAAACTTGGTTGGAGTGCTTTTGATAGAAATAACTAGATAATAAAAGAAAATATGCCTATGTGTTTGAAAAGGAAGGTTTTTAATAAATGTGTTTTATCAGTTCTTACTTATGGATCTGAAACTTGAACACTTAATAGAAGAGCAATACAGAGACTTCAGACCACTCACAGAAGTATGGAGAGATGCATGTTGGGAGTAACAAGAAGATATTGAAAATGCAATATATGTGTAAGAGAACAAACAGGTATTACTGACCTCGTTAAAAAAATTAAAAAACTGAAGTGAAGTTAAGCTGGATATATTGCTAGAAGAGATGATAATAGATGAACAATTGAAATCTTAAACAGGATTACAAGAGATTGTAAAAGATAGATGGATGGATGAAATAAGTAAGTGTGCAGGGGTGATGTGGAGAAGAGAAGCTAAAGATCGGAGAAGATGGATTGAACTTGGAGAGACCTTCATCCTGCGGTGGATTGATAATGATGATGAATAAGCAAATTATAAGATTCTACTGCCTTGTTAACCTGATTTCAGAAATAGTTCATATATATAAAAAAATCAGTAATTTTTACTATCTGGAATAAAAGACTATTTATTACTTTAACACTGAAACAATTTATTTATAAATAATATTTTCTAAAAATTTTGAATACAACATATTTAAAAAAATAAAAAACAAAACATAAATTATTAATATTCTTACATTTTAAAATAAATTCCTAATTTTAAATAAACACTATACATATTTAATTCAAAACAGCTAAACTTAATCTTCCTAATATTACTGTAATTCGTCACATTAATGAAGATTTGGAATTAATCATAGTCACTTTACTTACCTGCTTCAAAAATAAAATGTAATAGCATCTGATTTATAAAATTGTTGCAAACGCAATCCATGAATGGATGTTAAATTTATGCAGTCACATCACTGAAGGGTGTGTTAAATTCAGTAATGAATCTATTTCCTGGTTAAAATTTCTACAAATTCTTTTATAATGTTTGAAAATAGTTACAGATGTAAAAAAAATTTCCATTACTAAATAATATGACTTGTTTCGATGTTTAATTTATTAGTCTAATAGCTCAATCTACTTCATGATTTTCCCTTTGTTCTTAGAAATAGCAATAGGTATCGTAAAACAATTTTTAAACAAATATATATTGTGTTTTTAAAAACAGATTAGGTTTAATTGCTAAATTTTATAGAACATTACAGAATATTATAAATGGGCTATTTAGATTACAATTTTTACTTTGTTCCTAAAAAATAGTAAATGAAAGTTTAAATTGTTAACTTTACTAAAAATATTTACCATAATTGTTCTACAAAAATGGTATAATTTCTAAATATTTCACATTATTGGACATAGGCAAAAAAAAGTTAAATAAATTGACCTGCATTTTAAAATATAAAAGAGAAGAGAGTGGAAATGATGTTTATTTTTTGATTACTATAATTTGGAATGTCAAAGTTACAATACAGAAGTAATTGTGTAAATGAGGATGAAAAATTGACAAATGAGCATACATAGTATCACCTAATACACACCATTTGTTAATGACATTAAACAAAAAAAGAAAACTTACTGACCATACTATTTTCTCCAAACATGGTGATGAAATTATCTGACTTATTGGTCAATCATAACATTCCTTTGACTTAATTAGTAATCTGAAGAATTTATCATAGTATCAAACTATTTGACGTTTGGAGAATCATCTCATGACACAAGTATTACTTCCAGAGAACAAAATGATTTTCTGAAATAAAAATTCATGAACCCCACAATAATACTGACCCTGTAAAAACACCAGAAAATAATGGCACCCATTTTCCCTAACTTTTCCAGTGACTTACGTGAATTTTTTTTTTTTACAAATGAGAGGTTATTATTCTCCACTCATATTTCTCAGCTATGAGTAATGACTTAATATTCCTCTAAACAGTATTCAAATGTTACATAATTCCTTGGAAAATGTAAGTTCTCAATATAAATATGGCCTATACCAAATTAATAAAAACATCAGCTGTTCCTGTTATTTAAATTGATCTTTGTATGCATGTACACATATTTTGCCTACAATATATGGTATTAAAAATATTTATAATCAATTATTCAAATGAAAGGAGGTAGATTGTTAATTTCTACTGTTCTACTGATATTTAAATGACCAAAAATTAGATATGTATTGAAAAAGATAGTGGGATTTACTTTTACAAACAAGTTTGAAAAAAAAAATTATATTTGTGAAAATTGATTAAGAATTTCAGAAGCAATTATTCATTAAAAGTGTAGGGGAGGGGGGAGATGTGTACAAGAATTCTGAGAATAAATTTTAAAAACGATGAGTATAATAAAGAACAGTACTTTGAAGGCTTGATGGAAAACCATAGAAACAGAAATGAAAAAACTGGATTAAGGGTTTATCTTTTTGTATAAATAAGATTCATGGTAGAGATTTAAAAAAAAGAGTTCAAAGAAAGCAGGTTTTTTTTTAAAAAAGGGGGAAAAAATACATAGTTTTTTTCTTAAAGATATAAATAGAGAAACGTTTTTTGTACTTAATGGATATATAACAATCCAAGAGTATGCCAAAAAATAAATAAATAAATAAAAGCAGGGATGAGTATGCAAATAATGTACACAAACAAAATAGCAATAACTAAGCAAAAAATTAAGTGTACCTGCTAAAATGTTTAGCCAGTATCCTACATTATAAATAATCAAATAATTATATATTATTGTAACGGTCAGGTTTGTACATTTGCTCAACAGACGGAGAGTCTGAGCTAGAGAACCAAAAGCTGACTAAGTTGGGATAGTAATAGCCTACATCTGATCATGCCTCAACTCTTACCCGTGCTTCCAAGTCAACCCATAGCGAATGACATACCTGAGGATACCCTCAATATCTCCTTCACGTTCCAGTAGTAGCAAAGCGGTAAAACTTGAGATATTCACACACACACACACATGATATTATGTATCTTAAATAGTGATTTATAATGTAATGAGCAAGAATGGAGAGTGAGATGAATTTATATTTTATAAATTTTAATATAATAATCAATATATAATAACAATGCAAATTATATATATATGCTCACACACAGGTGAGTGAAAACTTAGGTTTATAACGAATATAATCAGTAATTGATAAATAATGCCCAATTTATATATTGCTCACATGATGGTGAGTACACTACTTGGGTCTACAAAATGTTTAATGTAATAATCAATAAATAATAAAACAAAACC